>CM037790.1:31526581-31576581 GCA_021229015.1 Solen grandis | reverse complement strand
TACAGGCAGCCACAAAGGGGACTTAGATAATTGTCTTATACCAGTAACTCATAAATCTTGTTTGATCTGGTCAATAGTAGATCCAGATACAAGGAAAAACAGTTGTTTCATATCACAATCCTATACTCCTACGTTTTTAAATTCATTTCTTACAACGTAAAAGAAGAAGAAAAAATATCGTTAATTCATTGCATTTCAATGTAAATTAAAACAGACATGTCCATATACCTTTGAGAGAGCAGAATCATTTTATGAGAAAATGCACCAAGGGACCGTAAGGGAAACATCATTAAATCGATCGTTCTTGCTTAGCGTCCCCATTAAGATGTCCGATCGTATTGTTTCCATGAAATTCAAGAATTCGTTTGAAAGATTAGAATATATTGCATGCCAGTATTCACCACGTCTGAGTCAACATAAAACATAAGACTTTTCCGCCTTTAGGGTTTGCTTGAGCGAGCCTGAATATGAATATGCTTTTAAAACAGGTCTTGTGAATAGACTGCTCTTTCCATAAATTAAATTAAAATAGGGAGTAGACATACATTCAGTCTATATTTCCTATTGATGATTTTGTTTACGTACTTTGCTTTTAACATGGGCAAAGAAGTTGAATGGTCTGTTGTAGGACATGGAACCATTGAGGAGACGTTTTATATTGTGCCGACGTTCCTTTAATTGCATGGACTTTTTTTTTCTTTACCGTATTTTATAAGTGAAATGCATCTAATATACGATGAAGCAATTACAGTGTATATTATCTTGTTTGATTACACTTTATATAATGGTGTGTATATTATTCACAAGTCAATGTAATTCTGTTCTGTTCTGATAATAGTCACATGGCGTAAGAAATCAGGGTAAGCATCACCACAACATGATAACCACATGCTTGTGTCTTGTATGGATTTAATGAGACGTAAATTGGAGCTACAGAAGTAGACAACTGACGATTGTATTGCTATGTATGATGTTACTATCAGCACATTAAAGCTATCCAGTACTACCTCTTTCCGTGACAGCCGACCTTTTGAATTGCTCAAATACATCTTGTCAAATTGTCTTTGTTAGAAACACCTTGTGCTTATATTGCAAAAGACCGACCCGTTGGCTGAGTGGTAAGAAAGTCCGCCCCGCAACGGGAATTTAATAGATTCGATTCCCGAAATCTTAGTTCTTGGTTTTCCTGTCTCTTTTGATGAATTTATAATTTAGCTTTCCATTTATTGCAGTTTAACTGCGCAATAGGTACTTATTATATTCACATTTGAATCTATTAAACTTAGTACTCTTTAAAGTACTCTTTATACAAGTAGATGGATTCTGGTAACATGGTTTATGTCTACATTAATTGTTGTATACATGTTTAGCCCGAAACATATTGTTAAAGTGTGAAGGCCAGTTTTATTCCCTTTCTTCTGTATGTTACACACACACAAACGCTCGGACGCACATACGCACGCACGCATACACACAAGCATAAACAAAGACTCGCACACACACACACATTATTCTTGTAGGGTGTTGTAAAATGCATGTAATTTGTAATCTTCAATAATTGGAATGAATTAAGATATAAATGTGTGTAATTTTACATACACGCCCATGATACTTTCCTACTTACGCATACATAAGCGAACATTTATATATACAGTTAATAACACCTTCATCTTTTGTTCTTTTGTATTTCTGTTTCGTTGTATTCTTAATTTGCTCGAGACCATATAGAAACTCTTACGTTTCGTTTCGGTAAGTGGTTTTGTGTTTATGTGGTTGGAAACATCATAACAATTGACTTACCCTTTCATCTTAACCTTGTATTCTTGTATTATGCTTGGACAAGGTTTATATTTATTTATTTAACAGTAAAGGTGCTGTAAAGGGTGAGGATAGTATAGTAGGTTATTAGCAAATTAATTACTCGCTGTTTGTTTGCTCTTGTCATAAGTATGTTTCTAGTGTGTATTATTTGTTTTTTCCTTGTTCTTTGTCAAGTTGTCTTTATATGTAATCTTCAAAAAATGGAGGAAATAAAGATATATATATATATATGTCATATCATAGTCGTTATATTTCTATTGTTAGGTGTATATAGGGATGGTTCGGAACTTCCCTTTTATCAAGAAAATGCGATGTGTCATTTGTCTACAGTATTATATCACAGAGTTAGCTCTATTCTAAAATTAATGGAATAATATTGATGGGACGTTAAATCAGATCATACACATATTTCATGAAGATGACACCTTTAGTGGGCTCGATTATTTTAACACAGGTATGATTAGACTATATTAGTTGTCCAGTATATATAAATAGTATAACCCAACATCTCATATGGAGGACACAGACCAGGATTTCTTAAGTTTCCTCAACAACATTGTAGCTCAGAGTCTAGACAGTTAGCAGAAAAGAACATATCTTTATCATAACCACGGATTACAAGATGTAACAACATGTGAATGGTCTGTTACAAGGTTCCTACATTTACTTGTTTAAATGAGACAAAATGTTCCCCAGTTCTAGATATCGTGAGCCTGTTATAACAACAATACTAATACATGTATTTCAATACTTCAGTATGTTGGTACATGGGAAGACGAGTTTATCAAGGAAATAATTATGTTTCAGATGTTCCCAGAAGTACAGTAACTAATCTCATTCAGTCGAAGTATCTATTCTATGCTAATTTGTAGGAAAGGTTAAATTAAGTCTAAGTATTTTTTCATTTCTTCCCGGCCTCTGGGACAATTGGAGGCTGCAATGTTTAATGTAATTGTCACTCCCATTATCGACAAAGTAATTAAATCACATATTACGGTGAATAATTTAGAAGAGGTGCAATAATAACCAATTAGCCTCAATTAACGAACTTTAGAATCTTATTTAAATGTTACACACAATTGCTTAACATTTAATACATCTGTGGGTATTTCACTCAGGTCTTCGTCTAAATTATTATCTTAATCAGTCAAATTTTGTTGATATTTTCTTATCATGTGTGTAGGTGCAGATGTTTCCATAACTCTTCTTTAAAGTGACTTTGTACTTTGTTGTTGTTACATGTATATTGTGTGCTGTTTGTACCAAATGTGAGACTTTATTAAATATTACATGTAAGGAGAAATGCTTTGTTAATATGATTTATAATAAAAACTGTTTATTGGATATACCATAGAATTTGACGCATAAATGTGTGATTTGTGTATTTTCATTTTATTTATTACAATTTATGAACTGCATTTTAACCGCACCGTAAGTTAAAATTGAATTATTTTCACTAACTTCATACATGTACATACTATACTGAAACGAGACGTGACGTGTTCTCTGCAACGCAATGTTCACAAAATTTAAATCAGTAATAATTTTAGCCAAAGACAGATACCTCTAACAATGTCTTATATTTATTACCTTAAATGGACTCTGACAAAAGTGCATGTCCATATTTTCCATACCTTAATTAAATCAAATAATTTTTCTAGGAACTACCAAATTTTTTAATCAAACATGCTAGGTCCAAATTGAAATGCAAGAGCATTGGAAATTGTGGCTTGATCCATTTGATCCATATCTTGTATGTTTCTTAATAAATGACATGCAAGTAACTCATCAAGTATGTTTATCATATATGTGTGCAAAGTTAAATCTTTAGCAGCAAATCGTGACATTTTCTCCTAGAATTCCTCTCCACTGAATGAAGATAAGATGTGGCCATTCATAACCATTAGAAGAATTAGAACAAACGAGATTTTCTTCTTGTCTCGTTAATTATTTATTGTGTTCTTTGTAGTCCAGCAACCTCCCACTTGGACATAAGTACGAGAGCAACACTGGGATGCAGACATATTGGATTTGGCCAAAGGGTAGTAAGGTATCACTTGCCTACATCTCTTAAATTGAATATCATCGATCCAAAACTCTTCTCTCCTTAGCCTGGCTCAGGCTCGAGACAGGAAGTGGCATTTGACAAGTATTGTTAATTTGATAGTTCCCTCAATTAACTTTTATCTATTCGTGGAACAGAGAACACCGGTGATTCGTTTCGAAATGTCAGCGCTTTTCCTACAGCGTGTGTACATGTGTTTGGAAAGAAAGTAAACGATAGAGCTACCTTAGAAGCACATTACGTCATCACTGGTTTCTAGGAATATAGGGATAAAAATCAATGTCGACTGGTATAATACTTCATTTGTGCTCATTGTGAGGCTTATTGTCAAACCTTAGTCGCTGACAATGGTTAGCAATAAGCTTGGCATTGTGGCAGTGGGTGTATTCTATATAGACGGAGTTTGTTTGAAATACGATTGTAATCACTGTATGATATTATCCCATGAATCACTGGTAATTGCTAACTTTGGAAGTCTAGTATTTGTACCAATGTTAAAAGTCTATCCAAACGTTATCATTCTTCCCTGAATACGCAATATGTGTTGAAAGTAGTATAAAAGAGTATGTTCTGCAAAGATGGATAATCCACTTGACCATTTCCACAATTTTATAGAATAAAACTATCTCGATAACAGAGAACTGGCACTTCATGATAGACATTAAGAGCTTTCTAAACGATACTTTTTTTCCTTCTCCAAAACATGCGTACCGGCCGCAAGAATGGGTCCGAGTACTCAAAATGCATTCAGAATGCAGGTCGAAGTTTTAAAATGCACTTGGAATATACGGGAATACACAAAGAAGTTTAATTCCGACGAAATTCCGCCTCTCGTGTGTGTGACGCCTGTTTAATATCCACAACTAAATACATCTCTCCCTTTCTGAACTGGCAAAATTGCTCAGTGGGAGAGTGTCCGCTTTGCGTTCTGGAGGTCTTGGGTTCGAATCTCAGCCGGGGAACTTCTTCCGGTGATCGCGTCAAATGAAAGACGTATAAAATTGGTACCAGATGCACCCTTGCCTGGCATTCGGCAAAATGGGAGTGCTACGGGGACTAGGAGTACTCAGTAATGGTTTTACCCAGGAATTTGTCTCCCGTGTATCGGTACCATACACCGGGCACGTAAAAGGGGTCTATTCGCAATTTAAGCTAGGGTATCGCACCCGGACTCCCTTGTGTTCAACTACTATCTCTTCTGATGCTGTCTCATCAGCCAATAAAAAAAGGACCCATACTTGGGAAACCCTTGACCGTAGGTCTAAAATATGGTCATAATAATTAGAAAATGATTCTAAGCAAAAACAATAAAAGATGAAAGGACTGTATATAAAAAGCGTCAAAACGATAACGTTTCCAATTAAGGCTTATTTCCTTTCTAAGACTAAAAGGTATCCTTTGGTCTCAAATAAAGAGTGTCCTTTAAAAAACGAAAGTGAGCCTTTATATAGCAATTGAAGACTTAAACACGTTTAAAAGGGGGCAAAAATGACAAAGTTATAAAATTCTTCAAAATCTTAAATATACTTAAATTACACCAAAACTATATATATACATCGCGCTGAGTAAGATTTGTCTCCCCTCAAGAACGAAAGGGTACCCGTACGATGCAATGTACCTACCTCCACAATTGAAGACCTTCCTCACGACGGTGGTCGAGAGAATACCTCTCCGCCGAAGGTTGTCGGCCATAAACCCTCCTATAGGTACTATGATGGCCATAATGAGATGCGGGAGTGCGGATAGGACGCCGCTCTGTAAAGAAATCACGTGACATGCAGTAAACAGCAGACGACATGGCAAATAACTATAAAACATAATAATAAAATTCAATTCAATTCAATTCTTTTCGCGAAATAAGATCACAAAACAGCCACCCACACACACGACAACAACAACATAGAACATAATAATAATACAAATTAAATTCCTATAATATGCTATTTATAGTACAGGATATACAAAGTAGATTTTATACTTCAATGTATCAACTACACTTACTAAGTTATTAAGATATTCAAAAAAGTTAACCATATACTTGTCAAATATATAGAATTATATTAATACTTCTACAATAACATAAAAAGAAGCATCTGTACTCAGCCAAAATGCAATTATTCGTTTCAATTTGCATTTGTGTGTAAAGCAATAATCAGATTAGCCAGTAGGCGTTCCATGTTGGTTTGAAGATTTTTTTTCCTTTGAATGTTCTCCAATCCTGTCTACAATTTTCTAGATATGTGTATGTTTAATGTAATTTTGTTCAATTTCATTCGATTACCTTGTTCAAGGATATCTGGTGGAAATAAAATTAAATATAGAGTAGGTAATAAGCAGAAAGGAAAGGATAGGGAACATTCATCAAACCAATCATGGTTTGTATTTCTGTTACAGGATCCAACTCTTTTTATATAAATGTAATCAGCCGACGAGACGCGGGAGACAAATGTACTTATCAACTTTCTCCAAGCCCGGCTCTCATCTCGGTGACATTCAACAGACCTATTTGTAATCGCGGAATCCAATATGTGTGAGGCGGCTGACATCCGGTCGGCAATGTGGCGTAGGAATATTGAATTAAAGGATGTTAAAGAAGCGGAACTGATGTATTGTAGTTTGTTTAAGTGAAAAGTGAGATTACTTTCGGTCAGTTATTGCGATGCTTTACCATTCCATTCAAGTTTTATTGAAGAGCAAGATGTTTATGACTGGGTCCCTCGGGAGAAGGAATGCGACTAACAGAGAACCCGACTTCCAAGAAAACATATTCATTATTAGAAACAAGTTTGGGTGTCAAATTAATCTTTTGTTTCTATGTTTGGCATATATCTTAATTGGATTGGGAATTCCATATAATTTTCAGCTATTGCATATGCATGTCTTTCATTGTAAAAGTGAGAATTCGTTTAAAGAAACCATAAATGTAAAACATGAATTTTCTTGAATTATCTTCATGAGACCTACATGTTTCGCCCACACATATGCATGCTTAGTGGAATCCCAATAATCTAATCTAAATGTGAGATTAGAAAATGTTCGAAGACATTATACCGTTAACAACTACAATATTAAAGCATCTTTTCTATTCATAGTTTCGCTAATTTAAAAAAATGATTCATTTACATTTCATTTAGAGAAATTCAAAGGGTTTTACAAAAATGCCAAAGACATTATACTGCTCAAAATTGCGTTCTTATCATATCAGTGAAAACTAGGTCATATTTGCCCAAAGTCTTATTGTTTCGAACTAGTTTAATTTGCTACAACATTTACCTGCATATACCATATACTCTATATCAACAATGGGCGTTCCAAGTGTTTAGTTAACTCTTTCCCTCATATAGACTAATTTGACGCACTCAATAGGTACCATATAAAGCCTGATCTGCAGAAAACCACAGTTAAACCTTACCAAATTTAATTATAAAGTCCTCATTTCCAGACCACTGAGGAGCAGCGAACAACATAAATCCAGAGTTACTCGCAGGCTGATCTGGTTTTATGTTGTTCGCATAGGTCTTTTCACGGTTTCCCCTATGAGGGAAAGGATTAATGAAGTATCAATTTCATACGTGGGAGCCTGAGTCAAGATGGTCCGTGTCTCCCTGCTTGGCGCTCAGTTTAGATATCGAGTGATTCAAGGTCGGACAGAATAATGTGATCTACGGCGAGATACTGCAGTGTAGCAGCACGTCATCTGTCGCATGCATATACAATTAATATGGTGTCGATGGAAATAATCCACCCTAAATATTCAACACATTTGCCTTATTTGCTCCCATACATCACGTCTTTCGAACACGTCATATTCGTTCAAATGCGTCATACATTTGTACTTTTCGAACACGTCATGTCATATTCAATTTCGAAGGTGTCATATTTATTTCAAAGCTTACCTTTGACAGAGGAAAATTGAAGACCTCGTCAAAATAGCTGGGTTGTTCGATAATGAGCAGGTAAAAGGTCCAGCTTCGACAGAAATTCGCCACTAATATGGCGTACACAGGAGCAGAAGTGAAGAATTTCAACCATGGCGTCTTCATATCCTGCAAAGAGATGTAATGTACATTTTAAACGTATACTTTATTCGTAAACATTGCATTAAGCTTTATATCGTCTATAATAAGAGGAGGAAGGAGAAGAAACTTCCATGAAAAAGCATGGCAGGATTAACTTGTTGGCATGGTTCGAACATCTCGGATGAGGCGATGTTTTTTTGTCAACCCTGGTAACTTTTATATAAAGAAATATGATGGAAATGTATTTGCACCGAAGAAGTATTTCGGATATAACCACTGTTTGAATAACAGATTACGGAGTAAACGAGGTTTGCCTGTAGTGTAAAGCCTGTGTAATTTCTTTCTAGAAATTGCTGGTTAGTTTGAGGCGTCTCATTGCATTCAAAATTTAAATTATATAAAACAGATAGCAAGAAAATATGAGTTTTAGATCTACAAAATGTACTCGCTCATGCTCTCCTAAGCATTCTTGAAACATATAAGCATAAAGACATTCAAAAATATATTTTTGATAATATAATTTGGACACAATCATAACATAATGTGACAAGGCACTGTGATATGGTGATTAATATATGTACTATGTCACGTGTTCACTGATGATCTTTCACCCCGCGATATGGACATAAATCAAGCACCAGACCCAATGCTTGTGTACAGATACGCACATGGTATCATTATATGAAGGCGTGTGTGTGTAAAACTTATTAATGTGAAACCTCATGGAAAATTGCTTAAATCCACAAAATATTTTTATATTATATATAAGTTTATTTAAACATCTCTAACGTTCACAAGCGATATAGGTGGCCTAGTATTTAAAGCGATCGTCCAAATACTGTGAGGATGTGAGATAGATCCCGGTCGCGACACATCAAAGTCGTAAAATGGAACTAGCATAGATCCCGAGCTCAGCATTGGGGTAGTTCCAAAACTGGTTGCCTAAATGTCCGGAAAATGTGGAGGATATGGTATCATGCCATTTTTTGACGGTGTGCTATTGCAGCATTGTATATATCTGATGCTGACAAATGCCCCCAGACAACCAAAATCATACAAATTAAAAATTCCGCCATTTGCGCTAGCGTTTTTTTTTTTTTTTTTTTTTTTTTTAGCCTTTATTTAGAAAACAGTAGATCATCACTGTCAATATCTTCAACCTTGCCAACTACAGGATCATGCAATATCCCTAAACACTGTAAAGCGGGTTATTTCTGCGAGTAATGTATTTCTGCGATTTTTGTTTTATCAATATAATCATAGAAATAAAATTTGTGGACCTTTATTACGCGGTATAAATTCTCGACAAGCATATAATCTAGTTAAATTGCCATACCCATATAGGTTTGATTATCATTTCACGGTGTGCCATGTTTAGATATGGTCGTAAAGAATAGAAGATGGAACAAAATGATTTCCTTTTATCAGGAGCAATCATGTCTTATGAATACATATGTGTGTAAAAATAGTTACATTGTATTTAAATTTCTATGGAAGAAGATATGGTAATTAAACGCAGAATAGATTCTTCAAGGATCAAGAAGTCGCAGAAATTTATTCCAAAGAAAGAAAACACTCTATTTCATGATGATTTAATGAAATAACCCGTTCTACGGTATATGGCGATCACAATTGTTTGTTTTTTTTTGTTTGTTTTTTTCAAGGAAAATCTCAAATCTGTTTCACCGCATTTTGGGACATTTTAGGCACCCGTAGACCATTTCAGTTAATAAGGTAATTTATACAACAGTATATACAGTCAATTAATGAGGAATTATTCGATCTTTTCAGATCTTGAACCCTATAAAATCTCAAATGTAGATATTTAGTGAAACGGAGACCAGATGATATAGCACGGTATATATTAGCAAAAACTACCAAACATTGTAAACGACCTTGCCGAAGATACAATACACCCTCTGACAAAATGACTTTTTTTTTAATTTTCGCAGTCTTTTTTTTTCTATTTTGAAGTTTACATGGAGTATTTATCAATTATCAAAGAAAAAGGGGTCTGGGGTCAAAATATGAAAATAAAAACAATGAACACAAAAAAAAAACAATAAACTAACAATATTGAACTACCCCTGTATATCAAAAGTATTAGATTTATATTCTATCTTATAATCATTAATTTTCGAGAAGGGGGTATTTTTCTTTAATTTCATGGATGCCTTTTTCCTCGAATAATAATCCCTATGAAAACTGTTCAATTAACAGACCTCACGTTTTCTTTAACATGAATCTACGAATATATTCACCAAAGAAATTAACTTTATTTCAGATTCCACGAAAATGAATGTTAACGAAAATTAACAATTTTAACTTTTCCGAGGTTTCCTCTTATTTCCCTTGAAGATAAAAGGAGGCAAACAGTATCAGAATTCCGAGCTTTTCGAATATCCGATATTTTCCGTTTCCCCATCAGCCTTGGAATTTTCACAATTTGACTGAATTTAATACCTTATTTAGTGTAATGGCAGTAGAAACATATTTACATACATGGCCTTCAAATGTAAAACCTGCCACTTCCGTCACGGCTTCCAATTTACAGACATTTATTCAAATATTGCCAATCATTTTGGTATCAAACATTTATCTACAAATGTATATACCATAGCAACGATATCCACGGATCGTTATTCAATGTACATGCTGCAAAATAATGGATACGCACATTTTCGAGAAGATACTCGATCTTTCCAAATATAGAAGCAATTAGTGAAAGGTCGATAAACATTTTGTGTCTCATTATGTTTCAGGAATCAACATTCTTTATCATAAGCAAAAAGGTTTGTCTGGATCTTTCTACCTTCCTGTCTTTTGAAAAAAGTCATTCTAAATGACTTGTAGATTTAATGGTTCCGTGAGCTGCTCTAAGGCTGAGACTGATAATGACGAGTGATGACGTAGCTTACAAAACTATTTAGATATGCAAACTCTAAACGAGAACCAACCGAAAATATAGCAGATTGATAAAATAAGGATAGCTTTAACCACAACCGAAACTTTCAAAATGTTATATTTTTTATTTAGATTGAAAGGTAAATGTGGTTACATTAGAAGCAGATAAATTACTTTAAGTTATACATGCCTTATGATTTTTTCCATAAAAGTTCTGACAGTAATAAAATACTATAAAAGAAGATAAGTATTCAAAATTAAATGGTTTTTTCTGAAATATTTGGTAAGATACAGGGAAACGACAAAATATGCACTAATGAAACTCTATTTATGATAATGAATAAGAAATATTTTCAAAAAGGTATTTGGTGTTGGTGGAATTATCATATATGAATAGTGTATATATATATACAATTTCAAAAGGACTGGTCGAGTCACTGGAACATATTTATAAATTAACATTATCTCCGACAAGCATCAAATGCAGTCACCGCACTTATCATAGTCAAACAGTCACTCAACATTACCTTATTTCGCGAAATCTCGACAAATATCGGTAATTTCCGTCATAAGATAATCTCTAATTCGTATCTAACTAAATATCACGGCAGTAATATGTTTCGCACCTATTTCTCCCAAAAAAATTACATCATGAATTATTAACAAAACAGGAGGAAATTTAACATGATTTTATGAAAAAGGCGAATTTAAACTTAAGCGTAGAGACTATTTCCGGTACGCGGTAGAAACTAAAGAAAGCGGAAACAGGGACCGTATAAAGTATTTATTTATTTAATGGCTTTTGTGTTTAGATAAGGTTATTTCAAGTGTTGAAAATTGTATTCCTAAGAAAGATTTGCAAGAAAACGCTGCTAGGTAACCGTCGTATTGTAATCTAACATTTTTTTTCGTACCGCCGACTCTTACAAATATAGCATTAATACTGAAAAAAATGTAAATGATTCCTATAGATACAGTAGTTACATTATGAAACAAATCAAAGTGTACAGTGTACAAGATTTTTTAAACACGCACACACACAAGTTGGTACATTTCATGGTATTTCTATACTAAATATGATTAAAGCACAAAATAATAATATTTAAAAAAAAACTGTATTGTATAATCTCTTCTAATTTTGGGGATAAACAAAGAATAAAAGAATATGATGCTATTTGTGAAAATATTTTATTTCACAGTTTGCTGAAATTTGCCAATGATGGATGGCTTACCTTAAAGTTTTATGATTTTTTTGTTTTGATACTCATCAGTGTGCTCGTTAATAACACTACAATTAGAAAAACAAAAAAACAAAAAAAAACAACAACATATGAACATATGGTAGCCTTTACAAGTGCCTCAAAATTATCACTCAACCTTTTCCTGTACTTACCGTGCTAAGGACGGACGTGTTTTCCCCTATGCAAGTTTCAATGTAGATTTTCTCATGTTCCGATATATGTGGGTGGTTCCCAGGCTTGTCGAAGGCCAGAAACCACCAGGCTACGGCCCACAAAACACCAAAAGCACCTGAAAGGGTAAAACCTGTGTTGTGGTCATTGCATCCCAAAAATTACATAACGCACAATTGCTCAAATCAATATGTCCAAGGAGGGAACCCAGGTATAACCATTATAAGCAGATGCCGGGCTTCCATATCTCAAACAAATTATAGAGATTATGTTGCAAAGAGCTCATACTTTTAAGACGTATAAATCATATAGCATGCTGAAGTTTATTTTGAGCAATTTTTAGAACTAGTCCTCTACTGTAGCGAAAACAACATCGTTAAGTCTCATGAATATATATCGATATGTGCATGTAAGTAAGAGTAAAGGTTACAAATCGGAAATCATAGTCTGTGTAGTAAAGTAATATTTTAGTACGATTTTCATTCCGTTTTGATTTCTTATTCAATATGCGTATTAATTATCAATTAAAAGAAGAAAACAGTGCATTCATAACAGTGTATGTACACTGTCGATTTACTCGTCCCATAAAGTCGGTTTTATATTGGATAAGATTCTTTTCTTTTTTTTTTAATCGAAATCTCCAACTATATATTTTTTATATTAAAGGAATGGTGTAAGAAGAAACCTCAAAGTCAGTTCCAGTGCTGCTTACTTTTGCCTTTGGCATTCTGATTCTTCAAACCTAATTCCTTTTGAAAGGCTTTCTTTTCTCTTTTTGTAATTCAAAGCAGATAACAGTAGTGCATATTGTATATCTTTGCAAACTTTTATACATATAAATATAAACCAATCCTCGTGTCAATAAATAAACAAAAAGCTTTTAACTTAATTGAAATCAATAAAATAAAACAAAACAATTGATTTTCTATTGTTACAAGTAAACGAACAACCCTATTAATAATTATTGAGGCGGGTACTTTGAACACGGCATGCCTCAATCATGCGTGTTATATTTTGTTGCATGTGAACGTACTGTTTTAAAATCTGAAAATCTAATATATGCCCTGTTCTAAAACACGTCACAATCTATTGTTCACGCTAACTGACCACACATATGGCTCTCGGTGTGTGTATTTACATAACTATATAATGTCAATGGAAACGAAATTTTACATGTATACTAGTCGTAATTTCCATGTTTTAATAGGGAAATTCCGCCCTAAGAAAGGTCTTGAGCAAGTATCTTTTATGTCAGTTTGATAATATTTTCTTTCAAAAGCACACCGGACAGCGAGTAATTTATATACAGATATATTTTATCTAATTATTATGTGTGTGTTTTGTTACGGTAATGTATAAGAATCAAAGCGCCAAAGGCACTGAGACACTGTCAGCAGGATTTATATTAAATATCTATAATGTTAAACCCAGCGTTTCATCAGGGTAGAGGCCAAGGTCATACAACCACAAAATTCAATTCATACGTGTATCTGCAACTTAAGTTACTAGTAAGTCAAGTGAAATCGTTCTTTGTATCATGACAGTCTCTCAGTGCCTTGAGCGCTTTGATTTGTTTCATACGGTTCCGGAGTGAGGGTCATGACCCAGTTTCCATTCATGAATTGCATACCTAAGAAGGTCATGACCTTAATTCCGTAATAGTGAACCAGATGTATTGAATCGCATTGCATGGATACGCTACTTTGCGCGGAGTGATACAGTGAAATCGACTGCGGTAACTATGCAAATCAGCAGTATGCCTGTTTTTGTTTTCCCGCTACGTACGACTGGCTTCGCCGCCAACTTAAAATAAAGGATTTCCTCTACACGTAGGGAAATAAAAAACGGGAAATAAAACATTTTTTTATAGAATATGTTGATAGTGCATGCAGGCACTTGACTAACCATGGCTTTGTTTGACGTCATTAGATAATGTCGTTCATCAAAAAGGAGCATCAAACAGAATTAACAAACAACAATTATAAATACAAAAATAATAATTAAAAAAAAAAAAAAAAAAAAAATTTAAGAGAATGAAAATTTAAAAATAACCAAACAAGAATAAAGTTTATCCAAATAAATAAACAAATAATGCAAATGGGCAAATTTAACTCCAGAGACAAACAAATGTATAGATAAACAAAACCTATAGACAATATGACATTCAAGTTAATAATGGAACAGAAAACACACAATCAAAATTTGCAAGTAAAATCCTCAGACGAACAAAATAAACAGACGCATAGCATTAAATGATCAGACAACCGTATTAGACTGAGCAACATTTTATATCACTTTTCTATCCTTAAATACATTGATTTTATATACATATTAATACCTTCATTTTTACTTTGAAATATTTGTTTTGTTTTTTTCTGTATGTAATTCAAACTTTAATTGAGAGAGGCGTTAAGATTTTTAGAACTTTTGGTTTGATTAATTTGCCAAATGCTATTCCGTCAACATGATGTAATAAAGGTCTGAGTATTTGTATATGTACTCGGCGATAGAATACAATAAAATACGAAATATCGAGAATCAAACTGTGATGTAAAATTCTCAAATACCGCAAGGCTCGGAGAACCGAGGGCTCATAACTGTATCTTTAGTTTCATCAGAGTTTGTCCATACCACGTGGTATATGACTTCATTTTAAGCTATCATAAGCAGCAGATTTTGTTAAGATTCAGAGTAGTAAAGTGCTGTAAGTATCTTATTTCTCTATCAATTTTAATGGGATATAGCGCATGCGAAGCAAAATATTGTGTCCTATAAAAGTAGACAAAGAAGAATACTTTACCAAAGACGTAGAAGCCCGACTGCCAGCCAAAGGTCTTGGTCAGGATTCCAGACAGTGGCATCCCTAGCACGGCCCCAGCGTAAGACCCTGTAACAGTCCAATCCAGCATGACGCAGAGTTTCTTTTTTATATCAAATATTTATTTTTTAAATATTTTTGAGCATATTTTTTATGTAAATCCGTTACACTTATTACCTAAATATATTGTTGGATTGACCAAATAAAATGTTTAAGCAATATGTACTCCAGAAGACCAGTTGGACGTGTTTTTGGATTTTTCAGCAACTTGAAACTTGATCATCATATAAACAAACGAAAAAGATCGCGTACAATGTCATTTTCAAACGTGTCCCCGGTAGTGATGCATTTCGTCAAAATACATTTAAAAGCTGTATAACTGTATATATGTTTTTCTTCTGTGGTTTGTTGTAACATATTTTCTACTTGAAATATAAAATATATATTTATATTTAGATAAAACGTGTTGTATGCGTCATATTCTTTCCCGTCCCCATTGCTGATGATTTATATTCCAAACTTTGTTGTTGTTATACAAATATTTCATATGTAGACAAATGAGAGGCTTAAACAATATCATGCAATGATACAGATAATAAACAAGAACATTAAGATGAGAATCTGAGCGATATGACTGATCTATTGGAACCTGTAGCTAGCCACTTTTTCACATATGGAATAAAAATGTGGGATTCTCTCTCTCTCTCTCTCTCTCTCTCTCTCTTAGTGAAAATTATATCATGAAATTAGAAAATAAAATAAAGTTCTCAAGAACTTAAAAATTCGATAATGCACGTCATTTTTCACAGGTTGGCCCTTCCTTCAAATTAGTATTTTTTTTATTGAAAACATGCCTCTATATATTGATTAAATATGTCTCTTTACATTTCTAAATAATCTTAAACAAAATAAAATAGTCGACATTATTCCAAGGTATAGCGTTTTAAAGTCCTAGAGTGTATGTACACATGCATGTATACCATATGGGAAGCTTTACGAATAAAAAATATCATTTCAGTTTGAGTTGAAACAAACACACAATATATCGTCCATATCTATTTCATTACTGCTTAAACACATCTAACGCTGACCTACAATGGAATAAAACACATTTGAACATTTTACTATCTCTTTGATAATTGATAACGATGACCCACCAGTTAAAACACATAAGAATATTGTTGATGTTGCTGTAACAGATATATAATTATTTATATTTGCACTTAACGTCTTCAAAATTGGAATTATCTTTTGGTATAGTTTGGGAAACTGTACCCTCCTTAGTGACCTTAATATTGAAATAATCTTTTCAAACACAATTGATTGCATTGAAGAGTAGGTGACCGCTTGCTTTGATCCTTAAATAATTACCCAAGTATTACGTACATAGTAAGTGTTGTTGCAGTTCTTGAGAGACGTGCCGCTTTAACAAAATTAAGACTGAATCAAAACATGCATGAATAATTAAGTGTATATTAAATACGATGATCGAAATATTGTTTTTATACAATTCGTCTCTAACTTTGCATATGAAATTAATTCAAAGAAGAAAAAAAAATTATTGATTTTTTTTGAAGAAAAAAAAATGTTATAGTTTTAGACAGTGTATTAACTATGTTCATCGGAAAAACACGTGTTGTTTAAAAATAGAATAGAGTGAAAAAGACGAAAGGGTTTTCTAGACTCTAAATTTCATTAATGCTAAGTGTATTTTCTAATCACTTATGCTGACTGGCCTTTCCAGCTTTAAACTTCATTTTACAAACAGTTCTGCAGTAATAAAAGCGGAAATAAAGTTAGATATACTTCAGTCTATTTCGAAACTGTTATAATCAATTGTTATATTCAACTTCATACATATATACATATATATGTGTATGTATGATATATGTGTTGAACATGGCAAGTATATTAATAGATAATAGTACAAGAGCTAAAGAATTTAATCATTTCCTTACTTTAGCTTCGTAATTCGAATTGCGTTTTAGCGTCTCTTTCTTGATTAAATGCTTGACATATTTCAAGTAAAATTCAGCGATATTTTAGCCCCGTTATTTTACAAGAATTTGGACAAATAATGGTGTAAAGAGAGCAGAATATAGCCAAAGATATTATACAATTTGTAGAACAGGTGACATTGAGGATGAGTTTAATTTTGTGTGTGTTTGTAAAGCGTATAGTGATATCTAGAAATTATATTTGAAAAGTCAATACTATGTTAACCTAGTTTTTATAAATATATATATATATATATATATATATAAATCTAGAGGTATCTTCACCCTCCATGTGATATTTTTAGTGGTATTGGTGTGTTTTATCGTGGCTACCTAGATGTTAGTTTTGAAGCGTAGGTTTTTTTAACTCATAAAACTACACTAACCTTTCTATATACAAAAATATCCTCTACCATCTTGACTTAATTTTCAAATCTAGACTGCTTTTGGACGTTTCGTTTTTAGAAAGTTCAACGGACCGTTGATATTTCCTTTCTCACCTAGACACTCAATCAGTCTCAATTTGCTTAAAAGGCCGAAGGAGTAACGCGGCAAATCTCGCGAGATTTCGTGTTACTTTTCTTTATTCCATTAGCGCTGAGAGAAAATCGTGCTGCATTCTAAAATATTACCTTGTTGTTGCTTCATCGTAATTCTTGATTAGTCAAACACAGAATTTGTTAACTAAAGGAAACAATTCTCAATACTTTTCCCATGGAACAATCAAACAGATTTTGAAATATTCTGAAAGTAAATTTCGTTGAAATAACAATTTACAACAGTTTATTTTGAACTGCCTGATTTGATATACTTATAGGGGTATGCCGTGAGAGGAGTCTAAATCCATATTTGTTTTTGTTTTAGAAGGTGAGGAATAACATACAGAAGCAAATAAAGTAATCTGTATTACTTCATTAGTTATATCTGCTATATCCAGTTAATCTATTTTGATACATAATGTCATGATAGGAATGATTTCCATTCGTTCGGTAAGTTAGTTGTTTAAAGTATTTTAATCTTATATTATAACAGTGCAATTCACATACATATAATACAGTATAGATTTGAATAGAAATCTAAAAGCTTATTGAGATTGTCTCCTCTTTAGTTATTCAGTTTAAAGGGGCTTTCGAAGACAATAAATATTAAGGCTCGTGATTGTGACCGGAAGTCTATGATCTAGCGAAAGAAACAATCGGAAAAAGAACAGTGTGCATTTGCTTAGTTTTCTTATGTTATACATCAATCTTGGTGATGATGAAAATGATGTTTGAAGAGGTCGTTTTGACAGGAAACCGGAATGTATCATATCAGAGGACAGACCACTACTATATCCTCTCACATGTGTAACAGGGAATCGAGCCAGAGACACATTGTGAAAAGAAAGCTTCGATACTACACCAATATCTACATAAATTACATATTCTGATAGCAAGATGGTGATGCAAACCACGGGTACGAGTATATGACGCCCCTATATACATATACCTAATAAAAGACAGGGTATATAACGCAAGTCCAACTGGCAATCCAACAAACAGTCAGAACTGCAACAGAATACTTTATTTTCTTGTCGTTAACAGGGAGATTTTGTCTATGTGCTTTTATTGGAAAAAATATCGATCGGATACTCGAAAAATACGCTTCAATTCACCTAAACAGCACAGATTTTGACCGTTTTCGTTTCCGACGTCAGCAGCCATGACACATATAGTCTGCACTGAATATTTGATTGTCATGTGATTGGCCAGATCAGTAATTCTGGGGTCCTTGATTTATTTTTAACCAACCAGATGACATCAATCTGTCACTTCATTTGAAATTAACATGGCAATGACAAAGAAAAAAAATGAAGTGTCCGGGCTTTCATTTACAACTTTTCAAATACGTATAGACATCTTGGAAGCAATCTACAAATAAGGAAAGACGTATACTAATTTACTTTATTGAATGTTTGTAAATGTTTCTCCATGTTTTTGCATATTACTGTATCGAAAACGACATAGATGACATTCGTGTCGGTATAGAGAAACTTCGGATTATTCTGTAACTTTCATCATAAAATATAGGAACTAACGACCCCTTCAAGAAGGAGAGATGCTCTGGTTGCTTTTTACCACTGTTCCATGTTATTGTTCTGCGTAAAATTTGGGTTTGTTTTATTTATAGTTTATATTATAACTTTGGCTGACTTTTATTGAAGTTAGTGTCAAATACTTGAGATACAGGCTTCAAAAGAGGGCAAAGCAAATCAGAATGTACACTAAACACAAGAACAATTGTTGTAAAGCTAAACCTATCCAATGACGGGAATCATGAGATCTGCATGTTATCAACTCCGACACCGATGTAATAATTGTACTTGTACTTATTCTTTACAACTGTTGTTTTCTTGATACGAGCTTTAAGAACTAAGAGTTCTAGACAATAACATTTGAGCTTTAAACTTGAGTACATGATATGTTCTAGACAAAAGATCAGAAAAGTAAATTTATACATAATATTATCTGATTGAGCCAAATCCTATCATGTGCAAGGTGCCAATGGTGGCGAGGGTAAAGTCGCTGACTTTAACACTCACTCAGCCCCTCACCGCGTGGGTTCGAATCCCGGCAGGGTCATTCGGATTTTCATGTGAGGAAGCCTTTCAGCTGGCTTGCGGTAGGTCGGTGGTTCTACCCGGATGCCTCCGTGAATTCGAGGTCTTCCTCCACCTGTAATTAGCTGGACGTCGCTATATGACTGCAATACTGTCGAAGCGACGGTAAACTCAAATAGTCAAGTCAAGTCAGTCAAGCCAATGGTGGCCAATGTCCATGGACATATTTAAAATTTTCTCAAATGTGACACCTTTAATGGGAGCACTTGTATTGCAATGTTTGAAATTTTGAAGCTACCGGTATCCTCGCATTTAACACAGCATTCTATCATTGAATAAGTGTTCTCAATAATCGCAACTTCAGGACTATCCATGAATCTCATACAGATTTATGACTTGATGAATATGAATATTTATTTATTAAACTTTGAATATTATTTCATGAAATGAGTTTTCTTTGACGTGCACACAGACTGTATAAACCTTTCCAGGAGCTGTCTTATCTGTGTCTGTTCTGATTGCCATTTCGTAAAGACACGTCTATATGAGATAAATTGTGCTATTTGCGCGATTGTATCGACAACTCATTAGTTATTATTTTCAAAATGTACGGATCCATTAGTACATGCTTAACTATTTAAATTGTATCCCAAAACCATGTGCCTTGTATTCTTAAATTGATCGAAATGGGAATTAAAATCCCCAGATAACCGCAAGGATACCGGGAGACCATGCTTGTATATCTAATTAAATTGAGTGTGATAAAGTCTGGACTGGGATGTATCTCGGAGTAGGTATATTGTTCGGATATCGCGCTACGGATGATCGCTAGTCTACTGTGAATTTGGTTTTGTCGGGTAAAAATAACATATAAACAACTAAACAAAACTAACACAATGGCAAAATTGGATGTCGTCGCGTAAAACTGCAATTTCCGTAGAGAATGGAGTCTGTAAATTCTATTATTATACAGATACCTGTAAGGTTTACGCCCAATAAAAGCCATAAATTCTATCAAAGCTATACATATAACTTCAAAATATAAGCTTTAAAATGTCAAAATATGGAAATTTTAGGTGCCAAATGACATGATATGACATGTGACAGAAGTTCTTTTTTTTTACTTTCCCTTGATAATTTTGTTGACATGAGTATTCTCCCCTGAAAACTAAAAAGAGACTTTCTCCAGTTTCCTACGGCAAAGTTTAGATTTTTTTCCATGAAACTTGAAACACAATCATATAATCTTACTACCGTAAGGTTTTCTCGAAAACCATACTCACAGAAATTGCATAGTTCTCATAGACTTTAATGTTAACTTAAATACAGATCATTTCCCCTACATGTAATACAACTGGATAAAGTCTCGGTGAAACATTTCATTTTTTGTGTATTCAAAGTGACACATTTTCATAGAAATATTACCACTCAGTGACAAGATATGGAATATGGCTATTACTGGGCTTATGCCTTAACCCTTCTACATCAAATTATTTTAAAAGTCCCGACGACAAATTGCCGTAGACCAGTTCCTCGTCACCGTCGGGAGAACTATTTGTTGCCAAGCTCGGGAAGTGAGAAAATGTAATTACTTCACCCACTTGAAAAACCAATCAATTGGAACTCTGCAATTATTGGAAGGGATAAAAATTATATTCAATTAGTTCGGGACTTTGTCTTGCTCGCAAATTTACAAGGCGGATTGTTGTGTTCATCTCTTGTATTGTTATGAGTCCGTGTTGAATTACGTAACATGTTTTTACAGAAGTGCACGCTTGACACCGATCCCTTGCCCTTCATCACGTTTTAAATGGCTGTCTGTTTTTACTGCTGGCCGAGTGGTCTGCCCCGTATCCAGAGGTCGTAAGTTTGACTTACTGGTGGAACGTTGAACCGGTATTTATTTTTGCCATGAAATGTAATGGATAAAAGATAAAAAACGGCCTTGTTTGTAAGCTTCTTTTGATTCAGTACTCTCTCTCTCTCTCTCTCTCTGTTCTATGCGTGACAAAGGAATGTCATTTTCGTTCAA
This sequence comes from Solen grandis, assembly GCA_021229015.1. Classification (NCBI taxonomy): domain Eukaryota; kingdom Metazoa; phylum Mollusca; class Bivalvia; order Adapedonta; family Solenidae; genus Solen; species Solen grandis. The sequence continues at coordinate 31,554,914 of CM037790.1, read as the reverse complement.
GACACTACGGATATTTTTATGTGTTGTATTGCACTTATGATATTGTGATGCATTGTATTGTACTTAATTAAAGTGAACTATATTTTAAATTATATCTTATTACACGATTTGCGCTGTATTGCATTTTATCGTATATCACATTTTATTGTAATGCATTATGTTGTTTTACATTTCCTTATATGACATTGTTGTGTATAGCATTACGCGTTGTATTACATCATACTATACAATATTGTATTTTTATATCGTTTAGTCGGTATCATAAAATGTATATTACATTTGTGTTTTATCTTATTATATGGTGCTATAGTAAACTGTATTGTATTACATTTTATCATTTTTATGGTACTAAATTTATAAACATTTTCGTTATTATTGTATTCCATTATATCACAATAAAATTATACCTACCACAGAAGGCTGTCGTGGCCAGTTTGGAGCGTTCCAGGGGCGGGGCCCAGTGACTCCATATTCCGTGACACGCCGGATACGTCACACCCTGAGAAACAGGACGAAAGGCAAGTTGTCATAGTAACCCAAAACTTGCATATCACATAATTGATGTGCGCTTAACCAGAGTTGAATATTGTCTTGATTTTAATTTAAGAATCCCATTAAAGGTGAACCTTTACAAAACAATGATATGGAGATATTACGTTATACAGAAATTCAAGATCAATATTCGATATATTGACAACCATGTCTGTTACGTCACCCCTTCAGGGCGACCCAGTCATAATTATTATAATTTTGTAAAAGGAAAGAATGGCTGGAGACAACGAATATCTTAATGCTTTTGTTTTGTTGTTGTTGAAGTGGAAGTTGATGAAGACGAGTAAGAGACTCAAAAAGAAAACTGACCTCAACGAGACCCTGTAGGATTCTGACGGCCATCACGAGCCCGTAGTGGACATTGGCAGCACCGGGGATCAACATGTTCAGGAGCGCTGACGTGCCTATAGCCAGACCGAATATCCTGAAATGTCGTTTTTGAACTTAGTCTGAGGAACAAACTCTCTCTCTCTCTCTCTCCCCCTCTCTCTCTCTCTCTCTCTAATACATGTGTAGAACCAGCACTCTGTCCGTGAAAAGGTTTTAAAATGATCTTTTCCTTTGCGGGGAGTTCAGACCTATAACTTTCGGAACTCATGAACACTGTAACTACACGACATCTCCTACACAGCGCCTCCTATATGTAACAGACACTGACCCCCTTACTACTTCTCGCCATAAAACGCCTTATATTTTATACGTTTATTGCAACACTGTCTGGGAGATGAATGTCACGTGGTCAGTCACCATTTAAACAGTGCCATAAAACTAAGACCTGTAGACGAATTTATTGCAAAACGTAAAAGACGTATAAATTGTGTCTTTGTACGAATAAACCCCAGAATTAAAACACACTGTGACTACTTACAACAATCCACGACGTCCTCGTGAATTATGAACCAACTTAGAGACTTTAGTAAGTATTAACTGTGTTCTGACATAAACCATTTAGAATAACTACAGTTCATTCTATATATTTTAAAGTTCCGTCGTTGTATATAGTAACAACAATTAATGGAACCCTAGATTTTGTATGAAAAAAATAAATATATGAAGATTTGTCAAATGATATATCTTGGTACCAACATCTCCCTGCAAAATCGTATTCACAATATACAGAGTCAGTACTTTTTAACAATAATCTTATTACAACAGTCGAAAAATCGAAAATTGTTTACCATGTTTGGAATTATATTGTTTTATTTCTTAATGTATTGCTTTCTGGGGTCTTAGTAATATGGCCACGGGATTAATTAAGATGTTGATGACAATTTACTTATAGGGCAAATACTATTTCTATATTTTTATTTTTTTATCATCATTATTATTATTATTATGTTAATGTGCTTATCTCCTTGAGGTATTTTGCTTAAATTGCTATCAACAAATTGTTATAGTAATCAAAGGCACATAATGAAATACATGTGTACGTATATATCATGGGTTTGAGAAAAAACAAACTGTTTCCAATACAAAGGAATCGGCCGCATGCTTTTTTCCTTTGTGGTTTGGTGTTGTTAATTATCAGTATTTTCACATAAAAATAACCATGACTGGCAAAGATAAATTAGCTGTTTCCATAGAAATTTGTATTTTCTGGGTGTATATATGTATTAAGACATACAGAATATTGAAACAAAATCGGTTTTTCATAATACTTTGTATGTCTACAGGCGGCAGCATTTAGACCAAAATACCAAAATACGTAAGAAGGGAGTTAAAGCAAATAAAAAAAAATCAGCCATAATATATTAAACTGACTTGTTTATTTGCGGACCGACACAATGGACTGGTGGGCATTGTATGCTTGAGGACAGATAATAAATATTTATTAAGTGTTTACGGTAAGGCCAGGAACCCCCTGCTTACGGACGGAAGCGAGGTTTGTCTAGCTGCCACACGGATGTTTCTTTTCGTACCACAAACGCATGTTTGATTTTTTTCTTTGCATGGCATGAAATCTTTAAATCAATTATTTTCCGAGCATAAATTAACTTAAGTTGCTATTTTGTACTACATGTATTTCTTTAAGAAGCGTAGTAATTTACTATATATTCACTTTGATAGATTCAGAAAAGTATTACGTAATAGCCCAATAATCTCTGGAACAGGGGCACTAGATTTTTTTTCTAAAACCGCGGGGAAATATAGTCCCCTTCATGCATGAACTGGGGACATTTTTATAGTGTGTCCATACAATTATGGTGGCTTCATTTGCATACGGAGACGATGTGTCTCCCTGCGCTCTAATTTCTGTCAGATCCCCACTTATTCGTTGTTTTTTTATCATTAAAAACACTTGTCAATAAAAAATACTTTGTTATTGCTGTAAGTATCAAACATTTATCGAAATTTAAACACACACACATACTAACACACGAAGAATGTGGCAGCTAGACAACGAGTGGCAGCTCAATAGATCTTGGCAAAAATGTTCCAAATATGCGCGAAGCCTGATAATCGTGGCTTTTTAGCCTCTTTTATGTTAATCTCTTGACGACACAGTAAAACTTAATGGTGAAGAAAAGAAGATAAAGAATATAAATCCCGAAGAACCGTAAAATAGCCTTAACCCATCAAATAAAACTAGGCAGGACGTTATTTACACGCTACATTAATCATTCTCTGATAATGTATAATTGACATTGTTGTGTTGTCTAAAACAGGGTATATAATCGTCAGTATCTTTTACGTCTTCAGCCAATGAATTATTTGTCCATTGTTAGCTTTCACTGGAGCCGACCACATAGTTTTCTTATTTTGGGACTTTAATAAACCCTTCCCAACGTCTGTCAAGTGGTTGTCAAATTCTATCAGCGACCAGCACAAATCGTATAACAAATCTTGACACGAGACTAAGGCTGGGAAAGCGATGGACTATTCTCCATCCATTTTCTCTGCGTGTTTGATTGGAGAAGAACACAATTTCATTATCTCCGGTTGTGCTGACTACTTGAAACAGACGGTATTGTCTTTTCGTACCTCTTGTAAATATATTTACGTCTGGAAGACGTTAATGTTTCTGTACTGATCTATCCTGGGCCATTAATTGCAACAGTAGATGCACTGGTGAGACGTATTTGCTTCACGCACCCTGCGGCAGCCAAGTATTTCTGTTTCAGACTACCTGTCTACCTTATTACTGGCCATAAAAAGAACCACCATTACAAATGTGGCAACATAAAAGAGATTTTTAAACTTCAAAGTCAAAATCGCGCGATAAAAGAATGCACCAGCGTAGTTTATTATGAAGTTCGTATTTGTATTAAATGTAAGTCATTCCGCAAATGTACTAAAATGTATCTGAAATGTTAACAAAAGTTAAATACATCAAATAAAATATTGATAATATGCAATACATTTAGTATTGTTTCTGGTAACGAAAGCATTTACATTTGGTATACGAATTTTTTTCTTAAAGCATTAATTGATACATTTGGCGGTTGCATATTAATTTGTTTTGTCCAAAACAAAATAAAGACATTAATCGATAATTATACGCTTTACTGTTTTGATTACAAATTAGCGATACTAAAGTAACCGTATTATTATGGAGATAGTTAGAGGATCGAGAGGAAAAAATATGAAATGCTCGGAAACCGCAACAACAAATTAATATTTAGCGCCGTGGAGAGAAATTAAACTTGTGCTGGGACTCGAAATGTTGTTCTAAAAATTGCTCCTCAGGTGATTGCTATTTTCCTTTTTCAGTAATTATATTTTAAGTGTTGTATTACTTCGTTCAGTCTTAGACTAAAAAAAATGCCATCTTTAGAAATCGACAATAAGTTGAGAAAACTTTTGGCTTCACATAGACGTGTCTTGTCACCGGACACAGGTCCGACAACTCATGGAAGGAAATATCTGATCAGGGTCTCCTCTTTTTGCTCATTTAATATTGTAGCTCGGATACTACACAGTCTGCACGAGAAAGAAAAATCCATTGTTTCGTATATTCATTCCTACACCCAAAATTAAGGTAAGGGTCAATCTCCTGGTCAATGTAAAATAAATTCTGAACAAAGTTAATGCTAACAGGTGACCCATTTGAGTTTCGAAAGTAATTCTAACATGATGTCACCTTCAGCGATGATTCACATGCGTGCTTTTATTACTGCTGGAGAAAATTCCGCAGACTACTTAACCTCGATGTGTTTTTGTTTCTAGTAAATCAAACGCGAAACACAATATAGGAGCTTTAGAGCATTATTTTTAAAGTGTTTGCTGGCATTTACAAGACGGTTTCGCTAACCCGACAGATTTCCAATAACGTTTTTCCTATGCATTGCATGACTTGGGAATTTTACATAATTTCCATTTTATTACAAGCTTGTTTCAAGTTTGTGAAGAAGATTGTGCATGCGTAATTGTTCATTATTTCTGAACATTTAGCTTTTAATGGCCAGTCTTACGGTGTTTTTTTCATGTTAGAGATGACAGATTGCATATAACACGGACTGTTGCATGTGTTTTCAACAACCATAAAAGGTGTATGATTGACTGGTGTACAGTGTTTCAAATAAAGCTCATTTCAATAAATATAGAAAAGACTAGAAAGTGTTCTTCATCTTAAGTACATGCGTACTTGAGCTATAACGACTGTCGCAGTGAAAAAAAGGAAGAAAGCCACCTCGTTAGCTATCTTACGTGAAAATATCGAGTGACACTGCCTGGACTCGAACCAACAGCGAACCACACCCTGCCCTGTCTGTCAAATACGAGTATAAATTCACGTTCTAACTGGACATTGTCCTGGTTTGAATCTCCTGATCCCAACTAAATTCCTAGGTCATACATTCCCCTTTCAAAACAAAACGCTACTTCAATATATATCTTGTTATATATCTATATATTATAATACAGATTCAACATGGTTGGTAACTTAAGGCGGTAACAGATCACAATCGTTAACATCGTTTGATTTCGTTTGTGTTTGGCTGAAATTTAATACAAATACAGCCGAAAAATAGAGAGAAAAAAATAACTTCACTTTGAATTGACAAACAGGCCTAGAGTACGATTATATTTACTTTAGAAGTAGCTGTTGTCACTTTTAAAAAAAAAAAAATGTGTGTGTGTTTTGTTTTAAATACAAAAACGATTATACATATATATATACCGCTTCAAAAAATGAAAAACAGAAACAAAGAAACATGTTAAATGTTCAGTTTCACTTTGAACTGACGAATGGATTTAACATTTTATTATAAAAAAAACCCTGAGATATTAATGACATTAAAAAAAGAATCAATTTAAAGGCATACTTAGTTGCCGGAAGCCTGGATGCCAGATAACCGCCGGGCACCTGTGTGATGATGTAACCCCAGAAGAACGAGCTGTCAACCACTCCGATAGTTTCCGGCGTCCACGTAAACTCCGGGGCCTGAAATGCGGAGCAGCATAATTAGCATCATTCGTTGGATGGAATATTGCTGATATTTTAAGACATATTTCACGAATATAAATCACACAAATTTTGTTCATTTATGATTGAATTCACATTTTCTGAAATATAAATCCACGATAATCCATGAAATTGCCCTTGATGTAGTCAACGAAAAATAAATATTAAACATGATAATAAACAGTCAAAACGTTACAGATAATTTATTTTACATTCGAAACATTTCGCTAGTTATTATGTTACTCTCGTTGATGCAGATGACATTAGAGAAAACTCATTTTTTGTTCTTGTTGTTGCCTATTTGTTTGCTTGTTGTTGTTTTTACTTTCCAGATATGTAAAAATGTATCGGACATAAGACTATTCAATCTAAACACATATGACAAAAATGTAATTCAGAACTAAAGTGATATGAGAATTATAAGTTAAAATAAAAAAGAAAAGATCACCGACTAACGCATGACATTTAAATGTAGAATGGCTAGAAAAATGTAAGTGTACCAAAATTACATTGTTTAAAGTATTATATTGTCAATTAAATTTAATATATAAACAAGTGATTTCTGTAAATGTGATGTTTTTTGCTTTTAACCAGATCAAATTCAATGCCATGCGTCTCAAATGGTCACCCCGATCAATTATTATGTTTTCTATTTAAACAATAATTGATATTCTAGTATAGTATTTCACGGAGTCACGTGGTTATCTAAGTGTATGACAAGTCCATCTCCACTTAATGAACACAGATTATATCAATACCTATATCTGTCTATCGGGAGAATGACACTGTCGTGAGACTGACCCTCAAGATGAAGCTGTCGAAACAGATCGAGTTACGCAATTCTCGATTAATTCCTACGCTTATCTCCGCAGGGTATGCATAGGGTCGTGATCTCGCAGACTCTCGCGTATTCAATTCTCATTTCTTTTGATTTAACAGTGACGGTGATCAGTAAGGCCGAGAGTCAATCTGCCCGTGATACCATGTGCTGCAGCGGTCTCTAGTGGTCAATATACGCCTGTAATTCCATCTGGGGTCTTCATCGTATCTTCCCACTCAAGACGTTAAGCGGGGTGAGGAGACATTTTAGAGTACTTCTCGTAAAGTCGTATTTCTGCCTCAGTTGGAAGGGTTTATTGTCTAAGCACAGTAGTAAACAAGCCAGCAGAAAATACAAGTTATTGAATAATATCGACTGAAGACCTGTGCAGGTCGTGGCTGAAACCCGTTGGGAATTGTTTTTACCAGTTCCGACTTTGGTTGCAATACCAACAAATAAAAATCGCATGTCTAACTCAGTTGGAACAAGATTAGACAATTCTGTCCCTGCGGTTGAGAGGCTCTCCTGCACTTGCACCGTTGACGTTTAAACATACGGAACATTGCGTGATCGGCACTGATTAGAACGCTATTCATTACTCTCGAATGTTTATAACAATGAACACCCCAACAGTTGTCTTAAATAATATGAGCTGACAGCAGGGCTAATGTGTTGGTGATGAGAATATCACACCAGATCACGTGATGCTGAGGGGAAGATGACGATGGCTCATTTAATGTCAAAGATGCGGGGAAAATCAGGAAAGTAAGTCACCTCATGAGTCAGATTTGATAAAGGAATAATGACACTGGCAAATTATCTAATCTATTTCTCCGGATTTATGTCGGAAAGGACTGAAACTTAGGAGCCTTGGATATCTCTTTCTCATTTGGAATTATATATATACAATTGTGTAAATACGTATATTTGTCAATATGCTGGTATTACACTGGTATTACACTGGTTGTTTCTTGGTAGCCATTTTGTTGAGCGATTCTGGGAAATCCCCTTTGGATGAATGAGATAATTTTAACAGGAGGTTGTCGAAACGAATCTCGCGTGATACAAATATAATCTAATACTGCCAGAAATGCCATACATATTTTATTAAAAGTGTCGCTTTAAAGCGTCTTACAGCACCCCACCATGAAGAAATATGATGTTGAATCGTGTTCAATGCACAATGAAACATTTGTTTTATTCGTGTAACTGGTGAAAGCAAACCGCCATTTTGTAACATTTAATTTGAACATACAGCTTGATTGTAGTTATTGTACGACCACATTTGGGACCGAGGTCAACTGGTCGGAAGTGGCCTGATTGTAAGGGATTTATACAAATAAGAATAATTGGTCATTTTTGGTTTTAAGGAAAATAAGGTTTCACTTGTGTTACCGGGCAAAGTAAGTCTAGTTTTGCTGGAATAACATTACTGAAGTCTGAAATATATTTGTCGCATATCAAACTCCCTATTAGACCTACACTATATACATGTATATATATATTTCTCGGACTAGAAGAAAAATAATCTCCGGTAGCTGTCATAAACTATTACATTTAAATACCACACCTACGTGATGCAGGTAGCTTACACTCCTACACGATTTTGAACGTTCAGAATTTCCTTATTGTCCATTTCGATTCAAACAAAACCCAACTGTCATAGAAATTCAGAGAGAAAAGTAATTTACGATGAGATGAAGGTATAGTAATGTAAACTTTTTTTGTGTCTTCCGTTCTGTTTCAGTATAACACACATGCAGACAATGCATTATGGATAGGACAGCGTCAGAATCTCTAAACAGTCTGCAAGTCACGTACAGCTTTAGTATACTGGACAACATGACCGTTTCAAAGAAACATTTTTTTCAGGGCATGTATTCTTACGAGAAACCAACGCCGTTTGAAAGTAGTTTTCATGTATATTGTATTAGATGCGTCTGGTACTGTGTCTGCTCGATACGTTCACGGCATTTACCTTTAACAACTGTAAATACATCGATGATTTGTTACTGTCGTATACTGCATGTCGTATAAACCAAGCAGCATGAAGCGACTTAACATCCTACTGCGTTTCTCAGTTGTGTACTTTTGACCACCCAATTTGATGTTATGTGTTCTACAGGTTTTATTTAGAATTGTATTCTTGCTACAAATATCCATCGTACAAAATGTGTTTATATATTTTAACCATGTTTATATGCGAAGGGAATCTTAAAACGTACTGTCTGTAACATATTGAAAGTGCAATTATGGAACTTGCTTAATAATGTGCAGCATTTCATTGTTGAATAAAGATCGTTTTTTTCTAAGGCGCTAAGACTTAAACAATCAGTAAGTGAAGCAAGTACCAAAAAAATCATGTCATTATTTGCCCATAAAAAATACCTATGTTTATTATGAAAACAAAACTAAACTGTTTTCTTTCTTTTCTTTTTCCAATTCTGAGTTGAATAATAAAGAAATATCAGAGAGAATAAAAAGGAAAGAAAAATAAATTGGCCATACTAGGATTCGAACCCACTACCCTCATTTAGCCTACTTACGAGTGCAATTCAATTAAGGGCAATGCATAAATGTTCCTTATTCTTAAAGACATAGTAGCTGATACTGACTTCAGAAATCAGAAATAGGCGACAATCCGTATCGGCAATTTTCGGCCAAACTCGGTACTTTTGATTATCCGAATGAAATGTGTGACAGATAATGACGTATTGCTGATTCTCTGTAGATCACTGGCTCCCTGCTTTATGGACCCAAACCTTGATTAGTGCGTAGGAAAACAACTTAACGCCTAGATGAATTTAATATTCGTGTAGACAATAAAGGACCTCCCCGTGGAACTAGTCATCATCACCCTGGTGTGGGGATGATTTACAGCTGTAAGGCCAGTCATAACAGAGCGGGTTTGTACAAATTAAACCGTCGTTTATCATTTACAAGTCCCTGGCCAGTCTTCGGGGACAAAACAGATCCGTCCTAGTGACCCGGAAAATAATGTTTTTCAATACTCTAAAGAGAAATTGGGACTCCCTAAATAAATTAATCATTAAACAACAACGAAGATATTTGAGTCTTTCAAACTCTAGATCATATTGTAGGTCAATGGTTCTCTCGTAATATGTGATTTATGAAGAGGTTGCCTAGTCATCAGTGTCCTGTTACACAGAATATGAAGTAATATAGTTCGTAATCCGGAATGGGAATAACAGAGAAATGTTTCTCTATATAAGGTTTCTTAGACTTAGGAAAATTCATGAAAGATATAGCATACACCATTGTATATACTTTGCCCAGTTATTCGATGTGACGTCATCTTTATTGAATTGACGTCGTTAAAAATGATAAGCATGCAAGACATGTTAACATTTTACCATTAAGAATGACATGGTTTTAATCAATGGAGGGACTGGGAAAGAATCAGGGATGATCAATCATGTCATAAACAATAAGAAATGAGTTATTATCATTTTATTGCCATATTTCAGCAATAAGAATTACGTCGAATCAGAATTAAAAATAGGCTTTTCCAGTGTTGATAGATATATTCAAATCGGCTTATACAGACACTGGTATGATAGGTAGTCAATGGTTGAGCTGGTTTACACAAAATATCCCATGGTTTTGTTTGTGTTACTGTTTATGAGCAGGTGGTCCAGCTATGAAAGGAAAGGCGGGGCTTAAGTTTGCTTAGCTAAAAATAGAAAGAAAAGAAGAAGAAAAAACTGGATAGGCGCAAAAAAACAAAAACAAAAAAAACCTCAAAATTTTATAATTGATAAATCGTTATCGTCTTTCCGGTGGAAACTTTCATTGTGTTATAGTTTTGTTTGTACTTTAAAAATAGTGGCATTCGATTTTTATAAAGGGCCTACGGAATGTATTGAATTGCCATTGGAATATTTCATACATTAGTAAAAAGGGAAAGATATATATACATATGGGAATGTCATTACTATAGTGTTTAATACCTGATAAGTATAGCAATTAATTATAAAAAGAAATATAAAAATAAATATATTCAAAATTGAAAATTAGATGATTAAAAGAAATGTGGAATCTAAAATAAGTTAAAATAGAAAGAGGGTGAATGTAATCGTTATCAATAATATTAGATATAAATAAATCTATTCCAACTGAGTGAGGCTTCGACACTTAAAGGTTTCTCCTGTCAACGTGACAAGATCAACCATTTTAAAATGCTTTTTAGGAGCTAGACAATTTTCTAATATTCATTTAGCGTAAAAAAGGAAATTGCAAACAATGAAAATGTATTTTACAACAGGCATCGTGATTTTAATAAAAAGAATAAAAAGGGTAAATGCGTAATTTAAGATTTTTTAAAATCAATTTGGTCTCAGCTGTTAACAGAATTGTATTGTTCATTTATTTCATTTAAGATAAAGTGGTTATGCGTTATTTTTGCCATAAGGAATTTTGTAGTATTTTTCAATATTTCAAAATTGACGTAAAACTTTGTTCATGCTCGGAGGCCGTCTCCACAAAGCAGTCAGATAGAGAATATTTTCTGCCTAATCATTCCTAAAGTTTGTGCTGCGTTTACACTATGTTCCCGGCGGCCACGGCGACCACGTTTCAGACCGCCGTGGACAAAACGGGATGGTCGTGAGAGAACTTGGAAGAACGGGATAGGCAATATGAGAGGCCGTGATCGCCGTGGATGCCGGGCCAGATTTTTAAATTGTCAAAAAAACGACAATCAGTGTGCGGATTAGAAACCTAGTAGGCCGTAGTAAACGGGTTGAAGGCAACAGGACGTTATAGAACGTAAAAGACCGTAACAAAACTTAGAGGGGTGGTACGAAGTGGGACGGGGGAGCATTTGTGATGTCTCGTACAGTGATTTTTTTCTTGTGAATGGCATTTTGAAAAATGTTCTATGGTAGCACATATTCTGCATCGAACAACATCTTGGGGCTATCTTCAAATCAACTTATTTTTCCTCCTCTCTACTTCGCAGTCTGATATTTTTATGTTAATTCTTATGTATATTTAAGTACGGTTTCATTATGGAAGTCGAAAACGAATTAAATATATATTTAAACGGAAATAAAAAGTAAATGTGCTAGCGAGTAGGTCGCAAGTAATTAGGAGATATCTAAAACATCGACAGCTGCAATTTATCACTTGTAATTGCCTATAAATATGCACGTGCATGTAAGTGCATCAACTGCCGAGCTAGTTATATGTCGCGCTGTACAAAGTTAGATCGCGGTTTCGAATCTAGCTAGGGAACTTTGGAATGGTAAATCTTATAATTTCTTATTAATTAACTTGTTTAAGATAAATAAAAATAAAATGAAATAAGCATGAAGTAAAGAATTGTTGCCCGGGGGAGTGGCGGGCTGTCCTAGTGGAATTTTAACATTTTCTTTCTTCTTTTTTTTTTAGTCTAAAACGTAAACGTAGGGCAGTGGTAATTTGTCAAAATCCCACATTATATGCTTGCAAAAGTCTTTTTTCATTGAAAGTTTGCATAATTGATAATTTTGTTTTCCTTGTCACATTCCAGTAATAAAGTGTTGCATTTACTTTTTGGCGCTCTATTTAAAAAAGGAAATACTGGGTAATGGTAAAGTGCTTGTTTGTTATATTTTCACCCCTACTGAAAGGGCCAGTCAGTTTTGACTTATGAGACACCTCTTGCTTTCACAAGTACCTCCCCGGTTTCCTCCTATATGCCAGGCTCCAGACAGGAAGACAATCAGTAACCATTATTTAACTAGCTGGCGTCTCACCAACCGACCATATCAGAACGTTCACCTGCCGGGGATCGAACCTTCGACTTCCCACTCCCGAAGCGGATGCCTTAATCACTAGGCCACTTGGGATTTATTTCTTCTAGATATTCTTATCCATTGTCATCTATTATTGTGCATTTCTTGTATAAGATTTGCTTGCTTTATATTTATTTAAGACATTTACAGGTCACTGGACAGTCTTCGGGGACAAAACAGATCCGTCTTAGTGACCCGGAACATAATAATAAGCTTAAGACCTCAGCAATTTTAGACATAAAATTCAATGTTCTTCTTTAAATATGAATGAGTTTACAAATCACTGATTTCTGTTAATGTTTTTACCTTTATATACAACACAAATATGTTTTGAGTCGATGAAATATTTATACATTAAAAAGCATGACTTTAGAAATTTGTGTATGAGTATAAGGTATGTGATAGATTAATCAATGTCTTATATTGTAACAGGCACACTGTGAGCGATTAACACATACTGTCTTGGTGGAATATAGAAAACTGAAGAACTATAATTTGATACATTCATTTCTATTTATAATTAGGTGTGTAACCATATAAGGTGTTGAGACTGTGACGTCGGACGAAACGTGGATGTTATTTACAGTCATATGGAATAAAGGTTCGTTATTCTAGTATAGATGATAAATATATAAGTGTTGAACTATATAATAAACTAATTTAAATAAATATTTAATATTATACAAATGTAGATACATGTAATATTATAAAAATCTAATATAAGTTATATTACAAAGGCATGTTATGACGACATGTAATATCGTATATAGATATATCACAGTTACTTATTTTAGAATAAAGTTGTTGTTATTTCATATCAAAATTTACAAACCTTGTTCTTGAAAATGTTACTAAGCTCGTCTGATAGCAATGATAATTAATGTCAGATTCTTAACTCAACCAGTTAACCGCAAAACAAAAACATGGATGAACGCGGACTATTTGTAAAAAAAGGTTAAAACAACAGCTGAAAATAACGATTTAATGTGTTTATTTCTCATACACTCTCAATATAGCAGTAAATAATACATAATTTCAATCAAACTTAGTTTCATCAAGTACTTTCAATCCAGCAGTTTGAGTTCAAAACAATATGCATATATAGACAACACGCGCGTGACGAAGAGTGTAATAAGTAATTGGCCTAAAAGTTAAAAGTAACGTGTTAATGTAAGTAAATACGTGATAATTATACGACATCCGAAACAGCTGTTTATGCATATGCATATTGTCATATAATAAATACACTATATTGAAAGAAGGCAAGGCTAAGACGTCATGACGTCACGAGGTCTTACCGTCAGCAACCCGTCGCCGTCTTCGTCATGGGTTTCGTTCTTCGTCATCTTGACGATAGCCACGCCCATGTTGCAGCGGATGCCGAATGAGATCATGAATCCTATACTGCTGAGGATAGCAAGCTGGTAGCGACGGGCGCAGAAATCACAGCGGAACAACCACGACACCTGAAAACATAACATTATTAACGACTCATTTTGTCTTGACGGCTTTGCTTGCGGTAGGTTTATCAGGGTACCGCTGTCCACCCGGGGTCTTACCCACCCTGTAATAGCTGTACGTCACTACATGCCTGAAGTATTGTCACAGCGATGTCAAACTTTAACACGACAACTGGGCGGAATGAAGTACTAACATGAAGTTAGATTAAGTCTCAAACATAACGGGTGTCTTCCAACGACCGGACAGAAAGCGGCATTGTCTACATGATGCTGTTTTCTTGGCACACTTACATCAATGATAGCGTAGGTATTGCCGAAGATGTAGTTCCCAGAGGAAAGCCACATGATCAAACACACAGTACAGTTCAATGAAGAGTTTATTTTAGTTCGAATCCGATTTGCAGTACATTAGACAGAATGTCTCTGGACACACACAACATAATCGCTGATATAGATCACAAGTTCTGTCTACATTCATACCATAGACGTCATTTACAAATCTACCACAATTATTATAGAAGTCATCTAATTTATCATAGACGTCATTTACAAATCTACCAAAATAATTTTAGACGTCATTTAATTTACCATAGACGTCATTTACACAATTATTATAGACTTCATTATTTTTCACCAGAGATGTGGGGGCCACCGTGGCCAAGAAGGTTAAGTCGCTGACTTTAACACTCCACTCAGCCCCTCACCGCGTGGGTTCGAATCCCGGCAGAGTCATTCGGATTTTCATGTGAGGAAGCCTTCCAGCTGGCTTGCGGTAGGTCGATGGTTCTACCTGGATGTCTCCGTGCATTCGGGGTCTCCCTCCGCCTGTGATTAGCTGGACGTCGCTATATGACTGAAATACTGTCGAAGCGACGGTAAACTCAAATAGTCATAGTCATAGTCACCAGAGATGTAATTTTCACATTAATTACGTCGTATACGTCATATACAAATTTACCATGGACGTCATTTTCGAAGAGAAACAGATCTGAACCCGGATACGTAATAAACTTGCTTAATGTCTTACAATGACCTCTTACGCAAATCTTCACCGCGTGCAACATTTTATGAAGGACGTACATCATGCTATTTACCACTTTATTTATATTTTTAATTAGGCATGCTTTTTGCGACATCGCAACAAAGCGTGACGCTTTCTGCTTAATGTTATGTGATATATAACAACTTCTTACTCTTAATGTATTGTTTAATTCCATTACAAACTTTTAATCAAACCTATTAATTTCATCACATCTTATTCATGCTGGTATTTTTGACTTGGTAAATGATTTTCCTCCATAATAAACAACTTTTTTCTTTTAAACGTGAGAAACAAAGTTTGCATTCCTTGCATTATTGTGTCTTTCAGCTATGCTGGTCATTGACATAATTTGAATTCAAGTGAGTGGTTCACGTTTCTTCTGCCCTTTACTTACAAAATGTACAAGTGTTTGTCCTCCGAAATACATCTACTCCTTGAAATATGTCTATGACCAGCAGTGCAAAGTTTGTTGCACTGTGTAAAAAAAAATATATATATAATTAATAGTTTGTTGCACTGTGTAATGTTTCTTTTACACACTGCAACAAACTTTGCCCTTTTCGTAAAACTGTCGTTGAGCACTGGTCATAGACATATTTCAAGGAGTATATGTATTGGTGAAATAGGTTCACGTGTTAGTTACATGGTTAACTATGGAAGGGTATTAACGCATAAATTGCATCTTGCATTCGTACATTACAACTTGCATTCATACATTTACATCTTGCATTCGTACATCTACATCTTTCCTTCGTACATTGACATCTTGCATTCGTACATTCACATCTTTCCTTCGTACATTTGCATCTTGCGTTTGTATATTTACATTTTGCATTCATACATTCAATATTACATTCGGTTATCTAAGGTACATCTTGCATTCGTACATTTACATCTTGCTTCCGTACATTTACATTTTGCGTTCATACATTCAATATTACATTCGGTTATCTAATATTGGAACCGTCCTTAAGCATTTTGCTCAAGTGGCGTGATGCATTTTTTAATTTAATGTTTTAACCTTATTTCAAATTCTTCGCTAGATCGGCGTTTCATCGTCTTACTATAAACAAATGATAGAACATGCGACAAAATAGAACGCGACCAATTGTGTTTGACAGCAGAAGGCGCAAGTTCGGAAACTGTCGGGTTCTGGACGGAAACTGCCGACAATATACGAGTATTTTGAAAAGATACAATAGTTGTAACAGTCGTTTTAAGCTGTTTTAAATGAGGATGAATTTATACTGGTTCATATCATGTTTAGTTGAATACTTATTCAAGTTAGTTTGTTTTAGTGTTTTAGAACATGACATGCACTGCCAAGACCAATGTCTATCACTTGATTTTTTTAAAAAGTTGTTAATACCAACGCATGATTGGTGATACCATTTGCGGTATTTTTTTTTTTCACATTGAACCATATTATCAGTGAATTCAGGCATTTCACATACATCCTATCACCAACGGCATTTTCTTGTGTGCAAACTTACACAATGAAAACAAAACTAAATTTACAACCAACACAGCTGTCCAACATATAAAAACACCTATATATTCTGAATACTAAAGTTTATTATATCCGGATCCTATATCCTCCTTTGCACAACACATCAAAACCTTTATTTGTAATCTTACATTAACGCTGGCGTTAATTTGTTTATTAAGGGTAGCTTAAAATTACATTCATTTTATACTTAGCTAAATCAATTTACATATTGAGTATTTAGCGAGTAAAGACAATTTCTCTGTGTATGTTCTTTCATGACGTTTTTGATGAAAAAAAGATCAAAGTATGTTTGTTTACTTCTTCCTTTGTTTCTTTTCAACGATCAATTTGCTAATGGCCAAACAAATAATTTCTCGTGAAATACCTACCATTAATAATGTCAATGTGTGAAACAGTGTAAATTAATTACACCAATTAATACTTTATTTATCTTTTGAATGTGCATAACATCAAAGTACTTTCGGAATTCCCGATTTAAAATTGCGTTAATTGATCAATTATGAAGACTTTAATTACAAATAATGTGAAAGGTTTTATGTAGACGGTCTCGGCCGGTTTCCTTTCTGTCAGATCATATATTATCTGAGTAAACATTACATCATTTTTTTTCTTCTAATTTCAGTTTTAAAATTGTGTTAATTGAACAATAACAAGACTTGATTATAAATGTAAACGGTCTCAGTCGGTCTCCGATCTACCCCCCCCCCCCCCCCCCCCCCCCCCCCCCATATACTTCATACTAAACGACGGTCTCCGAGACCTCGGAGACCGGCGGAGACCGTCGATAATTTGGAGACCGGCTTTTAGTAGGCCCCAACTTATGTTTATCTTCAAAGTATATTTCAGTCATTTACGGAAATTGCCGACAACAAATGCGTAGCGCCACCTGTTAGCATAATTTGGTCGTCCCGTCATTATTACACCAGGTGTCGCATCGTATTATGCCTTGTGTATTGTGCTGTTTACATTCGGCTTTCCACATTCGACTATTCGTCATTGTTACTGCTATGCTCTCTGACATTTGTCATTCGTTAAGAGGAAGGTGCTATTTTAAATTAGAATATTAAACATGACTTCATCTCATCAAATTAATGTTAATTGATGGTGTTAAATAACGAGAATAACAGACACTATTTATAGCAAGATGTTCATATCACAAAGTAAGATGTACAAAGCAAGATGTGCATGTCACAAAGCAAGATGTACAAGTCACAATACAAGATGTACAAAGCAAGATGTGCAAGTCACAAAGTAAGATGTGCAAGTCACAAAGCAAGATGTAAATGTACGAATGCAAGATGTAAATGTACGAATGAAAGTTGTAATGTACGAATGCAAGATGTAAATGTACGAATGCAAGTTGTAATGTACGAATGCAAGATGCAATTTATGCGTTAATACCCTTCCATAGTTATCAGCTTGTCCAATTTTATAGCTTATTTCTAATTGGTCCATTGGCGTACTGCTATTTTCATTAATGTATTAATCAAAGTTTTAATGAAGACGGAGACAGGGTGATTTATTCCTGTTGTTGCGTTGTTGGGAACATGAAATTCCGGATATCCAAGTCCAATGCCCTCTAGCGAGCAAGCAATACGAGCACCTGTTTGCTCGTACCATCGTTATGCAATAGATATATATGCTTGCATGTCGAGTTCTAGTTTAGGCGAGTGACATTTTTACTATCTTACATGAAGAAAATGCACTACAGTCTTCTTTGTATGATTTTTATCATTTTATTACAAATGCTTTTACGGCATATAACGAAAGATAACTCTGGCATGTAATATTTCCCTAATTAATCTAATAGGCATTTCAATGAAAAACGAGCGTTTGGCCCTCATAGTAAAATGATATGATAGCTACAAGATCCATTTGATGTTGGAAGTCAATAAAACATTTCCAAATTTCAAGCCATTCGATTTTCTCCGTTACTTTGTCTTGATTTTCATGTTGGTTATTTTGTTTTTTTTTGTTGTTTTTTTTATCTCGGGATAAGTATTAGCTTTTAGTTGTTGTTTTTTTAGACCGACACTATGCTCATGTAGGTCATCAATAAATACAAAAATTAAATATTGTCGTATGGTGGCCATATAAAGTACTAGTAGCCTCTAGTTTACATTTTATTCAGCATGTCAGGCCATAGTCCACTCAGGCTGAGCGCTGCCATGTAGCGTAGCTCCCCCATGATCGAGACCGGAGGTAATCTTTGGAGGTCTCTAACAAGATCTTTGTCTTAGGTCTCTCCCCAGGTCTTCCCAGGTCTCTCCCCCAGGTCTCTCCCCCAGGTCTCTCCCCTAGGTTTCGGTCTCTCCCCTAGGTATCTCCGCGCGGGTATCTTTTCTCTGACAATTGGCTGGACAGGTAGGTATATGTACTGGCTAGTAGCCATGTACAAAACAGCCAAATAGAATTCATATACACAACAATCAGAAGATGGGAACTAACAACAGAAGATTTAGTATTAGCAGCAGTCAATAGTGGTAACAGACTTTGCATAGCCAGACTAACATTCATGTTATAATTAACACGTGGTATACACCATGGTGACATAATCGGACTTGGTGCAACAATAGCGTCCTACTAGGGTCCGATAATATTACAAAATGATAGTTTCACATATACAAAACGTTTGTTCTACGTTAGGAATGTTCGATGTTGATGATGGTAACAGAGTGAAAAATAAATGTTCTTGCTCACTTATAATACGATTGCAGTTGAAAATAGATAACTAACAACAGGGACACAATATTATACAAAGAAGGCATGTAACCAGAGTCTAAAACCGAAACACGACTCAGTAATTAGCTTCAGATTTTGGATAGATTATCATAATTATCTATGACAATTTCAAAAATTCTGAAATAAGCGTAGGCGTTTGTAATTTTTGGGTATGTGATTAAAATATTCTTAATTTCACTCTTCTGGCTCGTCATATTGATTTTTAAACACCATTTAAGTTTGTTTTTTTTCACGTACTGTGAACTAAAGAATTTCAGTTTCTTGATATGTGTGTGTGTGTGTGTGTGTGTGTGTGTGTGTGTGTTCTTTAAAAAGGGGAAAGTAAAAAAGGATAGCATGTTACTGATAAATTTATATTTTCCGAGCATAATGGTCCACATGTCTATGATATAATACGGCAAAGGTGGTCAGATTCATAAAAAGGTGCATCATTAAGTACAAAATATATACATATATATCGACATCTAAATATTTGCTGAAAATTTAGGAAATAGGAAGGTGCTACATATAGTATGTCAAAATTGAAAAGGGTCATCATTACTCTTTACCAATACCGTCGGCGTTTCCGTTGGTCAATAACAACGCTTCAAACTCACTGGTGTTGTGGTAAATGTCCAGTAAATTAACATAATGTCCATGAGTGACAGTTTACCTTTGCCAGGTTATACAAACAAAACTTTTTTTTTTAATTTTGGAAGTAATTCTTTCTACTGCCAAGGGGAAGAATATAAGATCCAATTGATACAACTGACATACACATATTCCCATTAGTATGGCTAAGTTTATTTATTTTCATACACATATAGATATAATTAAAAAGTTCTATCTTAATTTGATACCCCTCCTGTAAATGTTAAAAATTTCTTAAAGTTGTTTTGCATATTTTGTCATATTGTTTTTATTTTTGCACTATTTTCATTTTTGTCTTGAATATCATGAAAATATTACAGACAATAGTTTAATTCATTATATTTGTGTATTTATTTTAACATAATATTTGCATCATTCAATGCATATTTAATGAATTTGAATATAAAATATCAAGTATAGAGGAAGAATTTCATACACACCACCCTCAGATTTCCAGCTTTGAAAAATACACTTACATATTGCAAAACCACTTCAGTAAAATCCAAATTCCTGCATCTTTCCAGGGACAAATAACGTGATACCATCCTTTATTTATTGTGTTCTGGTGTTTATATATGCTGTTTTTTATCATGTCCATCCGCGTATTGAAAGTCAGATATATTTTCAAGTGCCTTGTCCGTTTTATTTCTAAAATAGCATTGTCAAATACCAATGCATATAAAATGCTTGTAAAACATGTTAACACTTAAAATGTTTTTATGTGTATTTATGTAATTTTACTTAGCTTACCAGTCACTTTGTCTCCTTCATAAAAAGCCACTATGAAAGGTTTTGCTATTTTATAGCTACAGTGTCAGTGCAAAGTGATAAGTAGATAATAAGCAACTTCAAGCACATGCTTCATATGCACGTGCGGGCCAATCATTGAAAGGCTTGCTATTGCAGATTTACCGATATGTACATCTGTGTGTATATAGTTATATGACAATGATTGAAGAAATACTTTATATAAACACAATTAATAGACTGTACGTGTTTTGTTTTCAATGACAACTTGGATACTTGATGAAACCACTCTCTGATATCTAAAACTGCTATTGAGTTATAAAAAGTGATCAATAATCAACGATATTCGCTAATCATTATATGTTTTTTTACTCTTTGTTGACGATATTGCCCTGCTTACAACTAATCATGAAAGATTACAAAGTCAATTGAATGCTATTTATAAATACTCAAATAATTGGGGGTTAAACATAAATACTAAGAAGACAAAAAATGTATTTTTGAAAAGAGAAAAAGCCAATGCGATTTAAGTTGGAATATAAATAATGAATCTATTGAAATTGTTATTAATTTTGTTTACTTGCATATATATTTAGCCCAATGGTACTTTTGATAATGCTGTTAAAATTTTATATTAGCCAGCACTTAAAGCTTATAATCAATTATTATCCTTTTTTCAAGAGTTAAATTAGATATTAAAACTAAGTTTTAGCTTTTTGATACTCTTGTTGCACTAATTATTCAATATGGGTCTGAAGTCTGGGGCATATATGATTTTAAAGAAATTGATAAGTTTCACATGAAGTTCTGTAAGCATATACTTGGAGTTAGAAAACAAACTTCAAATGTCGGTGTTCTTGAAGAATTAAGGAGATTTCCTCTGTCATTATTAAGTAAAGAAAGGTCTATAAAATATTGGCTTAGAATATTGAGTAACACAGATTCTTTACCCTTTTATATCTTTAATGAACAACATACAAATAGTATTCAAAATAATGCGTCTTCTTCTAAGCATTGGTTCATTACTATTAGAAATAATCTAGATATTTTGGGTCTTGGTTATATGCTTCATTCTGTGGACATTAATAACAATTTTTTGAATATTATAAAACAGAGATTAAGTGATCAGTATATCCAGGATTGGAATGATACCCTAGTAGGTCAGTCTAAAATTTATTATTATAAACGTTTAAAAAAGTGCCTGCATGGTAACTCGAAGTGTAATCAAGACGTTGGAAGGTCTGTCTGGAGCTATACTTTTTGTTAAATAACCACAAATAGTTGCAGTCAAAAACAATGTATGATGTGTTTCCTTATTAAATTATACAATATATTCACGGGAAAAAAAAAAATGATTTCAACATATGTAATACACCACACTAGAATATATTCAAATACGTTAAGATGTTGCTTGTTTAATAATAATTGAAAAAAATCTTTATTCAGATAATTATGTATCAATTGATACACTGATAACCACATTAAGCTGTTCTGTTCTGTTTATATATTAACTGAATAACATCTAAAAAAAAACTTATTGATTATGCCTCAATACATCTACTAACTGACCCAATATCTTTTAATTCGTTTTTATTCTTTTTGTTCACAGGCCCGTCGGAATGGATATATGACGCTAAAATTTTTCCATCACATAATCAATGAAAATTTAGCTGACAAGCCTTTTTACCTGGACACCGTAGAATTCACAGGGGATAAGCGCCTTGTTGGTATTCTCACTTTGCCCACTTAAATGTTACTACAAAACATACAGAATGGGGAAAGTGGGAACACACCTTCCATGTCAATCCACAGTGAATGGAACACAGTATCCATTTAACATATCTAACATATGTTTAAAACCTTAATTTTGTTGTATTGCAGTATGTACAATTTTAATCTAATTAGATATGAAATATTAATAAAGATTTTTTTTCTGAACATGATATCATTTGTCCACGATTAAGAATAATTTATACAACAGCTGTAAAATCATTACTTTATTTTGCCCAAAAAACATAATCTATGAATATAATATATGAGACGGAAAGTTTGCTTTCGGATATAATCTTAATTAATTTGAAACTAAATAAATAAAAAAAATATTAAAAATTGTGAATACTTAAAGGTACGTGTATATCAAATTCTAGTTTAGTTATGGCTACATCTGACCTAACATGTCCATGTCATATTCGTGTTTGAGTTTGTCATAATCTAATTGGTATTTAATGTATCTCTTGTTATTTCTATCAAATTATTTAAACATTTAAAATACCGATTATCGATATTATATCGTCAAAAACTGATGTGTCGATTCAGCATTCTTGTGAATAATAAGGACAGCTCGTATACTAGATTTTTCTGTTTTCATCTATAACTTTACTTACATATTGATATGATTGCCGGTATAAAATGTTTGCAGGCAAAACTAATAGGTTGAGATATACAGAATATGGTGTTAAGTTCATTTAATAACATAAAATTGATCAGATTCGCCTACCGTCTTACATTAACTTCGTTTTATATGCTACTAGATATATCAATATAGCTGAACATTGTCGTTTTGTTACCCAAACATTGATAAAACAACCAGTTCCTGATTGCTTTCAGGATAAACGTAGAGAACGGGCGGTGCCATTCCACTGGCCCTGGTTTACAAGTGTGCGAGTTTTGTTTCGTTTGAATATATTCACCAAAGATAAGAAAGAATATATATATGCAGTTAGCTTTGTTTCTTGGGCTCCATGTCCTAACCACAGCTTTTTCAATTATTTATAAATTATGCAACACGTTTTATATAGCGAGGCCGGGATTCCAACTCGCGAGTTTCCATTCCCGAGATGTTTTCAAAAATAAGGTGATACAGATAGAGCGCCAGGCTTCTGTTAACAAAACAACACTTACCCGATCACATGGACACCGCAGGCACCACCTTGGACAATTGCCTTTTGGGTGTTCCTGTCTGGGCTCATCCTCATCAACTTCCCCGTACGCCTCATCTAGTTCGTCGTACTGGGCAAAGCCCATCTTCTCTGCACCCTTCTTGAATGGGCTGAAAATAGGAAGCAAGGAAAATTACTATTAATAATCGGTATGAGCTGTCTCATACTAGTCTCTGGTATCAAAATAACCCGTGTGGTATCATAAATAAACTATAGTGGTAATATGCTGATCAGTAGACTGGTATCTTGCTAGTCACTAAACTGGCTTCATAGTGGTCACTAGTCTGGCATTATAGTATTCATTAGACTAGTATTATACCACTCACACGGCAGGTAACATACTAGTCACTAAAGTGGTATCATACCATTCTTACAAGGTTGGTACCATCCTAGTCAATAAAATTTCATCATACCACTCACAATGTTGGTTCTATACCATTCGCTATAATGGTATCATTCAAGTAAATAAATTGGTATCATATCTACTAGCCATATTGTGTTGGCGGATTCTTGTGTCGAAGTTAAAGTCATCTTTTCAATTTCTGTGTCATTTCAAGGTTGTAAGTTATCTTAATCCTGTTCCTAGATGAACCAGCACTGAAGACGAAATATATGCAATCAACTGACAGACTTTTCATTCTGTTTGAAGTTACCCTGCAAACCGCAGCAGTTGCGACCAGATACGAACCTGGAACCTTAAGGTTAACAACCACAAAATTGTGCCACAGGAATGGCATTTAATTCATTTAAGTTTAATGTAATGAATGACAATCTGGTTATCTTGTCTAAACAACAAATTACAGGTGGGAAAAGAGACTGAAAGAGGCCGGATGTACAAGAGGCACCCGGGAGGATGGGGTTGGGGTGTGTGGGGGGGGGGGGGGGGGGGTACCGCCATTTTATCGCAAGACAATATGAAGGATTCCTCAAGAATGCAATTTTCTAAAATGGCCTGAAAAAAAAGAAATGGTTAAATTAATTGAAAGAAACCGAAAGAAAAATACTGTTTAATAATGTTTAATGTTTAATGGTCGGGAGATTCTAAATAGAAGACATTGGAATGATTACATTTTAAATGACATTAAGACAGAATAGGGGAACGAATTCCTAATTGTGAAGATAGGACAGAAGGAAATCATGATTAGAATTTAAATTGACCTGAAATAAAAAAGGAAATGGAAATTTTAAAATCTGAATAGACGAAAGTAGAACAGGTGGAAAGTACGGTGAAATTCATTTAGATGAAATTTTTTTTTTCATATATAACAATAACAGTGGGAGAATTAAATAAAACAGGATTTAAGAATAGAAAAATAAACATAGACATGAAGTGAGAAATGTAATTGTAGATCTTAGGCGCACTGATAATAAAATGAGAGAATATTCGTGACTAACCGCGGATAAAATTGGGATACAATTATAAGTTCTTCATACGTGAAACAAGTGCATGTTGCTTGAGATTTTTTTTTTTTTTTTTTTACAAAACCATTTATTTCCATCAACGCATTAAAACGGACTCACTTATTCATACTCTAATGCTGGATTTTTGTGTTTTCCCTAGATACATTCTTGCCGAAACTTTTCACTAGATATTTTATGTGACTTCTACTTTGTCTGTCGAACAGTGAATGGCTTGACTATAATTAGTCCCCGATGGAATATATTGACATGCCTTCCTGATGTGAAACACATTAAGGATATATGATATAACGAGATATAAAATGTTTTGTAGCGATTCAAATGTCAAATTAACCATCGTTATATTGCTGCATTTCTAATATATTTTCTCTCTAAAAAAATGACGCAACTGGTCTCCAACAGAGGCTTCCCTCCCGTGAATGGTGTCAAATGGGTCAAAGACAACAACGCCTCCTTGCAAATGCGTGTGGGGATTATCAGCGATTGTACTGCTTCTTAAGGGAGAAATATATTTGCACTTAACATTTGAAAACGATAATAAGAGTATGTATGCAGAAATTCAATCATGTTCGAGGTGGTCAACTATCCATCAGATTGGGTCATTATTGCCTTCTTAAAGTCCCTGTCACTGCAAGACCTTGTTTATAGAGCGGCCGTATCAGACCTTAATAAACTCATCTATTCATTGAAAGAAACAAACTTGATGATATTGTGTTATTTGATTACTTCTCTGGTCTGAGGGGAAATTTAATCAAAATCGCATCTAAGATCAATGGTACTGCCTATCGGAGACGCGCGGAAGTGCTTTGCAGTATGACGATCCTGTTGTTGTTTTACAAAATCGATGGCGGTATAAGCCAGATAGGTGTGACGAGGTGTTGACGGTATGTGAGCCTGCCTCCCACCCCCTTCGTCATGTTAAACAATCATCTGTATTAAAAAATATATTTAGTTAATAATATAGTCCCTAAATTATGAAAGTGCGTTCGTAATTAGTGATTTTTTTTAACTTTTTTAATTCTTGGTATTTAAAGATCTATTTTTTTTCATATAAATGTTAAACAATATGTATTTTCAAAAAATGCTTGTATACTTGAGGACTTTGAAAATGCACACTTTGGATAAGTGTGTTTTTACAAGGAAAGCACCTACTATATGGTTATATTCATTCATATTTCAACATAGTTGAATAATTTCAGTCGTCAAGTTTATGTTTTATAAATATATGACGTACATTTGATTAAAATATTATACAGGCGAACGTTTTCAGAGTCCTTGGTTTTATAAATAATACGAGATAATTGAAAAGCAAAACAAAGCATGTCATTCTCTCTTAAAAATATATATTCATTGTCTCTAATTCAGTTATTGTATTATATCAGTATGAAGTGTACATACATTTTTTGTATTGTTATATTTATCCAAAATAAGGAAAATATAAGAGTGTGACAATAAAATGTTACAACTTTGTTTATTATCAATTACACTGATCAGAACATTTTTTTTCTAATCTTAAATATCAAGAATCTTACAAGGTAGCACAAAACATTATCATCACGCTGATATTCACCAACTTGTTGAGTTATGATTATCATTACAATGTGCTACACAGAGGAAGCATTTCTGAAAATATGCCATCATGGAGGGATGTTTTTTTTTTTTCGGGGCGGGTGGTGGTAAGTTTCACACACACAAAAAAATAATGATATTTGTGAATATTTGTGTGTGTTTCAGGTTTTCAAGTTAAGCCCAGTGAGCACGTGGTGTTCTAGGAGTTAAATTGGCCATTCA
Source organism: Solen grandis (assembly GCA_021229015.1). Classification (NCBI taxonomy): domain Eukaryota; kingdom Metazoa; phylum Mollusca; class Bivalvia; order Adapedonta; family Solenidae; genus Solen; species Solen grandis. The sequence continues at coordinate 31,528,060 of CM037790.1, read as the reverse complement.
GTTACAAATTCAATGATTCTTAGTTGTAAAAGTTAAAAATAATTGTAAACTATAATACTAATTATGTTTCTGAATTGAATACTAGTCTTTGGAATGACGCTCTATTACCGTCTTTATTTGTTGATGTGTGGATATACTTGTAAAAAATATCGAAATGACAAAATATTCATCCGCAGCTGAGTTATTTAGCAGAAAATGCTTTTTAGGATGTAATGTTCACCAGCTAATGTTCATTTTCTTGTTGCTTGTCATATAAGAGAGAATTAGTATTTGGGTATCCCAAAGTTCGGTTATTAAATGAAAAATACATTGTATATGCATTCCTTCCCTGATTAATATTTTAGAAAAAAAAATAAAGCAATATTCCTATGTTTCAATATTTTACTGTCTGAATTTATATTTGACTGGAAACATGACATGGTGAAAAGTATAATAAAATGTTTACGATTTAAACAAAACGCTAATCAATCAAGTTTTATGTTACGTGAAATACCCAATTAAATTTCACCCTCAATACTTTTCCTTCGATATATCTTCTGAAAATCGTGTACATCGTCTATTTGGGCAATCAAAACCCAATTTATCTCAAGATAAACACTCCACATGACAAAATATCATTGAAAAAGCGTCTTCAAAAGAAATTGATTTTAGATAATGTCTAGTAAGAGGCTTTGTGCTGGCGATCTTCCTCTGTTGTCGGATTACGCCTTCTAGTGTCGCATTAGCTCAAGCTTTGTATATGAACGTAAACAAATCAGTGTACGATGTTCTCCCAAACCATTCTGAATGTTTCCATATCAGCAGCAATGATTCCCCTTTCGAGGCCTCACTTCTGGGAGTGACACCCAGATGATAAAGTAAAATCCTTCACGGATATCTAAGGTATCCAGAGCTTGTTGGATGCTTGGGCTGCTTCAAAAACATTTATACATAAGACTGCAAAGGTTGTTTTCTATATTTATGAGAACTTAATACCATACATAGATTTTTTTTGTTGCTGTTTTTTAACGTACCACCGCCAGTGTTTAGTCAGTTAGAGACTATGTCTACTTGAGACAGCTATAGTGCACCACGCTGTTGAATGCAATCAATGAATCATTAGCAGCAAAGTCTTTGGCACAATGCGTTTTGATTGCTATTTAAATATAATTATAGAAAAAAATATTCAAATCTGCATGTTCCAGTACCGGCTTTCATATACTTTCCAAATATAACATTCATGTTATATAGTTGTTGTGTTGAAGTTTACTGACGCTGCGACAGGATTCAAGTTATAAAGCGACGGCGTCCAGTTAATTAAAATACGTGGAGGAAGACTCCATAGGCACAGAGTACCTGGGTAGAACCACCGACCTACCACATGTGTCATAGGCACAGAGTACCTGGGTAGAACCACCGACCTACCACACGTGTCATAGGCACAGAGTACCTGGGTAGAACCACCGACCTACCACACGTGTCATAGGCACAGAGTACCTT
>CM037790.1:31502987-31523674 GCA_021229015.1 Solen grandis | reverse complement strand
TTATGTGGTGATTTGATGAAAAAACTGCACTAGTCAAGTATTCAACACTCATATGTAATTCTTTAAATAAAATCCCCACTTCTTACTCACTGAAGAAAGGGAGGGTCAGGTAACTTGATTTTATCTGGTTGCCTTCAGCAGCGACCAGATTTCAGATACAAAGAATTCCGAAATTTCTACACAGATTATAAACATAAGAAAACTATATATATGGCAGGCAAACAACTGGAGACCTCATTTTTTAAGGGATAAACTTTATGTTAGCAGTTATTTTAGATAGCCATAGCGTCTATATGGCTGAAAAATAAAATTTTATCAGATTCCTTAATAAAGAATGAGAATATATGAACATTTATGTCAAAATGCTTTGAAATCCAGCCAGTACATTTAGATAAGAAGATTTTTAAAAAAAAAAATCTTAAGAACATAAATGTTAGGAAAAGGCTTTGCCCTCTGGCTCACAGCCATGTTTTTCAGCAAATTCAAATAATTTGAACAATCATGGGAGACAATCTCGCCATGAATCATCTGTGCTAAAATACTTTGATATCCAGCTGTTATTTTCGGACTGAAAATGTTTAAAAATGTTTATATTATAGAAGACTAACTTTGACCCCTGGAAACCATGTTTTTACAGTGGATCCAGTAAACCTAGGAAAATCTCTGCCAACATACTTTGAAATACAGCCAGTAGTTTTGAACAAAAAGATTTTTTGAAGTTTTCATATTTCTTTTTCCTTTTGTTTGCCATAACCAAGCAGATTCATGCAAGACTTTATTTCTTTGAATACCTCTAATTAGGGGACCACCCAAGGAACATCCCTGTAAATTTTGATAAATATTGACCCAGATGGGTAGAGGAGATGTTTTATGTTAACCCTTTCCCTCATAGAGGAAACCATGAAAAGACCTAAGCAAACAGCATAAAACCAGATCAGCCTGCGAGTACTTCGCAGGCTGATCAGGTTTTATGCTGTTCGCTGCTCCTCAGTGGTCTGGTAATGAGGATTTTACAATTAAATTTGGTAAGGTTTGAGTTTGGCTTTCTGCAGATCAGGCTTTATGTGGTACCTAATGAGTGCATCAAAATGAGTCTATATGAGGGAAAGGGTGAAGGTAAAGTCCCAGTAATGGTTCCGCTATGTCTTTGACCACTAACCTCTACCAATATAACCAAGGTACCCTAATGAACATTAGGAAACCTTGGTTATCTCCATGAAAAGCCATAAGGCCCAAAATGTTGTGGAACCATTACAGGGACTTTACCTTAATTGTTGACAATGGACAGTGGATATTCCTTAATTACATTATAGCTCACCTTTGAGCACGTTGATGAGCTAAAAGGTATCATTATATACATATTGTAACATTTTATTCATCACATGCCTATGCTGGCAGCTGAATCTTGAAAAGAATTTCTAACTCTCTTTATCTGTGTGTAAAACACTGTCATACAAGAGCAGGAAAAGCATCTGTTGTATAAAATACATGGGTCTTCCAAAAATACAGCATACAATAAGGTACCCAGGGTTGTTACAAAAGTACAGCACACAATGAGGGACCTAGGTTTGTTCCTAAAGTACAGAACACAATGAGAGACCTAGGTTTTCCCAAATTTCAGCATACAATGAGACCTAGGTTTTCCCAAATTTCAGCATACAATGAGGGACCTAGGTTTTCCCAAAGTACAGCATACAATGAGGTTTGTTCCTAAAGTACAGCACACAATGAGAGACCTAGGTTTTCCCAAAGTACAGCACACAATGAGAGACCTAGGTTTTCCCCAATTTCAGCATACAATGAGGGACCTAGGCTTTCCCAAAGTACAGCATACAATGAGAGACCTAGGTTTTCCCAAATTTCAGCATACAATGAGGGACCTAGATTTTCCCAAAGTACAGCACACAATGAAAGACCTAGGTTTTCCCAAAGTACAGCACACAATGAGATACCTGGGTTTTCCCAAATTTCAGCATACAATGAGGGACCTAGGCTTTCCCAAAGTACAGCATACAATGAGAGACCTAGGTTTTCAACAAGAGGGCCGGTTAAAATACAATGAGGGACCTTGGTTTGTTCCTAAAGTACAGCATACAGTGGTGCTAACGTATCAGTTGTCAAAAATAGCATATATCGTTTGTATCGCATCATATCGTAACGTATATATTTCAAGCCGTATAATCGTATATCGTAAATCGCATAACGTATATCATATTGAACCACCCAGTGGTTTAGGACAGTGTAAGTTACGGGACACCATCGATATTTCAGAAATAATTAATGTTCGTGTCTTTAAATTTAATATTTGCTTAAGTTTATTAATGGTGGATCATTAAATCACGTTATGCAGTACATTTTTTTTCATATTTTACCAATTGTAATAGTTATATTTCTTTTACTTTATTATTTTATACATGTGTTATGGCCTACGTGACTTTCAGGAGCAGACGCCATGCGATGTTATATAATTTGATGCACGTGTGAAAAATACTATATCAGAGACGTAAATACCATTAATATAGCTTTGTGACTATATCAGTATTAAAGTGGAATAATTTTAAAATATGTGTAATCGATATGTTTGATCAATGTTTGCTTTATTAACCTGTCTAAAAACTAACAAATTAAAACTTACCTACTTATGCAAGATCGTCCGAAATGTTGCGTTCGTGTAGTTATTTATTTCCCGGGACATTTTTTACTGCTGTATTTACTCGAATGCCCATTTTTCTTTATTATTTAATGAATTCGTGAACAAAAGATAATTGTAATTTACGAATATAGTTTATTTATTTAATTATTTCCTATTTTATTTGGGTTTCTCTATCTCTCTTTCATTAAGCACACGCGCGCGCACACACACACTTCCAAAAAAGTTGGATGAATGAGTGCAAATTATGTTTCTTTTTTCCCCCTTTTTCATCAGTACGGAGATAATCAAAATTCAGGTAGGTGGAGACTGAAAATCCAAACCGGAGCATTTTTTCCGATGATCGCGTAAATCCTAATACGTATATGATGTGTACAAGATGCATCGGTATTGCTTTGAGAACACGGAGCTCTAAGTACTAGTTCTACACAGGAACATGTTTACAGTATATCGGTGCTATACCTCGGACACGTATATTTCGAAGAGCATTTTTTTTTTGCGAAATTAGCATGGGTATCACACCCGAACTTAATTGTATCCAACAACTGTCTCTTTCATATGGAAAAAAAAAAAAAAGATAAAACGGGACCACATTTTTGTGATATGCTTCACTGCTATGTCTTAATATTTAATATGATAAACCAGGAATTATTGCAAGCCATAACAATAGAAAAATAAACATAAAACCTACATGGGAATGGAAGATTTGTTATAAAATAACTGATGTACTTTATTCCGTGATAACACAGAGTTCACTGACATGATAATAGTTAAAAGAAAATGATCTTGTTTCCATATTACTACAGTTTGCTAAAGATCTCATTTCCATATTATTACAGTTTGCTAGAGATATAATAGGTTAGAACATTTTCTTGCATATCCCTAATCTTTTATGTATAATTATGTGAAAAAAGTGTGTTTCGCAATACCGGAGGCGTGCCATAAGTTCTTATCAGCAGGCACAGCATGTGTTTATTTTGACCGGATATGTCACCTTTATGTCTAGCCGCTGCCGGTATACCACCCCCAGAGGAGAAGACTTTTGACATGTACACAGAGTGAATGTTATTTCCGGTACTAAAAGATTACAATTTTTAGCAATAATTTGAAATTCTATTTTTAAACACACCAATATTCATAGAATAATAATAATAAAACTGTTTCCAATCTAGGTATGAGGCACAGAATATATTTCGAAGAGAGAAAAAAATCTTAAATGTACACGATGATGATAATGATGATACATGTATCAAAAATACATTTGTAAGGGAGTGTGCGGGCACACATGTGTGTGACTTATGGACTTATTTTTATATCACAAATGAGCGAATCATAGGGTATTCTTTAAAATATTTTGATTGTTAAAACGGCGAGTAAAATACACAGATTTTAAATAGACTTTTTTTTTTAATTTGTTCTTCCGATTGAAACCCATTGTGTCTACAAATCAAATTAAAATTAAAATTGTCTGCAAATTAAAATGTGTCTCGAAACCACATACATGATAACATTAATGACCATTAGCTCAAAATATAGGATGAGAGAGAGAGAGAGAATAGAGAGAGGGAGAGGAGGAGAGATGAATGCATATTTATGCGGAAGACACAGTGAATTAGTGCGGGGATGATACATATGCACACAATATAAATTTTATATCATAAATATTTAATAAAATATTAAATACTTTACATTTAAATAATTTTACAATAATACTTGGTCAAAAACATGGATACCATTACAAAATATTGAAAGCCCAACACATGATGATATTTCCCTACTTAATAAGAGACAATTAGTTATATATCTTTTACATGTAGTAATGCATGTGTTAGACAATCTGGAAACATGTCTGGAAAGGTGTGAAATAACTTTATACGGTAGATGAACTGGGTGTAGTCAAAATGAGATATAACCGATTTGGCAACTATTTTATTCTTGTACTCGATTAACGAAACAGATCATATTAAACTGTATACGCATGGCGGCGTATGACATTTCTCACGAATACCCGGTTAAACGGCGGCCTCTTCACTCATGGCATCTTTTCGACAAAGATAGCTTTTCGACCCATGTTAATGTACATGTATTTAATTGTTTAATTACCAAGGTCAATTTCCAACAACAATTCTTCTGGCTTAGGGCTTTTTAAAACAATAGCGGATTTTCCGAGCTTCTGGTTAAAGTATATGAAAACATTTATATTAAATCTATACCTATGACAGTTACCTACTTGTAATATATACGAATATTCTAATAAGAAAATAGATACGGTGCTATTCTCCCACACTCACTCGCGTTCTTTTGATATTTGATACATCCAATAAATTATATATACATTTATGTTTGATGGATTAAATGCAAAGTTTGAAAAATGCCCAAAGATATTGTTTTAATTAGCACAAATGACAGCGTACTAGATATTAGATGATTACTGGTATCATTTGTTTTTTTTAATGTGATTAATATCAAAACACATAATAACAAAGCATAATTAATACATTTTTTTATGAGTCCTCATTAGGAAAAAAATCAGTTTTTCATTACACGTGCTTAGGTTGTTTTTGACGGAGACAACAGAGTCCGTAACATTTCTAGAGGACCCGCAATTTAGTTTGTCCCCATTTCCTGTTTCCCGTTTTGTTTATTTCCGCTGTTTATTTCAGATGAAAACACGGCTTGTGATAAATATTGTTAAAAGCTTAGTTGATATTTCATATTTTTGAACTTATTGTTAAATCTAGTTGTATACAGTTGTAAAAAATGCCATTTATACCGTGCTTATCCTGTATTGTATATCGCATAACGTATATCCCAGATCGTAATTCGTATATCGTATGGTATCAGATTATAAACGCATCGCATCACAACGAATCGTAAAGGTAAATCAGACCTGCTATCGCACATCGCATATCGAAGATCGTATATCGCATATCGTATATCGTCCGTATTTCTATCGTATTCCAATCGTATTTTTTGACAACTGATACGTTAGCACCACTGTATTTTAAGAGGGACCTAGTTTTCCAAAAGTAAGCATAAATTTTTCCAAAAATGAGGGCCTGTTTTCCATAAGATAAGGGTTTTCCACAATGAGGGGTCTAGATTTTCCAAAAGTACAGCATATAATGAGGGACCTAGGTTTTCCTAAAGTACAGCATACAATAAGGGACCTAGGTTTTCCTAAAGTACAGCATACAATGAAGGGTCTGGGTTTTCCAAATGTATAGCATATAATGAGGGACCTAGGTTTTCCTAAAGTACAGTATACAATGAGGGACCTAGTTTTGTTCCAAAAGTATAGCATACAATGAGGGACCTAGGTTTTCCCAATGTACAGCATACAATGAGGGACCTAGGTTTTCCTTAAGTACAGCATACAATGAGGGACCTAGTTTTGTTCCAAAAGTACAGCATATAATGAGGGACCTAGGTTTTCCGCAGAAGTTTGTAATGCAAAAATCATCAAAGGGGCATAACTTGGTAAATAGGGGAGGTAACTCAATGCTATATAGATAACGCGCTAATACAATGTCTAAGGATCATTGCCAGCAAGTTTCATCAAAATCCTTCCAGAAGTTTAGGAGGAGTAGTCCGCAGAATTTTGTGTCTACAGACGGACGGACGGACAGACGGACGGACGGACGGACAACCTGATTCCAGTATACCCCCCCCTAACTTCGTTGCGGGGGGGTATAATGAGGGAAATAGGTTTCCCAATGTACAGCATACAATGAGGGACCTAGGTTTTTTTTTAAGTACAGCATACAATGAGGACCTAGGTTTTCCCAATGTACAGCATACAATGAGGGACCTAGGTTTTCCCAAAGTACAGCATACAATGAGGGACATAGTTTTGTTCCAGAAGTACAGCATACAATGAGGGACCTAGGTTTTCCCAAAGTATAGCATACAATGAGGGACCTAGTTTTGTCCCCATGTACAGCGTCAACATTAATATGCCCTGTATGTTTATGTTTAACAACTAAACCATGTTTAACAATTAACTGGTGTTGTATGCAACACATAAAGTCCCCTACCGGCTCCACCTTGACTCAATATGGTAATCAATCCCATTTTTTGCCATATTTTCACTATTTCCGTTACCATAGCAACCACAATTTTAGTCGAAGAACAAAAATAAAATGACGTGCATAATCTACACATTGCCATCTAGTCATATAGCAAGTTTCATCAAGTTAGCTTGCTTAGTAAATATGCGGGATCCCATTTTGCCATATTTTCACTATTTCCGTTACCATAGCAACCACAATTTTAGTCAAAGAACAAAAATAAAATGAGTGCATAATCTACACATTGCCATCTAGTCATATACCAAGTTTCATCAAGTTAGCTTGCTTAGTTATTGCGGGATCCCATTTTTTGCCATATTTTCACTATTTCCGTTACCATAGCAACCACAATTTTAGTCGAAGAACAAAAATAAAATGATGTGCATAATCTACACATTGCCATCTAGTCATATACAAGTTTCATCAAGTTAGCTTGCTTAGTTTTTCACTATTCCAAAAAAAAAACTGCAAACCAATTTCATCAAGTTAGCTTGCTTAGTTATTAAGTTATCGCGGGATCCAGATTTGAGCGGACAGACGGACGGACAGACGGACGGACAGACGGAGGGCAAACCTATAGTCCCCTCCGGTGTGAACACCGGTAGGGGACTAAAAAGTAATTGCGGTTGCTTACAACACAGTAGTACCCTACCTGTGAGGTACATAATTTTTCCATTACCATAGCAACCAGAATTTTGGTCCTAGAATATAAAGACAAAGTGAAAATCTCCATACACCCAACTATTCATACACCAAGTTTCATAACATTATCTTAAAACGGTTTTAAGTTATTGCAGGATCCAGATTTCCAGACATCCGGATGGACAGACAGACAGACACTGGTAGGGGACTAAAAACAACATTGAGACAATGCTGGTCGTAATAGGCTGACCAGAGGGCACCATGACATACTGGGAAAAGATCCACACATGGAAACAAACTGATGTGATATTTTTATCTTAAAAATACAAATATCACACAACTCCTGCACACCAGTCCATAGGAAATTGGTAGTCTGTCAATAAAACTGTATAGGAATTTAGCATGTTTACAAACACTGCTTGTACAATCCTTTGCTAGTATTGATAAATATTCAAGGAATTAAAATATAAACAGAAAATAAATGAAATATATGACTGGTATGCAGTTATTATCAGACATGATATTCTGGTTTGATGTGCACAAATCCAAAGTCTTGATATTTTTTTGCTGTTGATATGAGATCTGTTTATATGCATTTATCTTTGTTTTTCTCTCTTGGATAAGCCAATCTGATAATCCAATCTGCTAGCCTTCCATTACATCCCTGGACTGACTACAGGTCAGCTGTCTATCATTAATTAATGATGGACAGGAGTGTACACAACGTCAGTCTAAAGAACTGCTATGATCCGTAATTATTGATTTCAAATCAGTCTTGCGGACATTAGCTGATATAACATGTGTCATGAATTTAACTGGCATTTTAGTGACATACAACACTTTTGCTTAGAGTTAAACCATCTGTGCAAAGCCAAGGTTGGGTCTTTTACTTCCAAATTTCAATTAACTGGCTGGGAAATTTTATCTCCCAACAAAACTTTGGAAATGTGGAGGCATTAAACTGAAAACTTGTTTAGACCAATTCACTGTGTTCAGGTGAGCTAAAACAAGAGGCCCATGATGGCCCTAAATTGCTCACCTGAGATAAATAGGTTGACCCAAGGAACATCTGTACCAATTTATTTTAAAATCTGGCCAGTAGTTTTAAAGAAGATGATTTTTAAAGTTTTCATATTTTTTTTTTCTTTTTGTTGCCATGGCAACCAGAGTTCTATATGGATCAAGTTTATTTTAGCAACTTTTGTGAAGGTTGACCCAAGGATCATTCCTGCCAAGTTTAAGCAAATTCTGTCCAGTGGTTTCAGAGGAAATGTTGATTAAAGTTTTCCCTATATACATATAAGGCAAATAAGCCCCGCCCCTGGCGGCCATGTTTTTTACGGATCGGAATAATTTTAGCAACTTTGGTAGAGGTTGACCCAAGGAACATCTGTACCAATTTATTTAAAAATCTGGCCAGTAGTTTTCAAGAAGATGATTTTTAAAGTTTTCATTTTTTTTTCTTTTTGTTGCCATGGCAACCAAAGTTCTACATGGATCAAGTTTATTTTAGCAACTTTTGTGAAGGTTGACCCAAGGATCATCCCTGCCAAGTTTAATCAAAGTCTGTCCAGTGGTTTCAGAGGAGATGTTGTTTAAAGGTTTCTCAACATACATATAAGGCAAATAAGCCCCGCCCCTGGAGGCCATGCTTTTTTACGGATCGGAATAATTTTAGCAACTTTGGTAGAGGTTGACCCAAGGAACATCTGTACCAATTTATTTTAAAATCTGGCCAGTAGTTTTAAGAAGATGTTTTTAAAGTTTTTTTTTTCTTTTTGTTGCCATGGCAACCAGAGTTCTACATGGATCAAGTTTATTTTAGCAACTTTTGTGAAGGTTGACCCAAGGATCATCCCAGCCAAGTTTAATCAAATTCTGTCCAGTGGTTTCAGAGAAGATGTTGTTTAAAGGTTTCTCTATATACATATAAGGCAAATAAGCCCCGCCCCTGGCGGCCATGTTTTTTTACGGATCGGAATAATTTTAGCAACTTTGGTAGAGGTTGACCCAAGGAACATCTGTACCAAATTATTTTGAAATCTGGCCAGTAGTTTTGAAGGAGATGATTTTAATGTTTTCAAATTATTTTTCTTTTTGTAGCCATGGCAACCAGAGTTCTTCATGGATCAACTTTATTTTAGCAACTTTTGTAGAGCCTCACCCAAGGAACATTCCTGCTAAGTTTCATTAAATTCTGTCCAGCGGTTTCAGAGGAGATGTCGTTTAAAGCAAATGGTTGACGACTGACGACGCACGACGACGGACGCCGGACGAAGGGCGATCACAAAAGCTCACCTTGAGCACTTTGTGCTCAGGTGAGCTAAAAACACCTTGACAGTTTTGGTTTGTATCAAGAACATTCTGTCTGTAAAAATTATTTATGAATTACCATGTTTCAACATATCGAAAAACAGAAGGGGCAGATGAAAAAATTAAAGCAACACTATCCTCTGAGCATGTTTAATCATAAAATATGTAATTTAGACATATATTCCAATAAAGTTTGGCCCCACTAATAATGAGGTTATAGTGCCTGTGGGTGTACAATAACATAAATGACCAATCATTCGGACAACTTTATACTTGTCAGATGAAGCTGGGAATTGATTTTACTGGACAGCTTAAATGTAGAAAAACTGTGATAAAAAATATTCAAAATGATTAAATCTAATTAATGAAAATTTAAAACTTATTAAATTCTATTTTTGCTCCAAAATGAGAGGAACCAATGCTTATCAGTTGAGAAGTTCCTACCTGCAAACTGTTCACATACTTTAAATAAGTGACAATCTATGCACAGCATACTTGAAGATGGCATTACATTAGACATAGTTCATACACAATATGGAGGAAAAAGTTTTCTTATTGTAGTGTCTCAAGCTTGACACTAATGAAACTATCTGGCTGTGGAATCCAGCAACAGTCACTTTACAGTCGAGATCACTGACCTTGTAGATCAAAGAGACCACAGGCAATGTTACAAATGAAAACAATACCAACAACATGATTGTTTCAGATAAAAAGCAATTAACTGAAGCTGGTACCAATTAATTGTCTGTATATCTTATCTATTATTTTCCCTGGATTATTGAAATCTGTCCATGTTCCAGACCAACGGTCCCTGCCTTTCTTTCAACATGGAATCCTCATACATGTAAACACAAGGATTTGTATACATACAGCTGCAGTCATGGTAACAAGCAGCATACTACACTGTTGACCTGTTACAGGGAGCTGACATCTTGTCACCTGCTGCAGCAGTGACTTCATGTTGCCACTGGGGAACGCAGGGTAGATCCATTAATGCAATTACCAATCACACAGTGCTTCCCATAGGCCCATATAAATACAACACCTCCCAAGATATTGTCACAATGGACCTCTGTTGTACTTACATGGCATACCTTTTGGATTAAAAGTTTCTGGCTATATACTTGTCCCACTGATCAACTTCCTGATGGATTATACCTGATAGAGATGTGACAGATAGAGTCTGTGATAGTGATGTGATAGAAACGTGATAGAAGGATAGAGACATGTAATAGAAACATGATAGAGACATGATAGGGACTATGACAGAGACATGATAGAGATGTGATAGAGACATGATAGAGACCTAAAATACTGTGATAGAGACTTGATAGAGACTGTGATAGAGAAGAGATAGAGACTGTAATAAACATGATATAGACTGTGAATGAGACTATGATTGAGACATGATAGAGACTGTGATAGAGAAGTGATAGAGGCATGATAGAGACTGTAATAAAAACTGATGAGACATGATAGACTGTGATGAGACATGATAGAGACTGTGATAGAGACTGTGATGAGACATGATAGTGACTGTGATGAGACATGATAGACTGTGATAGAGACTGTGATAGAGGCATGATAGAGACTGCGATAGAGAAGTGATAGAGGCATGATAGAGACTGTGATAAAGACTGTGATGAGACATGATAGAGACTGTGATAGAGACTGTGATAGAGACTGTGATTGAGACATGATAGAGACTGCAATAGAGAAGTGATAGAGGCATGATAGAGACTATGATTAAGACTGTGATGAGACATGATAGAGACTGTGATAAGAGACTGTGATAGAGACTGATCTAGACATGATAGAGACTGTGATAGAGAAGTGATAGAGGCATGATAGAGACTATGATAAAGACTGTGATGAGACATGATAGAGACTGTGATGAGACATGATAGAGACTGTGATAGAGACTGTGATAGAGACTATGATAGAGACTTTGATAGAGAAGTTATACAGATTGTAATAAAGACATGATATAGACTGTAAAAGAGACTATGATTGAGACATGATAGAGACTGCAATGGAGACTGTGATGAGACTCTGACAGAGACTGTGATAGAGACTTTATAGAGACTGTGATAAAGACATGATAGAGACTATGTTAGAGACAGTTCAAATAGCAGAAGGATTCATAGCTAAGTCAATCATTATGTCAACTGCTCGGTTTAAATGCATTTCTTGCAAATACTTCTTTCAGCAACTTTCGCTGATAACGATTATTATTGTGCTTTTTTCATAAGGCCGAGATACATGACCTTTCTTTTTCATCAAATCATCCAGTGGTTCATCTGACTCTGTTGGCAAACCCAATATAACACAGTGATTTCCTTTGAATTAAGCACCTTTGGCTAAAAGCTATTGGGTAAGTAACTTGCATGCAAAACTTGAACCAAAGAGCTGCAACACAAACATCCATGCCAATGCAAGACAGCAACAGCTCTCATATTCTTCAAATAGTTGAGCTTAAAACAAATAAAAGAATCAAAGCAGTGTTTTTGCTAGTTCAAATTTGAAGAAGAAATTAATCAGTTCACAGTCAACCTGAAACAGTTTTTTCAATTGGACCTCACTGGATGAGATATTAAACTCTTTGTTATTTAAACCTATTTAATTACTTGTAGGACTGTCTTTTGATCATCCATTACTCTAAAATCCTTCCCTTTTTTTGTTTGTTTTGTTTTCATGATAATCACCAAAGTGCAGCCTGAACTTCAATCATAACTGACACATTTGCCTACAATCAAATGATTCAAAATAATTCCATTTCACAACAGATTTCTAAAAGCTTGCAGATATTTTCAATATCACACATAAAACCAGTCTTACACAGACACAGGGGCTATCAAAGGATGAAGGAAATCTGTTTACCTAACAGTACCATGCAGGAGCTATCAACATTTTAAATTCACTACCTGGGACTGGTGAAGAAGCCATCTTTCGGAAGGTGTCTCCTGGGACAGCAAGCACCTGCTACTGGGATACTGTGTTTTATATTTGACCATAATCCACAAAATGCATTTTTTTCACATGCAAATGAGACCTACATTTACTAAGTTAATTTGAAAGGAAACAAAAGACTAACAAGGGAGAGTAGAAAAAGAAACTAAATTAAATTTCTTCTGATCAACTGTGAATGAGGCTGCTTTAAAGGTGGCTTATTTTATTACAGATTCATTACTTATACACAAAAACCTGCCTTTTGATAGCAAATCCAACCTTTTTAAAATTATCATTAGAACCTACACCAGAATAACACAATTGAACATGGATCCAAACCTTTTTAAAAAACAAGCATCAAGGATCAATCAAGTGTCAAACATGGATCAATCAAGTGTCAATCATGGATCAATCAAGTGTCAATCATGAATCAATCAAGAGTCAATCATGGCTCAATCAAGTGTCAATCATGGATCAATCAAGTGTCAATCATGGATCAATCAAGTGTCCAGCACATTGCAGTACAGCTGGGAGTCTTGTGACTGTACTTACAGTGATTTTTCCAGCACTTTGGAAAAAATATTACAAAATTCAATCAGACAATAAGTAATAGTACTAATACCGTGAAAGATGAATGTAAAATTAATACTCCAATATATTGATGTTATTTATGACATTATCAGATGGAAGGAAATTCCAACTTTCAGACTCAAAGTACAGGTCCAACTAATGAAGCATTATGAAAAATTAGTACATAGTAAGAAGTTGATAATTAACGAAGAAAGAAATTGCTGAACATGACAATATAATGTACAATTACCCATCTCGGTACACTGTATATCCTATTTTCATTCCCAGTAATTATGATTAAATATAAACATCAAATTTGAAATCATACATAATTATGGAAGAATGGTCACTTTTTCTCCAGGCAAATGTTATGAAAGAAAATATTAGCGCAAGACATTTTTTCCTTTGTAATTTTGCTCCTGAATGACATGATTTTCAAATAAAATAATATATTTCCAAAATCTAATGCAAACAAATCCAAAAACTAAAATAAAATTTCCAGTGCTTGTTTCATTTCCTAAATAGAATAGAAAAGAACAGTAAATGGCTCAAAGAATGGTTATCATACAATATCATGCCAATATATATATCTATTTACAATTCCTATAAGTATCAATTTTCTTTTTCCAAAAATTATTTCTCAAAGTGCTGAAAAAACTTGCTGCAAGACAATCGTATCTGCCTATACAACACGTGAGTTACCTGTACAACTGACAGTTTGAACAGCTCTACCTCCACATCATACGCGACTGCATATCACACCATCAGGAACAACAACAATATTTACAGGATACTGTTCACTATGTATTTTGAATCATTTATCTCAAAATGTTGTTTCTTTCCTCCTATCTTATAGCACTTCAATGCAATGGAATGTAGCAGTGTGGCAAAGAAGGATTCGCCTGTCTTTGATAGCAGCACACAGCAGGTCGGCCTATTGATCTACCAGACATCTTCCTGCAATCCACTTCCCCTGATTGATACAATAACCCTCCACACTATGTGACACTCAGGCTCCAATCAAGCCACATACACGCCACATCTCCACGTACTGGGAAGTCTTTCCACTAGTGCACCCCAGTGCAACCCCAGATTTGATCCAGGATAAGTCCAACTTTGCATGTACAGGGGATTTGGCCATTCGTTTAAATTAAAATGTATGATAGAGCCTCAAGCTTTCACGTGTTACATGGCCATATTTTTTACTTTACGGTCAAGGATTTTCTCTTGTGGGTCCTGTTTTTTGCTGAAGGGACTGCATCGGAAAAGACAGTGGAGTCCAGGTGCGATACCCTAGCTCATTTTGCAAATTAATAGACCCATAGGTTCTTTTATGTGCCCGATGTATAGCACCAATACACAGGAGACAAGTTCCTGAGTAGAACCAGTACTGATGTTGTATTGGAGTTTACCGCCACTGCGATAGTATTTCAATCGTCCAGCTAATTACAGGTGGAGGAAAACCCCGAGTACACAGAGGTACCCGGGTAGAACCACCGACCTACCGCAAGCCAGCTGGAAGGCTTTCTCACATGAAATATCCGGAATCCCTACCGGGATTCGAACCCACAGCGGTGAGGGGCTGAGAGATTTGTAGTCCACGACTGTAACCACTCGGCCATGGCAGCCCCCTTGAACCAGTACTGAGGACTCTGAGTTCCCATAGCAACCCCATTTTGCAGAGTGCCAGGCAAGGGTGCATAATGGTACTAATTTTATGTATCTTTGGTTTGAGGCGGTCACTGAGGGAAGTGCCCCAGCTGGGATTTGAACCCTAGACCTTCCGAAAGCAAAGCGGACACTCTACCACTGAGCTATAATGCGGCGGTCCTGAGTTTGTCCTTCAGTTAAAGAATACCCTGTTCCTATCTATCTCAAATTGTCTTAATGAATACGAATTGAGATTTTTAAATTGGGAAAAAATGTTCATGTAAAGCAGGCCTTAGGCTCATTCTGAATCAGTAATGTTTACAGAGGATATGTAAAACATGGGGGATTACAAAGTAACATAACATATCATTTACACAGTTGAGAGCGTAGGTATGTGAAGCATAGTTCACCTGAGAAATATGTGACATTCTAGTTTTCCCTTCATGAAATCTAACTATTTCTTTATGAAAGTTTGCAGGTTGAATGAATCTTGGGAACCATTATCTTGCTTCTCCATTTCAACAGGATGCAGCGGAAAATTACTGAAGAAGAGAATCCTTTATCCTTTTTGTGCATAAAAAAAAAAGTTTAAATATCAAGCGTTACTCTTCCGCTATAAGATCAATGGTTTCTTTTGTGATAACCTTTATCTATCAATTTTCCATAAAAATATTTTTGTCTCCTGAGTGAGTTTGCTATATCATCAAAAGAATGGACTGGTTGATCTTAAAAGCCATTCTTTGAGGAAAATAATAAGATCAACAATGCAATTATCAATGGCTGACATAGGTGGTGATTGTAAAACAAGATCTCTATCTTTCTCTCATCATTAACACTTTAAGAAAAGATCGAGTCTGCTCAAATATCCTGACAAGATTTCAATACATTAGGGAATTGTAAAAAAAATAGTATAAACATCATTACTGCAAAATTCCAAATAAGTATAAACTCCTATAATCAGTGAGACCAGACAGCAGTCTGTGGCTGTTTTCTTATTGCACTTCTCTGTTTGGAATATATTACCATGATGATCGAGGGACTGCAATACTCATTCATTTCAAAAAGCACCCATTAGCATGACACTGCAGTGTCAATTCATTACATTACCTGGGAATGCAAATGCATCAATGTATTACTATATATATATATATAAAAAAATTGTTGCTTTTGTTTACAGAGTTTTACATCACTGCAATTGATTCAGGATCAGTACTGGTACTTTTGTTTGTTACTATTGAAATTTAGAATATTTCTTTTGGGAAAATTAATTATTTATGAACAGTTCGGTTCCAATTTTTAAAATAGTTTATGAATAGGATAGACTTTCAGGAATACTAGCTAGAAGGCCAGTTCATGAACTACCTTTTTATAAACTTTATATCAAGTATTTTTCTTATTTGCACTTATAATGTCTTTGGAAGTAATTTAAGAACACATTCATTAAACTCAAAGTGATTTATTCATAAATTATTTATCAACACTTACTGTTCATTTAGCAATAAAGAGCAGCCAACCAACAGAACCTGTATAGGGACACCTTTATTAGGTTGATTTTGCAATAGCACAGTGTTAGGAATATATATTAGGAATCTATAATGGTCACATAATTAAATTTCATCTTTCTGATGTTTTCATAATATACATATAAAGGGTTAGAGTTATATATTGGGGTATATTTATAGTTTTCCCAAATCACATGAATGTTTCAACTTCTAATAGTGATTGGCTATATTAGTTGGACTGGATACCCAACGAAGGCTAACAACTTTAATTTTCACAGTGGTTTTAAAATGGCAAATTTGCAAACAACATCATAAGATAAAATAGTTGATTTTCACAACATGAGGAAGAAAATTCCCCTTCGGCAAAGTTATCTTAAATCAAGCAAAACTTGAGCCTTGTAAATCCCCAATTTGGCAAATTACAATTTACGATACAAATTCACCAGTCAAAAATTCTGCATATCTCCCCATTATCCGAATGCATATAAATAGTGTCGACATTCTATTAATTTAACATTAGTCATAATTTACAATTTTAATTATCTCTACCCCCCTTTGGAGGGGGGGGGGGGGGGGGGCAATAAAAAGTAAATAAAATTTTCTGATAAATGCAGATTTTTCAATCCTTATCTGAAGGTCGCTGGAAAGAAATCTAGGTTATCCGAGATAAATCTGAAGTGAGGATGTACTGAGGATGGTAAGGATGCGATAACATGTAGTGAATTGTGAACTGTATACAGAACTTAATTTCCTTTAATATTTATAACAAGTTCAGCGGTTTTCTTAAGTGGAAGCCCACTTGCCCATGCCGGGTTAAAATCACCATGGGCAAGTGATTTTTCCAAGGAGATAGCCCGTCGGGCAAGTTTATTTTCTGCAAATAATATTTCATTTTTTTTTATTTTTTTTTATTTTCTACATTATATAGGGGGTGAGTTGCTTGCAAATTGTGTTTGATACATGTTAACTAAAATTCATCTTAATACTACTCATATTTAGTTTTAAACATTAACAAACACTAACTAACTTAAAGATCGGACAAGCTGTTTTCACTTGGGGCAAATAGATGGTCAAAGTAACTTGCCCCCTGGGCAAGTGAAAGTCAAATCCTTAAGGAAACCCCTGAAGTTATTAACAAGAGGGCCATGATGGCCCTTGATTGCTTACCTGAGTATAGGGTTACCCAAGGAACATCAGTTTGTATAGAAACATTTTGAAATCTGGCCAGTAGTTTAGGAGGAGATGACCCCTGCAAAATTTTATCAAATTCTGTCCAGCAGTTTCAGAGGAGAGGTCATTTTAAGTTTTCAAGATATACATATAAAGCAAATTAGCCCCGCCCCTGGCAGCCATGTTTTTTTACGGATAGAAACAATTTTAGCAAATTTTGTAATGCTTCACCCAATCCCTGTCAAATTTAATTAAATTCTGTTTTTGTTTAAAATTTCACTATACACATGTAAAGCAAATTAGACCAGCCCCTGGCGGCCATGTTTTTCTTCGGATTGGAATGATTTTAGCAACTTTTGTTAAGCTTCACCCAAGGATCATCCCTGCTATTTTGAAATCTGGCCAATAGTTTTGAAGGAGATCATTTTTTAAAGTTTTCATCATTTTTTCTTTCCATTGCCATGGCAACCAGAGTTCCATATGGATCAAGTTTATTTTAGCAACTTTTGTGAAGGTTCACCCAAGAAACATCCCTGCCAAGTTTAATCATATTCTGCCCAGGAGATGTCTTTTAAAGTAGATTATTGATGACGGATGACATACAACGACAGACGCAGGGTGATCACAAAAGCTCACCTTGAGCACTTTGTGCTCAGATGAGCTAAAAATTATACTGAATATTTTTTGACAGTTCTGGCTTAGAAGCCTACCACAAATATAAGCAGGTTTAAATATCATTTTCCATGGTTATGTAGTAATTTTCCAATCACAGGGTGACATTTTTCTAAGGAAAATTCCTGACACTAGAGTGTTTTTGTGAAGAAAAAAAGAAGCACATATAATAAAACTTAAGTATTTTGTTATTTACAGGCTAACAGCTTCCTGTACAAATAAAAGCAAAGCTGAAGAAAATCCACCAAAGTGGAAAACAATACTTAAATTTCAAAATAACAGAAGCCTGGCAATTATCTTTTTCACACCAAAAAGATTGTTTTTTTCTACTCATGTGACTGAGACCAGTTCTCAGTTATATACAATTTTCCTAAGTTCATAATATCTTCACATTTTGACAGGAGAATATTCAAAAGCCATGAATATCTTTCCAAAGCAAATTTATGTTTCATTCTTAAACAGATGACATTTATCATCTTCTCCGTGATAATAAAAGCTTAACTGTTACAATACATAAATTGAATGACACTCACTGATCATATACAACATAAGAAATTCTTGTCTCAAGATAATTTAGCAAATATCTAATGATCCATGTTATTTGAATTAAATATATTTGACTCCGCTGATATTATTCTTTGATCAGTGTTACCATGGGTTTTCGCCGTTTTATATTCCAACTGTGAACAGTCATATCTAGATATTAACAATTAACAACATATCAAGTGACGGTAAACTAAAATAGTCAAGTCAAATCAAGTCAGATGCTAACAATTAACAACATACCAAGCGACAGTAAACTCAAATAGTCAAGTCAAATCAAGTCAGATACTAACAATTAACAATGTCATTGACATTAAGTATTACATCATATCAAATGTTAAATCATGAAGAAAAAAATGAAAATAATTTCAATATATTTCTTGTAGTTGTATATTTGAACTCAGCACCCGATATCATTGGCCCCTTTAATTAAGGACATTTCCTGAAAAGTTCCAATCATCTGTCTTGCTGCTTATTTTGCTAGAGCCAGATAAAACAACACTTACTTATCAACATACTTTATTAAGTCCAGGAAATGTTAACAGGCATAATGTCATTCATGCGGGTTAATCATGAAACAGCAAACCATAATTAGTTTATTAGCTGATGTAGTTTAATGGCATAGCTTTTGGATAAAAAAAGGATGAATGGCCTGAAAGTTTCTTCATTCTACAGAATAATTACAAACATACATGCATGCAGATGCTTTCAGGCTTAACTAAACTTGTGTGTCTCTATTACCTTGTAATGTCTCCAATGGAATAAACCACAATGACATAATCATTTCGTGTCAATACACACACACATATATTTGTGTCAAGTCTAAAATTTTACATATTCCCTCTTTATTTGGTTACAGTTAATACAAATACATGTCAAGATAGTATTAATGTAGCCTTGGGCAGTCTATACATAATGTGATGGACATTGTTACATTGTCATTGAGCAAACAAAGCTTTAACACAACACAAACTTTTGTTACCACCCTGCATATTTATCATTGAAGCACACACATACACACACACACATCTAAACAATGATAAAGTCCAGCAGTCTAATTAAACACTGCTATTCTTTAAAATTTATTCAAAACTTCTGAGCCATATACCAGCTTCCAAATTGGGTAGCTAGTCCACTGGAATTTATAAGAATCCTGGGACACTTCCTCTGAATCACCAAGGTAATAAAGAGAAGCAAATAGTCTCACTATAAAACCTGACCAGCCTGTGATACATGTATACTCCAGTTTAGTCAGTGAAATTTAAGTTTTGAGCAAAAGCAGAAGGGGAAGTTGCACAAACTCAGACAACGGGTGGTATACATGTATAACCAATTTTAATGTCCAACCAGTTTCAGCAGCGTTTGACATTAACATTTTTAGCCAGGTATCCCGACAGAACACTTGCTTTGAAATTCAGGAGTCCCTTCTGAAACTTTGGTGTCTCAGTTGTGTCATTCAGACATATGATGGCTTTATTCACATAACAATTGGTTAAAAAGTAATGATTGGACCAAAGAGTTACTAATAAAAATGTTTTATGATGGTGAATACATAGGATTTCAGCAAATGTGGCTATTAAATTTAGTTTTAATCAGAAAAGTAAGTGGCTCGACGGAACACCTGGTATGAAAATTCTGGGGTCCTGAGTGGATCCCAGGACACTGTTAGTTGTTAGTATCAACCCGTTTCAGTCTTATATAAACCTTTATCAGGGATAACAAATTATGATTTATATTTTACTGAAGTGTAAAAAATGAGGTACGCATATCATGTGATTATTCTATAAATAGAAACAAACAATATATAGATGCATACTCTTCAGTTCTTAATCATACGTTAATAAGTTTGGGGGTAGTTGCTATGACAGTTACAATAACGTCATCAAGGGTGTGATTATTTTTTGTAAAATGATGTGAGACTGGTTTAACATCATTATTGGCGCGAATATCTGCAAG
>CM037790.1:31446693-31496693 GCA_021229015.1 Solen grandis | reverse complement strand
CCAATCCTTGCTCTAATGTATGGTAAATAATATTAAATAAATATTTCCTCTTGTCATTTATGAAAAGAAACATCAATAACTGGAAAATTAAAGCTCGTAAATTATCAACTTGATATCATGTATTTTACTGAAACTTGGAAGAACATCACTTAAAGGTAAAAAAAAAAAAAAAATGAGGAAACCAAAAATAAGACACACCCTTTCAGAAAGCAAATCAAGAAGTAAAGAAGATGTTATAAATCCAGTTTGATTGGCTGGACCTTAATAAGATACAATTTGATTGGTTAGAATTTTGCTGAATAACGATCTGATTGGCTTATTCGTTTACCCAGGACATGGGTATGCTTTCACACAAAATGAACCACATAATCAATGATGTGCGTATGTTTATTTTAATGTAAAATTCCTGGTGTCTACTTCCTCCTTCCTTGTCCACAAATATATAAAACCACAAAAATTCCACCATCCTCATATAGTATTTGTTCTTAAAAGGAAACTGAAATTCTGAATGTCTGTCTTAATTATTTCTGAACTACTCATCCTCATCTGATTTTAATTAATTAACATTCATACTGGGATCATATGTCTTTAAAACAATTGTATGCCCATCTATTTCACTGACATTGTTCTTAACCAACTTAAGGAGTTCAAGTATTTTCTTCCATTTTATGACCCTTTGAAGGAAGTGATCGTATAAATAGACTTCCTTTCCTTACTACAGGTAACATTCATTGGACACAAATATAGGAAGAACCATGGAACAAACATATACAAAGACTGGTAACCAAATATCCTTATAACATTACTTTTAAGTGCTGACACAAATACCTAATTTAGTTATTGAACAGTCTATTGTGCAGGTTTCTAAGGTCTGCCAATGGTTTAATTGTTTGTTAGATTTGTTTTGACACTCCATTCACAGTATATCATTCATTTGGGGACTTACATGCACACGCACGAAACAAACATTGCATGTCAGCACATCTCCTCATATCATCCTAACACTGGGCTATCTGTATCTCAAATAATCCTTACCTGCAACCCTAGTAACCAAACAGACGTTATACCAGAACATTGGTATGCCACAGCAGAAGATTGAACACTTGGCCTTCCTCTAGAATACGCTAACATTAAACCACCCAAACCCATCATTAGCAAGGCTTAAAGAGGAATCCATAGACCTAGCCATGATTTTTCTCCCAATAATCTCTTGCAATTAATTAACATTTGAAAGATCTAGATAATAACCTGTGATAAAATCAATCTCCTTCTCCTCTTAGCATCATCATCACTACCACTTTCATCATCTTTATAACCAATATCACATTTCTTCTATTCCTCATCATAATCATCTCCATAATCAAAATCATCATCATCATCATCATCATCATCAGTTAAGAACAGCAGTATTTATAGTATTAAGGACGCCATGGTCCAGTGTTAACATACCTGACTGCAGATCCGAGGGTTTGAACCACAAAAAGGATATTTCATGACCTTCCCAAGCACAAAGTACTAGTGCAACCCAAGAACTGTCAAGAGGGATCAGTTGTAAAAACTTGCTTCCAAATTGATGTATACGGTAATAAATAAGTTTTAACTAATTAAAGAGCACATACATTAACATAAACACATAATTCACTTCCTGTTCTATGAATTATCCTAATTCTATGAACAAAGATATCTCCACGTACACCTGCACAAATCTTTGTTTCTAGCCACCTTACCTTTACGATCAAGTTGGTCATGCATTATGAGCTGCACCCAGTCTGAACACCCTGTTCTTTATTATAGCCAAACTAATCATCTCTGCATGCAACATGCAGCAATATCTTAATCAGAAAAGAAAAGAAAACCTGAGCAGTAATCTTTATTTAATTGTAAGTGTTACTCAGTTCCCTGATACGCCTCAAGTTTGGACCACCAGTACAGGGATTGACAAATAACAGCACTTATATAATAGAGGGACTGGTGATCTGAAGACTGCAACAAGGAACATGTTATAAACATTATAATCTTACTGAGCCTGTTGTCCTTTTACTTAATTTAAATACTTAGTATATATTTGTAATACAGTGTCTTAATATAAAGGCATACATTCCCATTACATTTTTTTTTACATTTTATGTATATAGGCAAAGAAAGAAAATTAAAACTAGCCATGAGAATTTTCTTAAACTTTGCATGATTATAGAGAATTACACTAGAAACAAATTTATGGGGAAAAAATTGGGGGTCACCATTCTACTTTTTGAGTTATCTGCCCTTGAAAGTGAGTTGTTTGCTCTTTTATGCCATTTTCAAGGGCAGATAACTCAATATTATGGGCTAGCAATACCTCATTTAATTTCAACTCAATATTAAGTACTTTATTAATTCATTCCCTCTCACTGTGTACAAGTTTAAGAAATTCTATGCAACTTATTTTATACTATAGTCCAATATGAGAATATATAGATTTTTTTTTCGAGAAAAACACCGTATGTTTATTTGCTGAAACATAGTGAAAATCCTATTAAATAGAATATTTTTTAACTTTGCATAATGACTGGAAATAAAACAATATTGTGAAATAAGGTAAAGTATCGATAGGCTTGATTTTGAGTTATTTGCCCTTGAAAATGACTGCATGTTTTATGGCAGGGGGCATAAAAGTAATATTTGTCTATTTCTAATTGCCTATCAGTTCCTAACAATTTGTAAGAGAGAGAGAGAGAGAGAGAGAGAGAGAGAGAGAGAATAAATATATATCTAGTACCCATGAAAGTTCACCTATAAATGACTTTTATTTACATCACTAACCTCTTATCTCATCTATCTCAACCTTAAGAATTTCTATCCAACCAACTACAATATCCTTAAGTACACACAATCATATTGATTTATTCTGGACAGATCAAGATTGTTAGACCTACAAGGAGATAAACAGAAAAGCAGAGAGAGAGAAAGAGAGAGAGAGCGAGAGAGAGAGAGAGAGAGGAGATGCAGACTATACCTGTACAGAATATCCTCTGGTACCTAGTCCTAACACAGAGGGTAATGACAAGTTGAGGGATCAGTGAACACAGACAGACTACTCCAAACTAGGAAGTAACTATGAAATGGTTATCTCCATTACTAGGTCAACTATGTTGATAACCAGTGAATAAGTTATTCCTAAACAGGAAGACCAAAGAGTGTCAGTACTTTCACTGAAGTAGCTCTTTGAATTCCTTTCAAACTTTGAAATGTTGCAATGAGGGACCGAACCCATAACCTCCAGTTTCTGGGGCAACAATACTGCAAATTGAAAATGCTACTCAGGTAAAAGATGATAAGTAGTAATTAAGGCAAAGATGTTAAAGAGATACCTATATAATATATTTCAAATATTTAATGCAAAAATCTGTTATTTATATAATGCATTTATTGAATATTCATTCGCATATTTGTGTATTACATTTTTTCCACACATTATTTCCCTTAAGCACTGTGTCCATAATCTCAAACAGGAAGAGTTAATACAGATAACACTGAGATGTTCTAGGTCAGAAATAATTCACCCTGAACACATCAGTCCTCTAGCTGATAGTAGTCATTTCAACAAACTGTCTAAAAATGTAATAACATACAAGATAAAATTGCAAATAACAAAACCATTGCAATATAACACCATTGCAAAATATGTTGATATAATACCATTGCAAAAGATGCTGATATAATACCATTGCAAAGGATGCTGTAAGAACACCATTGCAAAATTTGTTGATATAAAACCATTGCAAAATATGTCAATATAATACCATTGCAAAAGATGCTGATATAATACCATTGCAAAATATGCTGATATAATACCATTGCAAAGGATGCTGTAAACACCATTGCAAAGGATGTTGATATAACACCATTACAAAATATGTTGATATAATACCATTGCAAAAGATGCTGATATAATACCATTTAAAAGAGGCTGATATAACACCATTGCAAAGGATGTTGTAAGAACACCATTGCAAAATATGTTGATATAAAACCATTGCAAAATATGTTGATATAACACCATTGCAAAAGATGCTGATATAATACCATTGCAAAAGATGCTAATATAATACCATTGCAAAGGATGCTGTAAGAACACCATTGCAAAATATGTTGATATAAAACCATTGCAAAAGATGCTGATATAATACCATTGCAAAGGATGCTGTAAGAACACCATTGCAAAATATGTTGATATAATACCATTGCAAAATATGTTGATATAATACCATTGCAAAAGATGCTGATATAGTACCATTTAAAAGATGCTGATATAATACCATTGCAAAGGATGCTGTAAGTACACCATTGCAAAATATGTTGATATAACACCATTGCAAAAGATGTTGATATAACATTATTTAAAAGATGCTGATATAATAACTTTGCAAAAAATGTTGATATAACACCATTGCTAAAGATGCTGACAGAACATCACAGCAAAAGATGATGATATAACATTATTTAAAAGATGCTGATATAATAACTTTGCAAAAAATGTTGATATAACATCATTGCTAAAGATGCAGACAGAACATCACAGCAAAAGATGATGATATAACATCAATACAAAAGTTGCTGATTTAACACCATAGCAAAATATGCTGTTATAACACCACTTCTAAGGATGTTGATATAACCTCATAGCAAAAGATGCTGAATACACATAGCAAAAGATGTGTAAAACCATTACAAAGATGTGATATAACATCATTACAAAGATGCTGCAATAACACCATTGTAAAATATGTTGGTAGAACACCATAGCAAAAGATGCTGATATAACATCATTACAAAAGATGCTGATATAACATCACCGCAAAAGATACTGACAGAACACCATTGTAAAATATGTTGGTAGACCAACATAGCAAAAGACACTGATAGAACACCATTGCAAAGGTTGCTGATATAACACCAAAAAATGCTGATATAAAACCATTGCAAAAGATGCAAGGATCATTAATGTCAAGTTTCATCACTTTTACCAAGTGATTTCGGAGATGTCTTTTAAAGCAAATTACCAATGCCACACATTGGAAAATGGATGCAGGGTCACGATAACAATAGTCCATGTTGCGTTTGTTGTGCTCAGGGGAGCTAAAAATGATACAACAGTATTGCAAATATTTTTTATGCTCAATATGAAAATGATACTTAAATGCATTACTATGCACATGAAACTGATAAAAACACCTTTCAAATGATACTTACAAGATTTTAGAAAGAACACTTATATGACACATTATTTTATTTCAATTTCTGAAACTTGAACCAAACTACCTGTTTCATTAATGCTTAACTACTGTACCTAGATAGATATGTAATTTTATACCATGTTACAGGTGAAAAGCAATGGTATTACAACAGGACGGCCTCAACTGAAATAACCCTTCAGATTTTAACACCTCTAGGCAAACAGACAAGAACCAGACTAGGAGCTGTCCTGGGTCTCCTCGGACTCTTCCTAGTTAGTCTGCAAGGCAAAGAAAAATCCACTGTTTCATATACCATTTGAAGTTGAAAATTAATATCCTTCCAGTCATAAATTTATACATGAATACACATAAGGTGAAGTGTAGGGCTGTGGATTGTTGGGCAAGTGACGATCCGATCCGATCCACGATCCGGGATTGATGATTCACAGATCGGATCACGAATCACTGGTTTAAACCTTAAAGAATCCTAAGACAAACAGAACTAAGTAAGATATTTAAACAGTTTTATTGATAATAACAAAAGTGAAACCTGTAATGAACATG
The DNA here is from genome assembly GCA_021229015.1 of Solen grandis. NCBI lineage: Eukaryota > Metazoa > Mollusca > Bivalvia > Adapedonta > Solenidae > Solen > Solen grandis. The sequence continues at coordinate 31,490,913 of CM037790.1, read as the reverse complement.
TTAAGTTTAGACCGAGCAACTCTTTAAGCTCCACAATAAAAAAAATCATGGAATTCAAATGCCAAATGATACGTAAGATCTAATTATCATTTGTTTGCTTTGATAAAAAAACGTGTTTATTTTCTACACACAAAATTTGTAATGTTTACGAAGGCCTACCTTTATTTTTTAATTTTTTTGCAACATTTAAATTGCGGTCTTTACAAATGGCCCTTTTTCATCATGGATAGAAATACCGAAGTATTTCAATACATTTGATGTGTACTTCGCGGGTGAATTCTTGTTAAATTGTTTTCTCTGCCATGTATACATATTACAGACGAATCATTCAGGAAAGTTAACATCAGTTTCGAATTTCAAATAGTATGGATTACTTACACTATTGCTCGATTCTTCAGCTTGATAAACATTAAACCTATTACATAGAATATGTAATAATTAATTACCGGAATAGTTTTGGAAACATGGTAAATTGATATCGATGCTTCCCGGACTTACAGCATTGCAAAGCACTACATGTAGGACGTATTTTCAGAAATTTTGAAAAATATGATGGATACTTATGATAATGCTTGATTCTTTAGTTTTATTAACTTCAATAAATTATTTTTTTGGTAACACTAGACGTTATCATAGTATGCCGAAATCGTGCTGATGATTTAAATTCGAATCTTTCTTGACGCACATTTTTGCTAGCTCCACATGTTTGTCATAATTTTACTTTTGGTTTTGTAAAATCAACTTTGTGTTTAAAAATCGTCGTTTATATTCACTTTTTGTTCATTTTTTTTCATTTAATTTTTATAAAAAATATTTAATGAAGGTGTTTAAGAAAAGATCGTGATCCAGCGATCTTTGCCCTGACGAATATTCGTACCCGATTTTCAGATAGAATTTGTGGATATCCGAGTACTCGGATACTCGTAGCAGCCCTAGTGAAGTGGGTAAGGCACTCACTAGAAGCATTAAATGTATAAATTCTAACAAAACTGCAAGCAACATGCTTTAATGATCCACCATCAAAATTTCGGTAATTTGGGGACCATCTGTCTACACCAGACAAGATATAGTGCTGCCTCACTGTGGTATCATGCTGTAGACAAATGGCATGATACCATGATATCTAGGCATACTATCCTAACCAGTCCATGTCCTGAATGCTAAACACAAGGGAGATGTACCAACACCTGGATTGTCAAGGCTGGGAAATGAACCTATAGCTTCCTGTTATAAAAGAGGTGTACATTCTAATATCTTGGCCACTAGAGGGCAGGGACCCATGGTTCTATAATTTTTCATTTTTCTCATGGATAATTTTCCTAAAAAAAATCAACTAATAATCTGTTTACTGCACTGCAGTACTCTATATGAACTCCTTTTCATGATCATCATATTTTATTTGGCAATAAATAATGGCCCCCATTTTAATGAAGATCTTGCAATGGAGTGTAACATGTGAAATGGTGTAACACATTTTGTATGACCCTTGCCATTCAAAAACCTGAAACTCATCCAAATATCAATATAACCACAACAGAAACAGGGTCTATAAACAAAGATCAAATTTCAAATTCAGATATCTATGAACTTGATACAAAACAATATATCAAAAGCAGTAAATAATCAGAAACCAACTGTTTACTATCCTCTGAACAACAAATCACTGATATATTCAGAGTTTTTCCGCCTACAGGTATATGTCCCTGGCTAAGAAAATTTGAATTTACAATAATCATTTTACGTCAGTTTAGAAACAAGTTATCGCAGCTTTTACTCATTCATCTCAATGGTTCCTGGCTTGAACAGTAAAAACCATGCCCCAAACGGGGGTTCAAACTCACAACCTTCAGATCTGCAGTTGGGTATGTTACTACTGGACCACTGTGCGCTTAAAAAAACTATACTGATACAAGAAATTCTGGTTAAAACAAGCTCCTCATGAAACTAATTATGTGGGATATCTCCAATGTCCAATATGTATATATATGTGTGTGTGTAAAGAGGGGCCAAAACAAATAATACATTGTTAAGAGAATATTTTTAAATGCTCAATCCAAGTATTCTGTAACAAGAGGGCCAAGATGGCCCTTGGTCGCTCACCTGAGAAAGATGATTGCTTAAGAAATAAAGATACTTGAGTGTAAAAGTGAAATCTGGCTTTTTTTTATGGTGAAATGGGCATAACTCCTTAATTTACAAGTCAATATCAGTTATAATTGAACCCGATTGTGAGATTATGGGCATAAACATTGTCTCAAAATTTAAAAATGATTGTTAAAAAAATGAAGTTGGTAGAGAATAAACAAAGTGAAATCTTGCATTTTTTGTATTAAAAGGGGCATAACTCCTGACCTTAATGACCCATCTCAGCCACAATTGAACTCAATCGAGACATTATGGTCATTAACAATGTCATAAAGTTTGAAGATGATTGCTAAAAAAAGGAAGATGCTAGAGTGTAAACAACATGAAATATGGCTTTTTCTATATTAAAAGGGGCATAACTCCTGACCTAATTGACGGATCTCAGCCATAATCGAACTTGGCTGAGATTTTATGGTCATAAGCATTGTCATAAAGTTTGAAGATGAATGCTCAAAAGATGAAGATGCTAGAGTGTAAACAAAGTGATTTCTGGCATTTTTTTTAATATTAAAAGGGGCATAACTTCTGAACTAATCAACGGATCTCAGCATTAATCGAACTCAATCGAGACCTTATGGTCATAAACATTGTAATAAAGTTTGAAGATGATTGCTCAAAAGATGAAGATGCTAGAGTGTAAAAACCGTGAAATCTGGCATTTTTTTTTATTAAAAGGGGCTTAACTCCTGACCTAATCAACTGATCTCAGTCATAATCAAACTCAATCGAGACATTATGGTCATAACATGCCATAAAGTTTGAAGAGATTGCTCAAAAGATGAAGATGCTAGAGTGTAAACAATGAAATATGGCATTTTTTAATATTAAAAGGGGCATAACTCCTGACCTAATTGATGAATCTCAGCCACAATTGAACTCAATCGAGACATTATGGTCATAAACAATGTCATAAAGTTTGAAGAGGATTGCTCAAAAGATGAAGATGCTAGAGTGTAAACAACTTGAAATATGGCATTTTTTGAATATTAAAAGGGGCATAATCCTGACCTAAAGGTCGATATCAGCCATAATCGAACTTGGCCGGATTTATGGTTATAAACATTGTTAAAGTTTGAAGATATTGCTCATAAAATGAAGATGCTAGAGTGCAAACAATGTGAAATCTGGCTTTTTTGAATTTTAAAAGGGGCATAAATCCTGACCTAATGTTCCGATATCAGCCATAATCGAACTTGGCCGAGATTTTATGGTTATAAACATTGTTTTAAAGTTTGAAGATAATTGCTCATAAAATGAAGATGCTAGAGTGCAAACGAACAAATTGTGGACGACGGACGGACGGACGCACGGACGGACGGACGGACGACGGACATTCATCGATCCTAAAAGCTCATCCTGAGCACACGTGCTCAGGTGAGCTAAAAAGCTGGTATATCTGTACTATTAACTAAGAATATTTTCTACTGATTCACAGATTGAGAGTAGAGACTATCTGTTGATATTTCCAAGTGTGTTCAGGGAAAACCATATTTTCACAAGTAAAAATAAATATCTTTCTAAGACCCCAATTATGAAGGCTAATATCTTAAACCGAAAAACTGTATACAGCACATTTTCAAGTAAATAAGAAATAAATACTTATTCGATGGACTCAAGCTATGTGCCTCCTAAACAATTTTACTTCCTGATATATGTATATTTTAAATTCAATCTAAGGTCCACGTAGAACATAATCGTTTCTGTACAAAGAACAGCATATTACTTACCTACAAAACGTTGGAAATACTATATCATTTGGATATGATCCAAGTCACCTTTGTCATATTTGGCTATAGTTTAAAATCTCTTTTAAGATATTTCTGCAGGCTGTTATTATTCTTCTTTTTTTAAGGAAATTTATGACATACATAAATGTATTCAAATAAATCGGTGAATGAACCCATGCGGAATGTAGACCAACACTTGATAAAAACAGTCCCCTCAATGTAAGTAGTCGCCTTTAAGTATTGATGTTTATAGTAATTGTTTTCAAAATCAAATTATTTGTATGCAAAATAGATTGTTAGGCGTACATCCAATATTACACAAGCCATTAAAATACTGGCAATTTCCCATTACAGCAAATATTATTAACCTATCCCATTAATTTTTGCAATGATCTATTTAACAGGAAAAGATATTTTAATGTTGTGACAAAAATAATTTGGTTAAGTTTATCTTGTTTATAATTGGTAGAGTATACCCAAAGTTTCTATTTCCAGTTTCTGTTAGTTTTGCACCTTGCTGAATAATTGCAATTCAGCTTTAATTTGTAAGTATAAACATATTTTTGATATTGTGGTTCATTATTACATTGTATTAATTAAATTTAAGGGCTCAAATCAAGTATCCACACTTTGCAAGAAGCTTACACTCCTTTTCATTTATTTCCTTGGAAAGGTTTGACTTGGATAAGTTCATCATGTGTTTGTAGTACATAAACTCGCTCAGAATTAGTTATTAGTCTAATGTTACGGTTCCCTGCATGGGTCTTGGTCATGGCAGAGAGCCTTTAAATATCATGAAGCCTGAAAAGTTGCTGCTTTGGCACAGAGCTTCGGGTGAGGTATTGGCTCCATGCTGTCATCGAGGATTGGCTTGTTCAGCACATGATGTTAACCCTTTCCCTCATAGAGGATACCATGAAAAGACCTATGTGAACAGCATAAAACCAGATCAGCCTGCAAGTAACTCGCAGGCTGATCAGGTTTTATGCTGTTTGCTGCTCCTCAGTGGTCTGGAAATGAGGATTTTATAATTAAATTTGGTAAGGTTTAACTGTGGTTTTCTGCAGATCAGGCTTTATGTGGTACCTACTGAGTGCGTCAAAATGAGTCTATATGAGGGAAAGGGTTAAGAATGCATTGAGGATGAGGCCATATATTTTTCTGGATGTCTATCAAAGGGTTTTCAGGGACTGTATCTCTGGAGTTTTCACAATGCCGCTCTGAAGCAAGGTTGTCGCTGAACCTTGGGGTTTGCTTGAGGCAGGGTGTTTTTAATATTGCTTTAGGGTAATGTGCTCAAGCATTGCTTGGGACTGGTGGTCAGACTGGGTTACTTGTAGTTTGGAGCATGTTTCCCAGACTTTAGGCCTGTAGCTGGATAAGCTGCAGCTCTATGATCAGAGTTTCAGGCAAAGCCTTGTCTATCAAGTATCGTATCTGGGTATGGTTTATATCTTGTTGAAATGTATTTCTGACCTGTTGGTTTAACCCTGGACAATGTTCTTGGTTAGGTCAATATATTATTGCTTCAAACACTGTGTCTGGTTTTTAGTGATTTTTAATGGTGTGACTTTGTTCCAGTAAAATCTTTAAATGGATGTGATCAGAAACATATCCAGTTGTGTTTAAGTGCCATTAAATTACCATTAAATGTTATTAAGGGGCTGTGGGCAAAAATGCTGAAGATTTTAAATTAAACCTTAAGTGACAAAGTCATACCATTAAACCCACTAAAACACTTTAATGGTCCTTAAAACTTTAAATTAATGGCTCTTGACCCTTAACAATTTAACAAGTTTTAAAGAGATTTTTAATGGCATTTTAACCACCCATTAAATTAAATGCCCATTAATGATTTCATAGGATTTTCATGTTAGTTTAAAGGCCATTATCAATCAAATATAATGGTTACTAGGCTTCTACTTTTAACAATCTTTCCATGGGATTATTAATAATGGCTATTTTATTAACACCATTTCTTTTTTAAACAGAAAACAGAAAATAATGAGCTTTGTCGCCTCATTGCTATGCTTATATGTACCCACCTACAAACTTTGTTTGTTTGTTGGGATTAATGTCCCACCGACAGTATTTCAGTCATTTGGAGACAATGTCTACTTGAGATAGATATAGTGCTGCCACACTGCAGTATCACATTGTAAACATGTGACATGATACCACACCCAGTCACATTATCCTGACACCAGGCCAACCAGTCCTGTAGCTACCCTTATATGCTGAGCACCAAGCAAGGGGGCTATAACAGTCACCTACAAAGAGTTAGTGTTTTATAAAATTTTAAAAATTGCTGAATCCTGAACTTTTCTATAACAATTTTACAAATATTTGGCCTTGGTTCATGGTCACCCTGAATGTCAATTGTCAAAAAAAAAAAAATGCCAAGGATTTATTGATACATGTAGTTCAATATATGAATGTGTGTGATTTAAATTATTATTAAGTGAGAGATATAAAATATATACAAGTAGACAACTTTTTCCCCTATTCTTAGGAGTATTGAAAAAGATCAAAGTTGATAGGAAATAGGGAAATTAATCCCTTTACCTCATATAGACTCTTGTTGATACATTGGCAAACAGAGCAGACCCAGGTGAGACAACTCCTGTAGAAACTGTGTGACCAGAGTCTCCTCCGGTTACTCATACAATGTATATATTGTAGCTCTGATTCATCACAGTGTGCATGGCAAAGAAAAATCCATTGTTTCATATACCATCATGAGTTCAGTAATTCATACATGTATTCATTAAACCATAAATTTGATAATGAATAGTCATGAGGTAAACGGCTAGGGCAAATGAAATGAGTGACATTCTTTTGACACTTAACATTGACTGTTTCATTTACAACTGTTTAACCCTTTCCCTCATATAGACTCATTTTGACGCACTCAATAGGTACCACATAAAGCCTGATCTGCAGAAAACCACAGTTAAACCTTACCAAATTTAATTACAAAATCCTCATTTCCAGACCACTGAGGAGAAACGAACAGCATAAAATCTGTTTTATGCTGTTCGCATAGGTCTTTTCATGGTGTCCTCTATGAGGGAAAGGGTAAAAGATCACAGTCTCCTGTATTGTAACTCATAATCAGATTAAACAGGAAATAACTGCTGTTAATGCTGCTGTTACTATGGTAATGAAGATCAGCATATTTTGTAAAGTAAAACCCCACTGTAGACTGAAGGTCTATAATTGAGGAAACACATTGACTATCACACCACTGCATCTGCAAGCTGTGCAGATACACTGTCTACGTTCTGATTGGCTGTTCAATCAACCAACCAAAAACCAGAAGTTTCTGGCTGCAGTTGACACTGTAATATAACTATACACTGTGTCTGATATTACATCAATGATTTGTATCCAATATTAGGACTTGATAACGTTTTTATTATGACATTGTGTCTGGTTTTCTTCATATGAAATTAATATATAATAAAAAAGAAATTCTCCTTACATTATTAGCAGCTCCCATTACAATTTCTATAAGATAATGTTTTTATTTCATTCATCAAAACAACACTTCCTTGTTGTTTTTGTTCTTTGAGTTTTAAATGAAGATAATGGTGAGATAAAATTGATTTATTAGAAGACAGAATGTACTACTATCCCAAATATAAGTTTATATGATACCACAATGAATAACAATTTATTCAGATACCATACCAACTAGTCCTGGATCTATGTATACTGTTAAACTATTTTATAAGTGATCCCTTTTTCATTCTCGTTGAACAGTTTATACTATACATGTAATACTCTAGGCCAGAATGACACTTATTATATGCTGACCTAGGGTTGTAATCATGACACCTTTTTTGTGACCCCTTTCTTCATGAATATTCATGTGAGAACAATGATTTGATGAATGTCAATTTAATACTTTAAATCTATGCAGCAATGGTTTTATTTGCAATGCAGACAGGAGATACTGCAATTAGAGGGACCCTGATCAGGAGCTATCAGAACATGTAATTAACCCTTGCTCCTCCCACACATGTATATATAGTCAGCTCCCCACACGACTATTGTCCAGTCCTCTACACCTGTACATATTATCCATGCTCCTCCACACCTGAATAATTAGTCCTGCTCTCTCACACTTACAATATCCATGTCCTCCAACCTTATAATTAGTCCATGCTCCTCTCACACCTGTACATATTAATCCATGCTCCTCCCACACCTTTATATAATTAGTCCATGCTCCTCCACACCTGTCTATAATTTGTCTATTCTTCTCCCACCACTTCATTAGTCCACTAGTCCACATTTACTTGGTCTCGCTGCTCTCAAGTATTTAAACATAAGTAAATCCCCCTCTCTTTAAAAAAAAAATGGTCCTATCTATCTACCCACTGAAGTAAGTATGTGTCAAGTAAACAACATTTTTTTTCAAAGGATTGGCCTGAAAAAACAGATAAGAGACTGACTGGAATTTCAATCCACTGGTCAGTTTTCCCTCCTCATCTCCAATTGACCTCCCTAGTGTTTACAAGTGTATTCAAACTGACTCACAGGCTATCCAATGGCTACATTGGGATGACAGGTAGTCAATGGTTGAACTGGTTTATACAAAAGAACAGTGAATAGCTGACATAGCCATGACCAGGAAAGGTTGCGCTTATTTTTTTGCTACTAAAAACTGAATAGTACATAGAAAGGAAAGAGTAAACCTGTAGATACCTGCAGGCTAATCAGCATTTAAACTGGTCACACAGGTAACTGCTTAACAACTCAAGTGTGGATACCTATTTAAGATCAGTGCGTGTAAAGTGTTACACAGACTATTTTCACACTTATTAATTCCCTGATGACCTATTTCCTGGATGATCTCATCTCAACAGCAAATATGAAAGTCATACCAAAAGTCCCAAATCTATTTTCAGACTATAACAAAACGATACTGCACTTTACTGAAGCGGAAGTACATGCAGACAAATATTTCAAAACTGCAAATATCCAGTGTCTTTCACTTCCTGTGATTACATCCTCCATACTCTAGATATCTGGAATATGCTTACCATAAACTTCCTTCCATAATAAGTACATGTAACTAAATATAAAATATATTTAATATCATAAGTGATTGGTACAGTGGTTGGGTGGGGGTGGTTTGGCATGTAGCTGAGTGAGTGGTTGAGTGAGTGGTAAGGTGAGTGGTAAAATGAGTGTTAGGTGATTGGTTGGGTGAGTGGTGATATGAGTGGTTGGGCGAGTGGTGATATGAGTGGTTGGGTGAGTGGTAGGATGAGAGGTTAGGTGAGTGGTGAGATGAGTGGTTAGGTGAGTGGTTGGGTGAGTGGTGAGATGAGTGGGGTTAGGTAGGTGGTTAGGTGAGTGGTTGGGTGTGTGGTAGGGTGAGAGGTTAGGTTGGTGTGCGTGATGGACAAAGGGTAATCACACTAGCTAATCTTGAACACATTGTGCTCTGGTGAGCTTAAGAAGAGGGCCATGAAGGCCATGGAATTGCTCACCTAAGAACCAGGTATTAGTTGGAGGAAAAGAAACAGCAAATATCTTATAATGGAAAATGGGCTCTGCCCTGTGGCAGCCATATTTTTCAACGGATCCAAATAGTTTAACAGTCTTGATAGAGTGACCCAAGGAACATCTGTGCTAAAAAGATTTGAAATCCAGCAAGGACTTTTTGACAAAGAGATTTTTTCAAATTTGTACTATCTACATATAATGAAAACAAGCTCAGCTCCTGGTGGCCATGTTTTTTGCTGATCCAATTTTTTTTTCAATCTTGGTATAGAGTGACCAAAGGAACATCTGTGCAAAATTATTTGAAAGTAACTCATTCAAAGATGGTCACTGACTAAGAATTTGATTTTTAACTATATGTGTGTATTACATCTATCAATACCAATCTACAGATGCAATGTCACCCACTGCAACCATCTGTGATCATAAAAAAATTGTGCGGTGTCCCCTACACAGGCAATATTTTCACAGACGGTACTTAAACTATATTTAGACTAATAAAAATCTATATCAAGATTCTTTCACTTTTCCCGCATGTTCTAACTTCATAGGATGAACTTACTAAATCGCTACCCTGAACTGCTGAAAATGCATTATTTGAAAATATCTCATTCTAAATTTAACCAATTTCGTCTATGCTGCGCTTACAAAAAAAGTGTAAGCATAGTGACCTTCACTTTCTGAGTTAATTTGTCAGGAAACATAGACTTTACACATTAACTAGGGAGAGTAGAAAAATATTTTTTTTAATTTTCTACAAATCATCTGTGAATGAGCTGCTTTAAAATCAAGTCAGCACTTTTGGACAAGAAAATGTTTGAAGATTTTGCATTTTCCATTTAGTTGCCATAGCAACCAGATTTTGGCATGAAATTGAAATCTTTGAACAACTTTTGAAAAGGACCACCAAAGGAATATTTCTATAAAGTTTGATGAAAATGGCCTAGTAATGTAGGAGATGTTGCTTTTCAAATGTTGACAACAGATGGAGGACAATCACTGACAATGGACACTAGACATTCATGAGTCACAACAGATCACTTTAAGCAACTGAAAGGTGAGCTAAAAATAGATGTATAAATGAATGAATGGAAGAGTAAGTGAGTATGCGAATGAGTAAACAAATTTTAGGGTTATCTGCCTTTTTGAAATAGCTTGTTTTATAGATATTGAAAAAGTAATCCAAGTTTAAAGTGAATATGTTTGATGGATTTAGGAAAAAAACTTCATGAGCAGAGAAAAGTCAGAAAAGGGCCATAACTGTGCAAATCAAGAGTACTCTCTGACATGTGTGTCACCTGCTGAAGCATGACAGAAAAAGTGTGACAGACAGACAATGAAAAAGTGATCCCGATATGTCACCTCTGCTTACAGAAGGTGACACAAAAAAAGAGGTTTATGGTTACTTGCTCTTTTGAAAAGAGTTCCTATTTTGATAGTGAACAAGTAATCAGTCCAAGTTTGAAGTGAATATGGCTGAGTTTTTGAGAAACTGAACTTAAGAAAAAACCTAACCAGTCAAAAAAGTTTTATGCTGAAAAAGGGCCATAACTGTGCCAAAATGATTTTTTTTTAGTTACCCGCTCTTTTAAAATGGGTTCCTTTTGTGATATTTAACAAGTATACCAAGTTTAATGAGAATATGTTTGGTGGCTTATTTAATGGAAAAAAGGACCTGAATGAAAAACCTTAGCCAATGCCAATGAGAGGGTCATGTCAATAGCTTCATTTTGTTTTCTTAGAAAAAAAAAGACCTAAAAAAGTGGAAACAAACTTGTGAATTGTCTGGTAACAAATACACTTCAAACAAGGATGAGAGGAAGTATGTAACAGTCATTCAGAAGTAATCTTTCCAATAGCATAACATACATCTTATTGTATTAAAGACTGCACAATGGACACTTCCTGATGCACATTTCAAAGCATGCATGTGCAAATGACTCAATTACTTCATTCATGCACATTCTTTTAAAGCAATTAAGGGCTCTCCTTGTTAGGTTGTAAAACTTAATACGAAAATTAACCACTGGTAGGCCAAGAAGAAAGTATATTAAGTATAAAGAGGCTTTTTTGAATTGTTATTAATGTGTGTTTCATAATAATCATTCTCACTGAAGTATGGTTTATAATATATTTTAAAACGTCTACTTAATTCAAACATTTTTTAATGTCTTTGAAATTCATTTTAATTCCTTAATTAGATTCATTGGAAGGTTTTTACATTGATCTAAATTAATTGTGCCATATGAAATAAATGAGAGAAGTCTTCTCTTTTCTTTAGCCCTGAAGTTAAAAAAAACAACAAAAAAAGTTTACGGATTTGAACCCCATTGGAGGCAATGCTTTTTCGTGACCTTCCGAGGCACCAAGTATTAGTCCAACGAAGGAACCATAGGTAGAAACTGTGCAAGTTTGTTTTGCAATGACATCTAGAACTATCACTTAAGGTGATAAATACCCCTGCATACCATTTAGACATACTAGAAGAAGGGCTATAAGTGACGTAGTTGTCTGCACTTGTCTCCTGCTAAGTCTCATATTGATAAATCATTAATCAAAGTCACAGTGAAGGCATCAACAACACACTTCATGTTATATAAGTAAAGGGTTGGACATAACACAATGAGAGTGACACTTCATGTTATATATAAGTAAAGGGTTGGACAGGACACAATGAGAGTGATATAAGTAAAGGGTTGGACAGGACACAATGAGAGTGACACTTCATGTTATATATAAGTAAAGGGTTGGACAGGACACAATGAGAGTGACACTTCATGTTATATAAGTAAAGGGTTGGACAGGACACAATGAGAGTGACACTTCATGTTATATAAGTAAAGGGTTGGACAGGACACAATGAGAGTGACACTTCATGTTATATAAGTAAAGGGTTGGACAGGACACAATGAGAGTGACTTCATGTTATATAAGTAAAGGGTTGGACAGGACACAATGAGAGTGAATCTTATATATCCCACTTTACGACGTGGAAAAGGGTTAAGTGGTTGCATAAAAAGTTTTAAATTTACACACAAAAAAGATGTGTTTGCAAAAAACACAGTGACTCCATCTGAGCAAAACACATTTTGGCATCAGCACATGGGGTCAAATGTCAAATTACTGATGTCAACTGAAAGATATTCATAAGTGGAGTAGGTATATTAATATTATGACTGTATTCTTTATACCGATTATAAAGAAGAAATGTTCTGGACAAAAACCATTAAAATAACTAGAGATTTGTTTTTAAAGAAAACTGATATCTCCCCCCATTCCCCTCACACATACATATACACTAAGGCACACAGTGACAATATGCAAATAGTAAAAGTTAAAGGGCTGACTATATTGATAAAGTTCCACCCAGAGTTATGGACCTTGTATGCGAGACTGTTTCAATAGCATAAGTAGAACAAGAGTTATCTTGCAGCCAGAAATTTTGAAAAAAGGGGAATAACTCAAAAAAATACTGAGGTTAAAGTTACGAACCTTGTGCATGACACTTTCTTTCATTGATTTCTTTCCATAAATGGAATTTAATTTCATGGCTGTTATCTTAGATAAATTAAGAAACTTCTTCATGGTTATATGTCTCATAGTGCATGACTTATGCTCAGGACAATTAAGCTTAATTGAATATGAAATTAAAAAACGGGCAATAACTCCAAAATCATGATTTTCAGAATTAATCTCCCCCATGAGATTTATCCAAGTTTCAAGGTTATATGTCTTAAAGTGCATGTCTAATGCTTAAAAAATAAGTATGAAATTGAACAAAGGGCAGTAACTCCAAAAATATTATGTGCGTGAGAAATGCTCTTGACAAAAAATAAATATGAAATTTAACAGAGGATAATAAATAAAATGAGATAATTAAAAACCAAGCAGAGTTCTGGTATTTGGTTACAGCACTGCTCCTACTTGTCATCATTAAATATTTATATATAAAGTTTATATTTCAAGTTTCAAGTCCTTCCTTTTTTGTTTATGACTTTTGTTCCCAACAAAAATCTATCAAAAAAATAATTAGAGATAACTGAGAAGCTGGACTAGGTAGAGTTATGGTTCTTGGTCACTGCACTAAGTCAGTACCTTGCAGAGTTTTAAAGTTTATTGTATGCTATTCTCGGGACAGAGATTCATTACAAAATTAAATGAAGAGAGAAAATTCAAAAATTAGTCCAAGTAGAGTTATGGTTCTTGGTCACTGCACTAAGTCAGTACCTTGCAGAGTTTTAAAGTTTATTGTATGCTATTCTCGGGACAGAGATTCATCACAAATTAAATGAAGAAAGAAAATTAAAAGGTTAGTCCAGGTAGAGTTATGGTTCTTGGTCATTGTACTTCCTAAATTACAAATAGTCACAATATGTTTTTATGTAAGTTTCAAGTCCTCACCTTGTATATTTAATGAGTTATGCTCCCAACCAAAACTGAAAAAAGGGAAATACATGACTGTAGATAAAAAAAATAGGCCAAGTAGAGTTATAATGACATTATAACAAACCAAGATAATAAGTATATTTTTGACTAAAAAAAAATGTGTTTGAATTAAAATTGACTATAATCTTCACTGTGGGTAGGTAACATACTAACATACTGGTATTTGCTTTAAAAATGGCTTTATTTTTTGTAATCCTTCTACTAGACAGACATTCTTTATAACCCATAATGTTCAAAGTATGACATTCTCCATGGTGGAAGTAACTTGCCTGTCGTCCTGTCAGGGGTTTACTTAAGGATTTGACTTTCACTTGTCCAGGGGGAAAGTTACTTTGAACATCTACTAGCCCCCAGTGAAAACCGGTTGCCTGATCTTGAAGTTAGTTGGTGTTTGTTAATGTTTAAAACATAATAGTGCAATATTAAGGTGAATTTTAGTTAATATGTATCAAACACAATTTGCCAGTATTTTACCCCTGATATATCTTCTTTGAATAATCACTTGCCCGCAGTGATTTTAACCCGGCACGGGCAAGTGGGCGTCCATTTAAGAAAACCCCTGATGTATTGATTTTACACTCACAGATATCTAACAGTATTCCACACAAGCACAACAGTTACTGTAACATCGTTCATTTTTGTGGGGGACAAATTGTCATGGATTAATGGATGGCTTTATACACTAACACTTCAGTCATTTGGAGACGATGTCTACTTGAAACAAATATAGTGCTGCCACACTGCAGTATCACCACGTAGACATGTGGCATGATAACATACCCAGTCACATTATCCTAACACAGGGCCAACCTGTCCTGCAACTACCCTTATATGCTGAGTGCCAAGCAAGGGAGCTATAATAGTACCATTTTTTACGACTTTGGTATGTCGCAGCCAGGGTTTGAACCCACGACCTCCTGCTCCGGAGGCGGACGCTCTAACCACTCGGCCACTGGGGATGGTTAGGTTTGCTATAATATGAATACATAGATATATGTACCCATGAATGACTTGAAATTAGAAATTAATATAGGAGTATTTAATTGTAATAAAGGTATATATAATGCACATTTTTATCAGGTGAAGACAGAAGCAGAGTCCCAACTTACAACTCTTGTCTAGTACAGAATGGAAATGGGAGAGTTCCAATTAAATCAAATCAATCTGAAATCAAACTCATTTTGAAGGAGTTTACTTCTGTTTGATTACTTACAAGAAGTACCAAGGCAAAAAAAAAGTTGTTTGTTTCCACTAACATCTCAGAAAAAAATAGGGTTGGTACATTTGTATGTCAGCTGAAAATTTAAAAAAAAAATCCCCTTTTTTTTAATCTTATTTTTTTTAAAGGAAGTGATTAAACAATATAAAATCAGATCAGCCTTTAAAGAAAGTTCAGACATATCTGTTATTATACTAGTTAGAGTAATATTTGTTAAGAACAATCAAGTGAATCAACTATATGCATAATGCTGTATTTGGGGCCCAAACTTTTGAAACTGCATTATACTGGAACACACTGTAACACTATTATCAAGATGTTGAATAAAAGGTTAAAATAGATGATGAACAAAAATAATCTGAATTGTATACTCTTTTAATTTTAACCTTAACCCTTTTAATGCTTTAGGCACTTGTAGCTGCCTTTGCAACCAATGCAGACTAAGGTTAGCCTGAATATCCTTGCAGTCTGATCATGGTCTGCACTGTTAGTTCTTCCATCAGTAAATTTTCAACAAGCACCCCCACCCACCCTATAAAAACTATTAGTTAGTACAGTCCAAAATAAAGAAAGGACAAGTCCAATTCAGAAATTTAGCATGGAAAGGGTTAAAGATAGCAAATCCAATAAACATGCCATGATGTACTGACAAGACATTCAAGACTGTTATGAGCCAATGACATGAACACTACATAACCCCCAAAAAACTGTTGTTAAACACAGTAATCTCTGATTACAACAGTCAATAATAACCTGCAATTGAACAGATATCAGAAACCCAATATGTCTTAAATCAACCCGAAGCTTTGAGCAAAAATGTGACAGCAGTATATCTTAGGCCAGATATCAGTAATGAGAATACTGATGTTTACCTAGTTTTTACTTCAAACAAATTATAGCAAAATAGAGATTTTAACAAAATATATGAGCAGTTACCTGAGTAGCATGTCTTGTACAGGTGCAGTTCTTGTCCAGCAGACACATGCTCAGTGACTTTCAAGGAAAGTCAAACATTTTCGTGACATAAACATTTGTTATTTCAGTACAATATAATTATAGACTATTGTGCACTACCAGTCTAAACTGTTAATAGCAGACCAGTCATAACAACTGACTCCCAATGTTTAACTACCTCAGTAAGAGAACCTTGAAATGTTCCAGTTTTCCATGCTTCTTGGTTATTGTCTATTACTTATACAAAGAAGGCATGACTTTCAAAAAAGAAAATATGCTAGCATTAAAAACTACTATGTCTTAATACTTAAATAAAGGAACTAAGTTCTATGGGTGATAAAAGCCTAAAACTGTCCAATATTTCATAGAAGAAACACATCTATGGATGCCTATACATAAAATATTTGGACAGTTTTCAGCCTTTCTCTACAATGTTCTTGTATAATTCAAAACTGTACAACATACTGTAGAATCAATTGTTTTCATGGGGTCATATATTCATTGGGGACTAATTTTCAATGAGGTCTGATATTCATAGGGGGTGTAATATTCATGGGGGATTAATTTTTATGGGTTTTGTGGATTGTTTTCATCTGTTTGTTTATCTAGTTTAATACTATTTGCTAATGTTTGGATGAGATGAGATAAAACTTAAAAACTTGTCCTGAGAACTATTTCCAGTCGAATTCAACTTTTTAATGGTTCCATCAAATTCTGTAGTAATTAGTCATGAATATGTAAAGGCTGTTCCGATATACCAGTATATTGCAATACACTTCTTAAGAAATACATGCAATTTATTGGAAGAGTCATGAGTCTACTATCCATAACAACTATTATCGCTATCGAAATAATTATTTTTTAAATAAATCATGGTCCGATCATATCACTGTATGTGACAAGTTCTGTTGCCACTATGGCTTGTATGTTTGGTGTATTGTAATGTAGTTGCCATTGGTTGTGCACAACTTGTATATAAGTTGACCAGCAAAAGGTCTAGGGTTGGGGAAGGATCCGATAAAAGAAATAATTAAGGACAGGTCTAGGGGAGCTGGAGAACGCCAAGGGGAGATTTTATAGGCAGTGCTCCTTTCAGAGTGGGCCTCATAAGGATGTCGATAATGTGTATAGATTGTATAAAGACCCAGGAAGGCTCCTGTGTATATTTGTGTTCTACAGCCATTGTACAACACTGTATTGCAATATTGTATTGCAGCCTGGCAATCAAGAGGCCTGTTGGTACAAACTTAACGTTAGCTCTGGGGAGATCATACATTATCTCTTCCTTCTAGCTGTATCAAATTTCAAGAAAAAGAGTGGGAGTTTGCAAAAGGTATTTTACCGTCTATTTCATGGAAAATTATAACACCTTACAAATATGCTGCATCATTATAAAAACAGTCACACTATGCTACATTCTGCAACACCCAGGCTGGTTTTTGAAAACTAACGAGGCGTTTGATATGTGAACGCCCCCAATGTAAACAGATTAACAAATTAACAACTATTTTTACAATAAAACTGATCTTAGATGTTAGACAGGGACTCATTTAATATTCAGATCTAGTGTTGCGTGCATTTCCTGGTGGAAATTTGTCATTATTTTCCTGATTCAAAAAGCGAAGCTCTGGTTGTAGCCTCCTTTACCTTATATAGATATGTTTTAATGCCTTGAAAACACAGCAAACCAAGATCAAAATTAAATCAGCTTGCATGACAGCTGTGGGGTAGTTTATGCATGTTGTAATAATTTTGTTATAACTGTATGTTGTATTATGTATATATTTTACTGTTTTCTTTAAGTGAACCATATGGAAGATTGGTTGTATCAAAATACATATATGTTATCCACACTAAATAAAGACTTTACTTACTTACTAATCTGATTAGTTACTAGACAGTGTGTCAATGATAAACAATTACCTGATGTAGATATACTTTGACACCTTGGCAAAATAATCTGTCTGATCAGGGTCACCTCTGTTTGTTCTTACAATATATTGTAACACAGAGTCTATACATACAGTCTGTATGGCATAGAAAAATCCATTGTTTTATAAACCATTTAAAGGTCAGTTAATCAATAATCAATGAGTCATATATATATATATATATATACACGGGGTTGTTAATAATAGATAGGACTGAGGGTCTTGCATCTTCTTTTTCCGTTAGATTTTAGATATTTTCATATGTATGGCAATTGGAAAATGTTTTCTACATTTTTGTCATAATTCTATAATATTTTTTTACTATATGCACGCGCATTTCACATTTGAATAACCATGGTAACATGCACCCGGTGCAAGTCAGTTATTCAAGCGCCATTTTTCTCCTAATTTATTCGTTATTTGTTGTTTTTTATTCGTATTTTTATTCATATTCCGCCAACATGTTTCATTATATATAAGTGATGTTGTGTACAGATTTGACATCATTTAGACGTTAGATGCCAAAGTAAACAAGATTTGAATAATACTGGTGATAACGTTAAATGTGCAAACATGCCGTCAAATGAAAAGTTAAAAATTCACACGCTTGTTAAATTTTGTCAGCATATTAGGCTGATACTCTTTCTTAATCGTCTAAAAAATCAAGGAAACAAAGGTCGATAATAGTGTGAGCAGATCACTCGTTTTTAGCTGACACAAAAGATTTAAATACGGTGAGGACAAGATAATAAACAGGGAGGGGTTAGTTATGTATGTAGCTGCAATGCGATGTCGTGAACGTTATGAGTGTTATTTTTTCGTGTTGCAGAAATTGTCATAGATTTATTAGTTCTTATCATATGTTACTGATATTTTCTCTGTACGTAGAGGACAAGTTTCAATGAATATTACTTGTAAAATCATGTAGGTAAATTAAAAGATGTGAACGGTATCGCTGCAGTCCTATTTATTTTTGAACAACCCTCGTATAAACATCAAAGTTAAAGTCTGATCATCCTCTCTCAAGGGTCAAAAGTATCATCCAATCAACCTTATTATTATTATTACACTTATTCAAAATACAACTTATTCATATCACGTTTTTTTGGAAACAAGTTTTTATAAGGTAAACCCTTTCAATGGCTCCTGGGTTGAACCAGTACTTTGCACCTGGAACTGTCCTTGAAATATTCTCTCTCCCGTCAAGAGCAAATAAATGGTATAACCTGTAAGGAACCATCTGTCATCTGGTCTCTGTATGTTATAACAGAGATTATTTGAGTTTAACCTTTAACCTAATAATTATGCATGTACAAACTTATGACTTGATGAATATTAGTTGTTGTTGTTGTTGTGCTGGGGTTTACCGTCGCTGCGATAGTATTTCAATCATATAGCGACGACCAGCTAATTACAGGTGGAGGAAGACCCCGAGTACACAGAGGTACCCGGGTAGAACCACCGACCTACCGCAATCCAGCTGGAAGGCTTCCTCACATGAAAAATCCGAAGACCCTACCAATATTAGTAATAATCACTTTACTGAACTTTAAATAATATATATATATGAAACAATGAACTTTTGTTTGACTTTGTAGACCTATAACCTGAGCTACTATATATATATTGTATGAACAAACAGAGGAGACCCTGATCAGACAGCACATTCGAGTCTGCTGTGTTTGGCAAGGCATCAAAACATGTCTTTGTGAGGTATAGGGGAAAAGTGTTATAAACAGTAGTGTTAACTTCCATTCTATCAAGACATTCCATGAATCTTTTTTTTCATTGACAATTTGACAATAAATTCAAAAATAAGCAACAAGACATCCATATTCCAGTTAATAAGTTACCTATTACAGTATAAAACCACAAAAAGTTAAATCTAGCCCATCCTGGCAGTACCTCTCACAACACGAATCAAAGTTTTTTTTTGCTACCACATCCTGTTTTAAATGTCAAATATGAGGTTAAACAGACTTTGTTTAACGCAAAAATTAATGTCTGAATGACCTAATTTAGTGCTCCTTTAGATTTCCTTATCCTAAGATGTGAAGAAAACATATTATATCAAAGTTACAAACAACATGATTGTGTTTCATAGTAAGCAATATTCTTTGAAAACTTTTATTTGTTGAAACAAAGTTCTTTTTACGTCAGTTGGTAATAAATTCATGTTCTAATGGATTACAATAATCCCCCTTGGATGTGCCTGGGTTGGGCCATGACTATACTATACTATACTATATGAGCCTGTTCTGTCACATGCATCAAAGCGGCATTGAACAACTGGACACACTAGACACAACTTTACTGGCTCATAGTTAACCCTTTCCCTCATAGAGGAAACCATGAAAAGACCTATGCGAACAGCATAAAACCTGATCAGGTTTTATGCTGTTCGCTGCTCCTCAGTGGTCTGGAAATGAGGATTTTGTTATTAAATTTGATAAGGTTTAACTGTGGTTTTCTGCAGATCAGGCTTTATGTGGTACCTACTGAGTGCGTCAAAATGAGTCTATATGAGGGAAAGGGTTAAGTCATGATTCCACCTAAGTGCTTGACAGTGCACACTACCTCTTCCACCTGTGATTACCTGGACAGCTATGGTAAATCCTTAAACAACAACAGGTCCTCTATCATATGCAAAACACAGATGGGACCATTATCTAACTGTTGATAACATGGGGTAAAAGCCATTTTGATAAATGACACCAACATATCTAAACAAACATAATATACACCGGGTTTGTTGTGACCTATATTTCTAGTAAAGATAATCAAAGAAGGACAGATAACCTTGCTCATTAGAGCTGACACCTGTGTCAGTAATGTCAAAATGTTTACCACCCAAATATGCTGTGTTACACTGCTGCAATATGCCACTGCCAATCGAGACCTAACTGATATGTGCTAACTCTGACTTGGTCTGCATCCCATGAAACATGTCAAATTGAAATCTTCCACAACTCAAAAATCTCAAATTATGTTTAGTTTAAGTTTAGTTCAAACTTATTTGTTTGATTTATTTAGAAAAGTTCTTACAAATTATACTGATCCCACTTGATTGTTCCTGGGTTGGACCAGTACTTTCGCCTATGAAGGTCATAAAGAATTCTTGCCTCCAACAGGTTCAAATCCACGATCTTTGGATCCATAATCAGGTATGGACCGTGGCACCATTATTCTCAAATTCTGTATCTTCACTGTTTTAGAATTTTGATCATTTCTTTGAGAACAAATTTACAAAATTTCTGTTCTTTTTGTCAGTGAATCAGGACATCCTAGAACCAGAGGAATATCTTAATTTAGGATGTTCTTTGAAAGGCTGGCCCACCATGCGTTCAGTTAACCATATTGCTCACTACTGTCATGGATTTGGTCTCCAGCTTACACTATATAATAATATACTATGATACAACAGGGATACAAATTCTAACTTTATAGGCTTTAAAGAGTAACGCTGGGAAAGTTTTACTGCAATACATCCTTATCACCAAGGTTACAGAGGTAGCAAACTGTATATAACCTGCTAACTTGATCACATGAATTACGGTCAAGGATTAGTGTACCCCTCACACTTGACTCTTATCTCATGAGAGCTATATAGTTTTCAAGGATTGTTTGCTTAAAGGTTAAAATCTGTTTTTAAACATCTTTGGTCATCAAATAGCTGTCATTTATACTACTCCTCTTTTTCTAAAATAACCTATAATGGATTCAAAGCATTTGTAGGTAAATGACAAACTTTAACAATAATTTCAAAGATCAGAAGTTTTGAAAAATCACTTTGTCTTGTTGTGAAACAGGAATCTTCCAAGGAACTTCGGGAAAATTGAAATACAACCAGCATACAACCAGATCAGCATGCAAGTAATTTCTCAGATTAATCAGGATAATATATACTGTTGTTTACTCAACTTAATACTTCAGAGTTGAGAGGAAATACCAGGATTTTTTTTTTAATTTACCATATATAAACAAAAATGCAAGAAAATGTGAAAAGGTTTTATTGCTGTCATGTAAGGTTTTGATATTCATGCTTGAATATTGCAGCATATTATTGTTAAAAATTATTGAAAAAAAAAAAAAAAAAAAAAAATTTTTTTTAAGATGGTTAAAATGATTTAAGATGGTTAAGATGGTTTACAATGTTGTGTTTGTGTGGTAAAGAGTAAAAATTTTGAGTATTTATTTCGGGAGCCGTTACAACTAACTTCAACATCTTAACCTGTATACCCCGATGAATGAATATAAATGTAATATTCAGTCCTGTATTCATGTCTCTAAAAAAATATAATTATATTATGAGTTTATAAATTTGTGTATCTTTTCAGTCTAGTCCTATACTATTTTAAAATGGGTTACATATTGTTAAATTATGTTGTTTATAATATCATTGTTAACATAAAGCAACTGTTTTCATCTTTTTTTAACATGTATATCCGCTATTGCAGATAACATCATCTGATGCCATATAATATCAAGATGGACATTACGTGCATATTGTTTTCATATATCCTGGTGAAGCCTTACAGAGAGTAATGTTGGTATATTAACCCTTTCCCTCATATAGACTCATTTTGACGCACACAATAGGTACCACATAAAGCCTGATCTGCAGAAAACCACAGTTAAACCTTACCAAATTTAATTATAAAGTCCTCATTTCCAGACCACTGAGGAGCAGCGAACAGCATAAAACCTGATCAGCCTGCGAGTTACTCGCAGGCTGATCTGGTTTTAAGCTGTTCGCATAGGTCTTTTCATGGTGTCCTCTATGAGGGAAAGGGTTAAAATGTTGAACGTTTCTACATGTTGAGGATATTTTTACATATTTATAAATATCTCTATAGTTATACTTCCTCCAGTTTAAAACCGTCAACACTGGATCATCTCTACTATTGTTTTTTTGTTGAAGTTAATGCTCAGATTAGAGAGAACTTATCTACTTGCAAAACATCACAATGTTGACAAGTTGCATGAAAAACCACACCCAATCACTTATCCATACATCAGCAGGTGTGTACTAAACCACAACCCTTGTTTATCAAACAAAGAATTTTTATATCAGACCAATCTACAGATACACTGCCTTTAGAGTTTCAGTGACCTGAGTGCATGTGAGTGCATGGGGCTACTTCCTCATAAGCCCAGCCTGGCTTGTCCATCAAACACTAGACAATTTAAGATTACAGTTTATTTGAATCATGTAAGCTATATTTCAATTTTATATTATGAATGCATAAAGTACCATCACTTTTTCTGGTCAGACTTTATATATACTTTATATAAGTATCTGAATTAAAAAAAACGAACATAAAAGAACCAGCGTAACAGCAGTAATTTACACAAGGCTAAATGTCATTATTTGTATAATTTATCAGGTAAACTTACAAATATTTAGATTTATTTAATTGCATCACATTTGAAAAATAAATATTTAAAAAAGTCAGCATGCATGCCAGTAACAGTCAAACATATATCTTCATGCCAAAAAGGTTTTAACTTTTTTAGTTTCTGGTGATAAGAAAAGGAAAACATCAAGCTAAGATACAATAAAAAAATAATAAATAAAGGAAATGAAATCCCACTGACTCCCAGAGTACATTAATCATGTCATTTTACTTTTGGATTGTGACGGCCACTATGAAAAAATGGTGCAGGCAGCTCAGGGCTTTTTCTCACCATTTTGGGAACATGACCCCAGAATTTTGATTTTTTTTGTGTCGTTTTAGACAAAATTGGGAAAAACTTACACCATATTGTATATATATATATATATCAAATCAAATATTTGGTTCATTCAATCCTCAAATCATTCGGACTCGCTACTTTTGACCCCAAACACATTTTTAAAAATAATGCAATATTTTTTTAATTTTTTTTTCCCTTGAATTGGGAATTTTTTCCTTGAAATTGGGAAAAAACATACCTAAAGCGATTGAAAACACAACCCATTAACGGTCATCAAAACAGGCCAAAAGAAACTCTGCCAGGTTTATTTGATCCACTACTGTAGTTGGTGTATGTACATGCAACCAAACTTATGTATAAAGTAATTAAGCATTGGTTTTATAAAATTATACATTAAAGTAATAAATTTTTAAAATTTTGGGCAGTCTGATTGTCATGAAGTTTAGGTTAAGTGATTGTTGTGTAAAATTTTAAGGATAATTAATTTATGTATAACGTGTGCATGTAGACTGATACAAGGTAATTAACCGTTAACGGGGTTAATTAATAAGAGACCTGGTGCAATTCATATTTACCGATGTATTAATTATTAACACTCAGCGATTTATTGGTCAACATTGCGTCTAAATATAAATTTTGAATGTAGACTTCCGTTTCAAACATAAATGATATGAAGTAGACATGTATGATATATACATTACCTGTTTACAAAAGGGGGGCCGCATAACATAGCCTACCACGAAAACAGATGATATTTTGATAACACAAACAAATAATACAATTATATCACAGAATTAATACACATATGTCAATATACAAAGTTGGACTTACTTTCTTATGAACTTTACAGTCTATTTTCGCGTTACTCCGGGTTATCTAAGAATTTCACTGTATACGGGGAAGTTTGATTCTTTGGTTCCGGCTTTATGATGAGCAAAGTCAGATGAACAGGGAACCATGAGTCGAGGGGGAATACCCTAACCGTTTTCAACCAATGAAAAAATTTCTTCCTAATCTAAAAATAATAAATTCAGCTTGGCATCGGTTCTCGATTAGATAAAAAAAAAGTCAGGGTAACTGCTCTATCGCAAAATATTCCATTTCGTGATAACGAAATACACTGTTTGTGTACATTATTAAATGCAATTGTGATCGATTTTCTGCTAATATATCATGCAAGGAGTATATACATGCAGGGATCCTGAGGAAGAGGGTTAGGGGGTCATGATCCCCCTTCTCCCCCTGGGATTAGTCAACTATACTTAGAGTATAAAAGAAAAACAGAAAAGCGCCCCTTCCCCTTGGAAAACTGTTGGACCCACCCTGTAACAAATTTAAAAGATGATGAGAGTCCCCACGTACCGTAATTATTTTCATAGCGAGTGGCTCGAGCTCCCCCCCCCCCCCCCCCCCCCCGCGTTATATACGTTTTATATAGATGTAGGGGCCTATATATATATATATATATGTATATATATTCATGTAGTCAAGAAACTGAATATTTAGGCTAGATATTTAACTATATAAGTAAACAATGGTACATATAAATATCTTTTTACAAAAGATCAGATTTCTAATGGAAAGGAAGAAGAAGAAAAACTTCCTTCCTGTCAGATTATTAATAGATTACTTCTCATTCTTCACTAGCTCTTCAATAGATTATGCGAACACTTTAACTCGGACTGCAATACAATCCGAATATTAAGAAAATATCTCCCTGAGATCTATATGTATATAGAGTAGTCTAGATGTACACACAAAATACACATGTATATATACCTACGACTGGACTTAGGGTAGACTACATCAGAAAGTTTTGGCTTGGTCCTTTTTTTCTTTTCTCGGAGAGACATAGAGAATACTAAATTTGGTGACGATTGTCTAGAGATTGGCCATACCGCGTGTCGCCGGCAGCATCTTTTGCCAGAAAAAGGACTGTAAGTATTTAACTTCTATATCATTTTTTATTGGATAAAGCGCAAATTTTGCCCTACATATAAGTTCAATCACGAAGCTACATTAAATGCATGTTCCGTGACGTACATGTGCTCGGTTAAACCGGGCTCTTATCAACTAAGATATGACACATTGAAAACCAATCGTTGCAAAAGAAATGTTTGACATTTTGAAGCATGTCAAATCAACCGAAAAATGGAAGCATCTTTAAAATGCAATATATCTAATTTGCTAAAATTCATCCAAATAGTGTCCCTATATCATGAACACCAGATTTAATAAATAAATTGAAAGTTTATTTTATTTATTTATTTTCTACAGTATCATACCATTCAACCGTGTTCGCAATCATCGATCTTCCAAAATCAACCATTCAACTGATCTATCGGATGTTCATTCTTTTCTACACAATACTACTTGTCAAGGGTTCATTAAAAACTTATAGCATTGTAATAAGGCACCTATCAATGTTTTTTTCCGGGAGTTGGGGTACCCTGATATCAATGTAAGACATCGGGCCGATATACAGCCGATCTCCCAACCTGCAGATATAGAAACATGGAATAAATTGTATCATGGATCCAAGTGTAAATATCACCAAACACATACATGTATACATATTTTGTTGTGCATGTGTAAATAAACAAGGATTTATATTTATAAAATTCAGATCGTTTCCATAATATCGGTCCTACCACAGACACGGTGAATATGTCTATAGTTCTACATCGGACTGATATCGTAATTTTGACAAGGGGAATAACTCTCCTAGGAATGTATGTATATGTTTGGTAATGTATGTAGGCCCAATCAAGGCATACATATATCGGTTAGATATAGGTATATTGATATTCACCCAATATAGGCAAATTGAAATTGCTTCTGTCCGATATTCGATGCATGAGGGTATGGATCTTAAACATTTTAATAACTCAAAATTCCCTGATATTTTCCCACCATTTTATCAAGTTAACAGTTTGAAGTACATCGGATAATTTCTCATGAAAACGATAAATTATTATTATTATTAGTAGTAGTAGTATTTGTAGTATGAACGCGAGTTTATATGAATAAGAGGATACTAGTATATATGATCATTTCAAACAGCATTTTTTTAAATGTCTGACTCCTCCAAGATATGAGTGACCGCATGTTTAGATATCACAGATTGATAGCAAATTTGAAGTTTAGCTTCCATGATTACGGCGGTTTACAAGTGTATTTTGGGGACGTGGAATAATTAATTCATTTTCATTTGTGCTTTCGTTCTTTCTTTGGTACGATTGCCTGCTTTCATATGTATGAATCACGTGCGAAGATTGAAAATAAAGAATGAAAACGTTAAGATTTTTTGTTTAATTTCATTTCCATGACAACAGTCCCTATATCACTTACACTTATCCCTCTGGGTCGACTCTAGCAGGACAGCAATTTGCGCCTAGGAAGGCATTGGCGATGTGTATCACCACTGGACAAAGGAGCCCCCTTTTTTCTCTCCTGTCTTTTTCTTTTTTGATGCTCAATGCGGCCTACAGACACAGTACCAGATGATTGCAAGCTCGATACTTATATTGCTATCAAGCAACCAGAGAGAGAGAGAGAGAGAGAGAGAGACTATGACTTGACTATTTGAGTTTACCGTCGCTTCGACAGTATTTCAGTCATATAGCGACGTCCAGCTAATTACAGGTGGAGGAAGACCCCGAATGCTGGGAGGCATCCGGGTCCGGGTAGAACCACCGACCTACCGCAAGCCAGCTGGAAGGCTTCCTTACATGAAAATCCGAATGACCCTGCCGGGATTCGAACCCACGCGGTGAGGGTTACAGCCAGCGACTTTACCCAGAGAGAGAGAGAGAGAGAGAGAGCAGGAAAAGTCAAACAGTTATATATAGAGAGAAAAATGGAAGTAAAAAAAACAACAACAGAAAGAGGGAGCAACGGAAATCAGAGAAAAGAGAGAGAGAGCGCTATCAAGGGAAGTCACTCGTAAAGTAATCTATGTTTTACGTATATCGGTTATAGTCCGTTGAATTGTACACACGTGAATTCAGTAAATTTGTATTGGCACAATGAATATTTTTTTTATATGTTTTCATAGCTTTAAATAAAAATTCTCACTTACATGATACTTCAAAAGAGAACTTTTATGCGTTGGTCATCATCAAAATCCACCACTTGATCCAGATTGGATTTCATAAATAATTGCTTCGGAACTTGCACTGATTCTTTCACGGGCTTGCGTTTATATGAGCGGTGATCAAATTCCATTTTTATCGATGAACCTTTTGGTCGCGACCGTCTTCCAGTGAGCAAGACAAAACGCCTCCTTCTTTAAATCAGCTGGAAAACTACCGGTAGTACAAATACACATTTGTAAGAAATATTAGGTAAGTACCCTCTATCTTAGAGAATGTTTTTGCTAGAGTTTATATACGCTCGGCAGTAAACACATCTTCCAGACATTTGCATAATTTATATTTTGTTTAGCTCGTGAACAACATTTAGGATTTGTATAAATGAATACAATGCTTTTTCACCACATTTTTAATGACATATCTATTAAAGGAGTATCTCTATAGGACCTGATTCTATATTTATTGTTTTAAAGTCAGCTTTATCTTCTTAACTCTTTCCCTCATATAGACTCATTTTGACGCACTCAATAGGTACCACATAAAGCCTGATCTGCAGATAACCACAGTTAAACCTTACCAAATTTAATAACAAAATCCTCATTTCCAGACCACTGAGGAGCAGCGAACAGCATAAAACCTGATCAGCCTGCGAGTTACTCACAGGCTGATCTGGTTTTATGTTGTTCGCATAGGTATTTTCATGGTGTCCTCTATGAGGGAAAGGGTTAAACACGTACGAAGCTACTGTGTGATGCTTCACTGGTTTGAAACGTAGGCTGAAAACAAAATTAAGATCACCAGAGGAATGATGGTTTAGATGATAAATGAATGTCAAAATTCCATAAATCGCAGTAGTATAAGTAAAAATGACAACAATGTCACAATTCAAAAATGGCTGGATTACTTTCAAGTTACATTCCAGGTCCATGTACAGAGAAGAAGAGGGAATCCGAAATTCGCGATATTCCGAGTAGTTCTTTGACGCACACGTCAAAATCGTTTTTCATGAACTAAATTTAGCGTTATTTTAAATAAATTGAAATACTGCTTTTTTCCGTAACTTTTTACTTTATGCACATCTCTAACTATTTACTGTGTGGTAAAATATAAAATATTCGTTAATACATGTATATTGAAGAAAAAACACCAATTACTGTAACCGCCCGGCTGTATAACAAAAAGGACGCAACACCGTGCGTTACGTCTGCGCTCGGATAATAACGACGATACTGTAGAAGAAATAAAAAAAAGTATAACTTAAAAGTGACAAATACATTATTGTTAGCAATTTTCTTAATGTAATTACTCAGCTGCATATACATTATCTTGGTTTTATGTATTGGGTATCGTTTATGATCTTTGGAATTTAATTCATTGTATGCGATGTGAGGCATCCATAATTGTAAAGCTATTGTTAATATATTTACTTCCATGACGGACAAAGAATGTTTGTGCTTTGTGTAGGACTTAATTTCTATCTCATATTTTGCTTCTATTAGAAATGACAGTGCGTAAAATATATTTATGTTTTTCTGGAGGACAATCACTTCTAAAATTATATAATGATATCAAGCGCGGATTTAAGTCATGGATGCTTGTCCAAAAGCATACATTTTGTCAGGAAAAATGAGAAAACAAAGCGTTTGAAATAAGAAAGTAACGCACAAAATATCAAAGTAACGTTCAAATTGAATTCAAGATGGCACTCAACTTGCGAAGCTCAAATCCCCACTCCTTGCACCGATGGGAGCAACCTTACTCACAAACTCCACACAGTGATCTCCCTTGCAATCTACAACTGTAAGGGTAACTACTAAGGGTAATGTCACAAGTTCGATTCCCTGTCACGGCTTTTATATTTCACTTGGGTATATATGGTGCCCAAGCCAAATATGAGACCGTTTCTTAGCTGTACAAATTTTTTCCTATGTTCGTACTGCGAACACGACAGAGAATCACGTGACTTTTGTGGTACGCGTACTGTCAATATGGCGGACTGAAACATTCGATTCAGACCCATTTTTCAGGTAATATTATATCTTCATACTTACGTATAAGATCTGCCGCAGCCTACGTGGATGCCGACGAATGGGTGACCCTAATGGCTTGGGTTATTCATGGAATCGTCAAACTAAAAATAAAGTCATCAGTCGTCGCATAGAAGAAGTCCACCCGAAATGTTTTGACCACATTGGCACCATTCTCCTTACCAAACACCGGTGCATAGTATGCAATGTACCGAACTACAGGCGGTTATGTTGGGCAAATTATCCATAACGCTTGTCTTACTTTCTGCAAGTTTTTCGTTTAAAAAATGTTGTTTTTTTTGCATTTAATTGTAATGTTTAAAAACAACAACAACAAAAGACAAACAAACAAAGACCTGGGTCCATTCATACACTTTATTTAAATAATTGGATAAAGAAGATTTCTATGGAGGGCCTGAAAACAGATTTGACTTATATCCCTTATCTGACTTATAGAAATAACAGAACTTGATTAAAATCTCACTCACTCAGCAATCACCTATGTCATGCACTGCACATATACTACATACATAATGAAGTAACACAAAATACAATTCACAATGACTGGAAAGAACATTAGAAGTTTGTACAACCCCATTAGTAATGATACATACATTGAGAACACATAACATGACTTGGAGTTTCGAGGTTGTTATGTTAAACACAGTTGTTATTTTGCTAAATCTTGTTTGGAGGTTATTGATATTCAGAATAAAATGTATTAACCTCACATAACTTCTTAATTTCTCTCGAACATTTTACCACAATTCCTCAGTTCAGTATATTTATCATTAGGTTATCACAGAGACTCTATTATAGAGTCCAGAGTGTCTGTTTATCATTAACATCCAAATGATTCGAATAGATGTAAGAAACACGCAATGCATTTTAATTTAATAAAATAGTTCAGTTAAGACACAAGCCAGATGTTAACCCTTTCCCTCATATAGACTCATTTTGACGCACTCAACAGGTACCACATAAAGCCTGATCTGCAGAAAACCACAGTTAAACCTTATCAAATTTAATTATAAAATCCTTATTTCGAGACAACTGAGGAGCAGCGAACAGCATAAAACCTGATCAGCCTGCGAGTTACTCGCAGGCTGATCTGGTTTTATGCTGTTCGCATAGGTCTTTTCATGGTGTCCTCTATGAGGGAAAGGGTTAAATGCTCCAAAACATGAAAGAATGATCAATGTATTATGTCTGTGACTGCTGTTGGCTGCCCAGTGCTGATGTTACAGTGACCTTTTATACAGTTGATCCTGTAATAGCGACCGCTTGTATCAAGCGGTCAACCTGCTTTCAGCGGCCAGTTTTGATATAACCAAACTAGCATTTTGTTGTATATTTAACCTCCATTTTAGCGACCACCTTTGTTAAGCTGTTATTTTTGTCCCGATCCCCAGATTGTGACTGCATAAGACATGTTTAATATTTTATGTTTAATGTCATGTTAAATTCAAAAAATGCAACGACCATACAAATCAATGTGCAATTTTGCTGCAAAGTCTAATAATATTGTACGAATATAAGCCATGGTAAAATTTAAGATCAGTAACCTTGGAAAAAGTATACCCTTTCACTTTGGCAGTACATTGATAAATATCGAGGAAACACGTTATTAAGTGAAATTAACGTCGATATAATTACATGGTCACTCCCTGGATGGAGGAGAACGAGTATTTTAAGCCTCGAATATTAATAGGATATGTCTATAAAGTTTAAATTTGGTTTAAGTCCGGTGAACGTTCCAGTCAAAGGGGGTTTGATTGACTAACTTCTTGTGCTGAGTGAAGTCTTCCTCGGGCACAAACATAAAACTTCCGGTAAAATGCGGCCCGCGTTTGGAAGATCACGGTTTTCATCAATTATTGAGGATTTATCGAAATGAACGGAGAGCCCGAAGGATCGTACAGCAGTGGATTCGATTTTTACATGGATTAAACTAGACATATGTCTTCTCTGTGGACTCCTTGGATAGCGGTATTTATGTACTGGGCGGGTACTCTCCAGGCAGCTTACAGATTTATTACCTGCATTTACGTCATCGGATGCAGATTTACTGTATAAGGCATTGTCCATCTGCAAATTACCTATATGCATCGAATTCAAGATATTGCAAAATTGTAGAACAGATGCTTTAATTCTGTTTTCAGTCACAATGACTTTGACATTGACCCCGGTTGTCCACAAAAGCAATGCGACTATGCACTTTTTCTGTTTGATCTTATCCCTTCCATTAGTCTTTGATAGGAAACAATTAAAGGCCCTTTATGCTTCCAAAAGCAGTGTTGTTTTTCGGATAATAAAGCAAAGTGTGTACAACATATTTATTACGAGACGCTATCTGTTCATACTCGTTGACGACAACGTTACAACAATGCATATCATCAGAAAGATTCTTTCGCTTTGAATCATTCAGTTGTTTTCAAAAATAACAAATTCCAATATTCCTCACATCTTCGTCAAATTTCCATAGACATTCCGTATGTCTGCGTTCACGAATCACGAGTGCATGAATTGATGACGTAGCAGATAAACAACCTGTGATTCGACGATGGTTTTTCAAATTCAAATCATTCGACACAACAAGCAACACTGGCTATCTATGTTAAAATCTTTCTTTCCCCTTCAATAATACATGTTCATAATGACCCTGACCAGACTCACCTTATCATTCTTCCCTGTAATGCAAGCTACACATTTAAAATATCAACCACCCTTACTGGCCACAAACACCTGTGGTAAGGTCAGAATTAGGGCTGGGAAGGGTACTCGAGTACCCGGGTGCCCGGCGGGTAAAAGCGCTACCCGGGTAGTAAATTCCTACCCGGGTACCCGGTCTAAAATTAGAATGACTTTTTCTTACCGCTAATTGATGCATCGAGGTACTTTTGGAAAGGTTTCCGTGTATACCAGGTCTTAAATTCGTGTAGATAACGTTATATGCCACACATTGGCCAGGAACATGTGAAGGAGGGGAAATATGCATAATATAGAATCTGTACAGTTAGGAAACACGCATGTACATATTAAATCATTAAAGGTAGGTAACCCCATCCGGAAACCATCGCCGATAGTCGGCCAAAAGCCAGCAGTCTTATTTCAATCTACGGCAAAAACGAATACGTATATTTCAATACGTTCAGGACATGAACAGTTAAAGATGAAATCTGAACGGATTTTCGCGGGTACTCGAGTACCCGCGGTTAATTGGACCACGGGTACACGGGTAGAAAATCTCTACCCGTCCCAGCTCTAGTCAGAATACAGGAATTTGCTATTCTTTATTCCATATGAATGCAACATAAAATTTAGAGCTTTCAGTTGTGGATAAGTGGCTGATTGTTAAAGTCTTTTATGGCAATGTATTCCAGTCACGTAATCCTGTCAAAAAGGCCAGGTTGTCCTGGGAGTACCTTTCTATGCTGAGCGCCAAGCAAGAGATAAACGTACTCGTATTGCAATAGGTCAGATTTACGACTTTCAGTTTACGGGACATCGTCGAATACCCCCGGCTGACTTATTCCGTTTCACTACATGGCATCATGTCGTGGGGAAATAGGCAAGCAAACCGTCGTAACAGTAGTTATTGATTAAGTTATCGACCAATGAAAACGCGACTTATAAATGCAATACTTTTCGGCACGGAGGTTTGAAAGTCATGTAAACAATTAAAAATAAATGGCCGTGTTCGACAGCTGTATAAACGGCCTTTATGGTTGGTTTTAAAAACATGATGCGACCAATGAAATAGCGTAATTTGACACTGAAACGATCAATTTCAGCCGTAATATTCCACGGCATATAGATGAGTTATCGATCGGCCGTGGGTATTCGACGATGCTTACGGGATGGAGATTAAAAGTTGTCAATGGAACCACACATTATTGAAAATCATTGTTCTTATATACTTGTTATGATTTATGTATTAATACTAAAAATATAATTAGGTTCGCTAGCTTTCGGAAGAAAAAAGTCTATTTAATTATTAGTTTTCATACTCAAACGATGCCCCTTAGTTTAAATGGAATTTGAGAAATGCCAGAGATCGTACTTAAGTAATTTTGCAAACAAAGGACCAGAGTAAAGGGTAAGTACTGCTTATTGTCTTCCAGGGAATGAAACTTTGGTTGGTTTTCGCTGCATTTTACTGTACAGGATCTGGTATATATCCGGATGCGTTGTGCTTCCTCTGTTTCTATATTTGGAAATTCATCGACAAAAAACACTGACTTCTATATAAGTCATTTTGGTGACTGTTTTACTGTCTTATATCTCTAGATTTAGAAACACTAAACCTATAAATTCGCCCATTATCCTTTCATCCGATATCTCACCTCGTATTCATTTAATTGTCATTCGGATAACATACCACGTCTGTAGGTTTGAAAATTTTCAGGGTTTTTTAAACAACAAATCAACTGTGTCACCATCTTTTAAAGTGTTTGTATCATTAAATGTATTTCGATTCCAGCGAATAAGACCTTGCCCTAATTTTCGCAAAATAAGAGGGTCATGAAAGCCCTGAAGTCGCTCACCTTAGAAACATTGCCTTGATTGCCTGAACAAGTTAACTAGTCATACTGAATGCATTATCCATACAGAAATACAGCAATATCATTTCAATTCTAGTAGTAAAATATAACTTTGTCCAAATTTGAAGGACTTAGCTTGAAAACACAAAATTAGGATACTGGATTATAGTCAATGACATCCAAGGAAAAATGATCAATGATGGTCAATGATTTGAACAAGGTAATGTCCACTAGGTAATGTTACAAACAAAATGTCTTTACCCAATGCCTTGTGGTGTGTTCCTGTGTAGATCTATAGATGACCATAACTCCTGACTGAATTGCTTGATATCATCCATAAATCACGTTATGTTATGTGTACCGATCAAAATGCTAGGTACATTTCCTATTTCGTTATGTGCACACTTCAGTATGTTATGTGTACCAACCTAATCATTGGGTGCTTTCATAATGGTGTATGCGCATTATAGTAAAAAGACCTGTATAATGAGGCAGCAAAGGCGTTCCATAGTGTAACATTTGAGAGACTTACAAACTTTCTTCTGTCATTGTTTGAATTGACAAACTCTTTCGTCTTTGGCTGAGCGTTACCTTTTCAAAGTACAGCTAAAACTGTGCCAATGTCGATAGGTTTCACATTACCCACTTGTTGGCGACCACTGATTCTACATTTACATGTATTTAAACAGCCACCTCCGCTAAGGGACCACATTTTCTTAATATCTTGCTTGTCTACTGAATACCGAATGGACTGCATTTTAGATACTATTAAATATTTAAAAAAAATGTATATTATTAAAACAAATGTATGTTTTACTATATAACAGTCAGTTTTCCTAACCATCTCTTCCTTGGTGAAGGTTGTTGCTGGAATTTACCGTCGCTGCGACAAAAAAGGCACAATACCTAGAAGGTCTCCTCACGTAAAAAATCAGGGTGACCCTGCCAACAGCGCATTTCATATGGGATACACTGCATGCATTGCGTCTAATGGAAGTTACACGTGATATATATTAATTTGGGTATTAAATATTGAGGATGTTACTCTTTGATATGTGATATTTATTTTTCCTAATTAATATTTTGACAGTTACATATGTTTAATTTGGCAAAGGTGCATTAACACGGTGCATGACCACACCGGCAGTGTCCTTGCACCGGTTATTCTCGGCTGTAAACAGTTTGTTGGTTGTGTTCCATTTTGGTACATCTCTTAACAATTTGTCTGAGTTTCGGGGCGCAGTAGCTGATAATCGAAAAGTGGACACGCATATACATAGCAAAGATGCTCTAATATTTCGTGCGGTACCTACTTTTGAGCAACTCGCTTATTTTTAGTGATCACTGATCGATTTTTCGACCCTTCGTCCATCTCGCCCGAATAATTAACCGGTGTGATCACAGATATGGTTATAGGCTGTAATTTTTCGGTTTTGATCTAATGATGAACTTGCTTTAGTATGTTTATAACTACATTCTATTGCATATTTAAGTTTTACGGTTTTTTCCGACGTAAAGGGAGGGGGTCATCATTTGAAAACGTGTTTAAGTTCCCGTAAGAAAACTTGAAATGGGAACTTGAAAACCTTACACGGGATTGCATATTCTTGGGACCCAAAAATAAGTTAACAAAGATTGTAAATGTATATTCATTAATAAGTTATGGAAATTTCAATGTGATGGCGCCATTATAAAATTAATCCACTAAAACTTTTTCAGAAGTAAATATTTGTGAAATTTGTAAGTCACTAGCTGTACCGTGAGATCGTATGGTATAAAGCAATCTGTCTGAATCTCTGAGTTTTAATGCCCAGTTACATTTGTGAAAATCAAATAAGCCCGTCTAGACCATAAGCCAGTAAGAAAACTACCCTTAAAACAGGTGCGCATAGAAATAAATTTCTAGTAATTTATTATTGGTCGAAATCCGGTGCGCTACTCCAGTTTGATGCACGATTTACTGTATATTAATAGGTTTACCGCCTTACTTCATGGAAACCGAACTCTTAGTACCGTGTTCTTGGAACTAACCACAGTGCCTCTCTTTGTGACGTCAGCTTTATATCGTCAGAATGTGCAACTATGTGCGAAGCGCCAAAACACACAAGTTTAGATATTACAGTACACAGTTAAACATTTCTGGTATTCCGAAAGTATTACATGAAAGAAAAAATATTTAGTTAAAACAAAGCAATAGAGAGCTATTACACTGGCAATTTTTCAAATTTACCAAATTACCACTTTTCAATGTTGAAATTGACCCGGGTCTTAATTGACTAGCACTTCCATGTAAATGAGTAAATTCTTTTTTTTTTCTTCTTTTTTTTCCAATGACTTTGGGATCTTGGGTTCATGTATTTCCGGAAGTTAAGGATCCCCTAGCATCCGAATCTCCAACGCAGGAGATCTCTCACGGATCTCTGTCACATGAGCTGACAAATAACAGAGTTAAATCGCTAAATTTAGCTAAAGCGCCGGTATTCACTAGCGTGACTTCTGGTACACCTTATGGTCACGTGGTAACACAGTGTGGCAGAGATTTATGCGGAGCCATTCCACTACGACGGAGTTTGCGAGCATCCGTGTAACTGATTCGAAATATGTATTCCTAACATAGCATCGTCGTCTTGAATTAACCACATAAAATGCATATTCTCTAAATGAATAACGGTAATGAAATGACACAATAATTATGTCAGCATAACATTTTGTGTTGAACTTTTTATTTCATTTTGACAAAATTTCATTTAGCATTGCAGATATGGTTCAGGGGAAGTGGGTATGTAAACTGCGCGGTGTAAAGTAAATTGTGTTAAACGAATCGATATTGGAGATAAATTATTTCTAATTTCTTCTATAATTGTTTCAGACAACATTTTAAAGCATATCCCTGGTATTGTAATGATTCATAGCAAGGGGGAAAACCTTTACGAAAATCATTTGCAACACTCATATCGTTTCATGCTTCAACGTTGAAAAATAGGCCGTCTTTAAGGTGTCAGTTTACGGTATTGAAATACATGGTATGGTGTGACTGTTCCATAACAAACCAGTCGTTGTCTTTTCTATTTCTTCTTTATTTTATGTGTTGACGGGCTTTAGATTAAGGACAAGGCCAGTTTTCAACTTTAAAAACCAGCCAGCATTTGAAAATTGACTGAAGTTAAGATACTTTAAGATTGCTTGCTGTACACGTGCACTGTTAGTATGATAGCTCTTATTGCGCGCGAACGCGTGTCAATTAATAATAAGTAGCATCGCCAAACATAACAGATGCATTTGCAATGTCTAGCAATCTTTTCCAACATTTGAAATAGGAATTCACTATACTGTTCTACGGGAGAATGAAAAACACCGTGCTGAAAGATACTGACACACGTATCCAGACACATTTAAAGTACCTAAACATTTAGAGCGAACTAAATCAGTCTAAAGAAAAGGAGGGCTAAAATGGCAAGCTCAAGAGAAAAACTATTCTCGATGATTTGAACCTCGCAATCTTCCAAGCATTCCATTTCCCGATAAATCCCAAATTATCCGAACATTCCAATTTCCGGATAAATCTACGTATTATCCAAGAATTTCAATGTTCCGATAAATCCCCGTTTTATCCGAACATCCCACAATATTTCGATA
This sequence comes from Solen grandis, assembly GCA_021229015.1. Taxonomy (NCBI): domain Eukaryota; kingdom Metazoa; phylum Mollusca; class Bivalvia; order Adapedonta; family Solenidae; genus Solen; species Solen grandis. Next base: position 31,452,976 of record CM037790.1, on the reverse strand, counting down.
TATTTCTCGAGAACTCCAATTTTGCTATAAATCTCCGAATTATCCGAGAATTACAATTTTCCTATAAATCCTTGGATTATCAGAACATTCCAGTTTTCCTATAAAACTCCGTATATTCGAGAATTTCAATTTTCTGATAATTCCCCGGATTATCCGAACATTTCAATTTTCCGATAAATACTGAGATTGTCACTATGTAAAGTTACCGTGAGACCAGCCACCTACGCTACCACCGGACTTCGGCGGTTTTGTTGTCGCGTGTGTGGTATTTTTCCCGTTGCATGACTTTTATATGTAAAATGTTTAGCTTACGCAGTCTGACACTAAATGCATCAATCCAAATTCGCTATCATTTCAATAATTTTATGATTTATAACAGTATATCTCAGTGTTTTTTGTATTCTATAGATTTAAAAAAAAAAAAAAAAAAACAAAAAAAAAAAAACAAGAACCACAAATAACGATTTACAGATGTACGTAACGTCGTGCGTGTCTGTAATTGAATTTTCTTAGTTTACGGTGTAAACCCGCTATTTAAGGTAACACTATATTAAATATGCAAGACCCGAAGTCAGTTTTAGACGGATTTGTGAGCCGACAGCTTGAAACAAGTAGTTGTATATTTATAGTGTATTGTTACTGACGAATCAATTTACTTCGTTGGAGCTGGATACTTCTGTCCACCCGTCAGTCTATCACAAGCAAAATCTAATTCATAATCTTTAAACTGCTGGCTAGAGAATAACTTCGTATAAATGCGCACCCAAACAAAGAAAACATTATTCAAACGCTTTAGGTCAGTGACAAACTTGTACTTCAAATTTGAGATCACATGTAGCTATTTTGTGTCATTTACTGAATGGGCTTTGAAATTAAAGTTCAAGGTTACATTTGGAGGCCATAGGCAACTTAAGATAATTTATGTCCTTTTGTATATGTTAAACATTTGGAGGAGTATAAAATCACAAAGAGACAAATGGTCAAGGTCAAGGTAAAGGTCATTGAGATGTCAAAGTTCATTTGCAGGTATCCGTTCGGTTCCTTAGAACATCAATTAAAAAGTATAATTACTACATACAGTTTGTTTTACAATAAATCTATTATTTTTTCATACATTCATATTTTAAAGTGTTTTTTTCTTGTGTATCTGGCAATAATGGTCCAACATTAATTCCTTACAGAATTCATAATTATCCTTTTTAACCCCTCATCACACAAGACTTCTCAACCAAACGGGTGCTGTCTCCCCTCTCTATATTAGCGTTTCCGATGAGCAGGAATACCTCTCCAAAATTTAAAGCTACTGGTACTACGATCTGATCTAGTGCCTTATTCGAACTATACTTAAAGACTTTGAAAACGCACGATTTGGATTAATGAGTTTTATTCATACACATTCGTTGTAACATAATCATTTTCAGTTGTATTGTATGTTTATATAGTAAATATATGATGTGCATTTGATGGATTCTTCGTATTTTTTTTCGTGTAAAAGAAAGAAAGAAACATATTTTAAGTCCTATGCATATCATTTTGTACGAAATTTAGTGAAACGGTCTCCTGGATTTATTCTTTTCTTGGGTTAGATGGTGTCACGTTACAGACTTACAAAACATCTGAAGAAGCAACGTTGTCTTGGTCAATGCTACTATTTATAATCAAAGAAATCAAACAATTCGCTTTCTTTTTATGCACCAATTTACAGATGTATAAATGTACAGTGAAAATGCGACAAGCTGATGATCGAAAGAAGGATTTAAAATCGTCTGTCTAAATGTATTACGAGGCTCGAGCAAACACGTATTCAGCAGCATGAAAAGTAATTGACATTCTTTCGGCACTAGTAATATATCACGGAAAATGGATGGTATCCAAATAACCGATCCCCGGACAAGCGCCATAGGACCTTCGTTGGCCGAACCGCGTGATTTATGGAAGAACGTGCAACCATTGTATACCCAATAGCCCCATATCACCGGAAGCACAAACCTACTCGTCTCTGTCCTTCGTGAGTATGCACTTTAGGCAGCCTGTAAACGATTGAATGAATTGACAATTATAAAACTCCATCTGGACAAAGCAGCCCGAATTACTACTGTCTGTCAATTAAGATGTTACTTCTGCATCTGTGCACTGATTTACAGGTTTTTTTACTAAAGCATTTCAGATATGGAGACTTTGCTAACGTGCTTCAGAATCATGTCTTAGCTCACAGCTAGTTAAATGTTACCAAATAACAAGTCTACGGGTCCTGGAACTCTGGCGTCATTAGTGTTTTTCTTTGGAAAAAAAAAAGACGGCAAAGTGGAATATTTTTTCTTCACCACTGAAAATTCTCAAAGTCCATAGAACGGTGGCATGAAGACGTAGTAACAAGATACATAGATAGATTTATTTCGGATTAGGATATGCATACGTAGTAATATAATGTGCATAAAGTTAGTTCCTTATTCCTTATTCCTTTTTCGAATAAGGAATAAGGAACTGGTTCCTTATTCCTTATTCAAATGCGAATAAGGAACAGTAAAATTGGCAGAGGCATATGACTTTATTTTAGCATAAATATGATCTAAATAATATAATTAAGCATGAGAAATCATAAAGGTTCCAATGCTAAGAACATTTTTATGAAGAAAATGCAAAGTCGAATAAGGAATAAGGAACTGGTTCCTTATTCCTTATTTAAACGCGAATAAGGAACAGAAAAATTAACAGATGCACATGACTTTATTTTAGCATAAATGTTATCTAAAGCATGTAATTAAGCATGAGAAATACAATATAAGAGGTTCCAAGTGCTTTAAAACCATTTTTTATGAAAAAAATGCATACCTCGAATAAGGAATAAGGAACTGGTTCCTTATTCCTTATTCAAACGCGAATAAGGAACAGTAAAATTGGCAGATGCACATGACTTTATTTTAGCATAAATGTTATCTAAAGCATGTTATTAAGCATGAGAAATACAATATAAGAGGTATTTAAAATATTTTTTGTCAATTTTTCTGTTCCTTATTCGCGTTTGAATAAGGAATAAGGAACCAGTTCCTTATTCCTTATTCGACTTATGCATTTAATTTCATAAAAATGTTTATGCACTTGGAACCTTTCATATAGTATTTCTCATGCTTAATTATATTATTTAGATCATATTTATGCTAAAATAAAGTCATATGCCTCTGCCAATTTTACTGTTCCTTATTCGCATTTGAATAAGGAATAAGGAACCAGTTCCTTATTCCTTATTCGAAAAAGGAATAAGGAATAAGGAATAAGGAACTAACTTTATGCACATAGTAATATATTGTATACAAATATTAAACAAAACGACAAACATTTAGATACAAAAAAACCTTATACATACAAATACACAAACAATAAACACTATGACCTGTATTTCAGCACCAAGGATAACACAAAAAAAGAGTAAACTCTTATTTATGTGGTGGCATGACATAGAGAAGCAAAAATCAACTATATTACATTATAAATAATAATAGTTTTTAATTTTTTTATTTCATATCACCCCTTTAAGTTACTTTGATATCACAGTATCACATATTTTCATTCACAGAATTCATATCACAAATATACGAATTTATATCATAATATTATAAATAGTATATTTCATTAAAGTCAAATGTGTTACCATATCACAATTTGAATGATTCTGACACTGATTCAGAAGTCGCTACCTAATTAAAACAGATGATATTACAAACAATTAGTAAGAAAACTAGAATTGCGATTGGCTGTAGAACTGTAGTATATATTGCAGAGCCCAAAACAGTTATGAGTATCGTCTCTAGTGTGTTTATAATCAGGAATTACCTGTCCCGAGACGGCCACACTGTTGCTCAGTCAAAAGATAGACCGGAAGTAAGAATTACAAGGCCGATAACTATGTCAGTGTCTGAACTGTCTAGAAAGATAACTCTCAATACAATGTGTATATATGTTCCGTTTGATGATTTAAATCATCATGTTGATGGAAATAAAACACAGAGTTTCCTTATATAGCCTATCTATGCACCAAAAACAAGCAGAAAACAGTGTCTTCTGTTTTTAGTTAAAGAGATAATGACTGTCACAAAAGTGACCAAGAGAGAACCCGAAAACCTCTTTATGCCAGCTAAGTACACAAACGATTGCCCCAGTACATATTTCCACTCGGTTATATAACTTTTTATTATTATTGAAACAGTGATCTTGAAAATGCGTTGTCATATTTAATAGTTTGTAAAATATAAACACATGATAGTTGTATGTTGCTGTTGCATGTTTTAAGCCGAATACAATTGTCTAAGAAAATATATGCAGCCAGAAAATACAACAGCAAAAACAAAACAACAACAACAACAACAACAACAACAACAAAGAACATAAATATCAAACAAACAAACAACAACACCCCAACAAAACTAACCAAAATAAACACTTAGCATATCTTTCAGTATACACAACGGCTTGATCATGTCACACACCGCTGGTACTATGACAAACAAACAAATAATTAAATAAATAAATAAATAAATAAATAAATAAATAAATTACATATACCTGTGAAATTGCACATAAATTTAACCCACTGATAATACTTTTTATCATTTTTCATTATTTCTGCAATAAGAATACGATTGTAACATTACATTGGATAGTCACATTACATTGGATAGTCACATTACATTGGATTGTCACATTACATCGGATAATTATGCGGGACAAGAACACAATACAGCATGCTTTGTCATTATAGCTTTAATTTTCTAATATCTGTGAATAATTCTTTGACACATTTGTCTAAACCTGCAGTTAGAGTATTCAGTTGCTCAGCAATTTCACAATAATGTATAGAAATTGGACCCTAATATTCATCGGATAATGCAATGCCTTCTTAATTAGAAATACGAGTTTTATCAACTTTCATCTTCATCAAGAATATCAAGTAAGAAAACGGCTTATTTGAATCATGCTTGAGACGTTATTAGCAATCAGCATCACTACTCTACTCAGTATTATAGTATGTGCCTTTCATTCAATCAACTTTGTAAACTACAAATGCACATGCTTCAAGAAATGGGAAAATGAAGGTATTTGTGTAAATCTGTACATTTGTAATCAAAATCCAAAATGCTGAAAATAAATAGCTCTTCGTTTTGTGGCTTCATTCTGAGATGAAAATACTGTACTGGTATATGGTACACATATTTGAAATTCACACGCGCGCGCGTGCACACGCACACACAACCACTCACTGATTGTGACCACCAGATGTCGCTTCGATCTGAGTGACGTCATATCTATATTGGAAGACAGTACAAAGCGAAATAAATATAGCTCAGCTAAAAAAAATAAATAAATAAAATCCCTACAACATTAAAATCATCCTAAACACATACACACACACGCGCGAAATAAAATAAATTGTGGATGATATAATGTGACTGGGTACTTCTCTCTTCGTTTGATCCTAGTTAGTTGCCTCTTGTCACGATTATCACGTCAACATGTCGTCTGTTGTGGTCGTCTGCTAATTACCCACGTTCCTGCAAAAAAGACCAATAGTGCAACAAACCTGCTCCTTTTTTTTCTGACTACATTACAAATGTAATGCACTCTGTGCAAATACGCAAATGTCCAAAATATACCCACGTAAGTGCATGTGCTTTCCCGGGGGTATTCGTCTGCTGTTAAAAACGCACTGATGATGTCAAGCTTTGTTTGAACTTTAGCACTGAAACTTGAACTTTGCCATCAATAATTGGGCAAGGCTGACTGGATATAAAGGCAGGGTTTGATTCCTTCCCGATCAGGCTCAACTGACACTTACTGAGTGTTCTTCACTTTTTCATTACGGTATTGATGAAACTTAGAGTATGTTTACAAACCTCGTGATCCGCCGAACTGTTTGGTGAACATCTCGCGCGCCTCAGAGCATTTGCATTATCGTTTAACACGGATATGTTGGGAAAGTGAAGACATCTCTAAGTCAATGCATAAAATATAAATAATACTTTTACTTTTTTACATTTTACAATCTTTTGAATTGCGGATATCAAATTCGTTTATCATTTCAGTTTTTTTTTCTAGATCTAAAAAAAATAAAAAACTATTAAAAACATTTTTTTTCTCGGTACAGGGCCAAGCAGCAGGAAACTATTGTGCTGAAAGTATTTAACATTATTCTGTGAGAACAGATAAACAAACTTTCAAATAAAAATGTACACCAGAACTTCGACTGCGTTTTGCTATGTCACTTTGTTAATATGCACCGAAATTGCAT
>CM037790.1:31396593-31446593 GCA_021229015.1 Solen grandis | reverse complement strand
GGCATTATAATAAAGATTTTCTAAGGTATTTCAAAATGTAAGTAGAGTAAATTAAACAAGATTCCTTTTTATTTGTATCATTTGGAAGTATGGAAATAAATCACAACACATCTTGGCAAGATGCCTAAAAGAATTGGTGAGATGCTTAAAAGAATGGTATATTTCTGAACATCAGGATAGATGTTTGGGATACAAGGCAATTCTTACCACCAACTGATTTTCCGTAAGCATACAGAAGGTTATAATCATTGTTCATATCAAAATACGTGGAGGCACTTGTTGCCGCTCTCTTCCGTCGATTTTGACTTGACGCAGAGGCAAGGGCATAGGTCTTCATCCTTGAGAATACACAACGTAGTCCATTACCATCCTGGGTGGATGAGCTCAATGTAAGGCCGAGCATGCTCTGAAATGTCATAAGAATTGTTTTCTTATGTTTAAATGTCCCATGTTAACCCTTTCCCTCATAGAGGACACCATGAAAAGACCTATGCGAACAGCATAAAACCAGATCAGCCTGCGAGTAACTCGCAGGCTGATCAGGTTTTATGCTGTTCGCTGCTCCTCAGTGGTCTGGAAATGAGGAGTTTGTAATTAAATTTGGTAAGGTTTAACTGTGGTTTTCTGCACCTACTGAGTGCGTCAAAATGAGTCTATATGAGGGAAAGGGTTAAGTACTGTTTGAGTAATTGTATTAGTTAAATCCTCACTGTTGAAACCTTATCTTACGCATATTTGTGAACATATTTATGACATGATAAATATTTATTTACCTAACCAGATGTTAATGAAAAAAAAGATTGTTCTTTGGAATATGTGTGCCACCTGCTGAAGTAACGAAAAAAGTGTGACGGACAGACAGACAGACATTCTCATATATGGCTACATATGTGGCTAATCTTTCGTTCCTATAGCCATATATGAGCTGATTATTGAAACATAAGAGGAAACGGAATGAATGACATCAAAGAATTTACAGGTACTTGTTCTACCTTTAGCCACCTAAGTATCTATTCATGAGCAATGACGGACAGACTCACAGACGGTCACAGGAAAGACGATGGAAAAGTGATCCCTATGTGTCACCTCTGCATACAGCAGATGACATAAAAATGGATTTTACTTTGCCACTGAAGAATACAGACTTTGAACTTACATCATCAAGTCGTGAATTGCTCCGGCCGTCATTGTAGGATATCTGAACTTTCACATTACCTCCGTCTGAGACACATTCCAAAACGCTATCATCTCCCTGTATAAAACATTTCAACTGAGGCTTAAGTTTGTGTCACATGGGTCTAAGTTTTGCAACATTTGCACAACCTGTAATCTGATGACTTATTAAGCAAACACATGCCTATTGGTTAGTCCAGGTTTATATATATTTTTCAAAAGGTTAATGATTTTCTATTGGGAAAGGTTTTATTCACCTTTTTTGTAAAATGGCATTTAAGGTCTTTATTACATCTTTTCATAGATTTTTTTTCTTTAAGATAATGGTTCAATATTGTGAAATTCTGAGCATGTTGTAAGAAAAGAATAATCATACCATTTTTTCATCATTAGAGAGCCCGATTGCACAAAAGGAATTTCCAGACAATACGCAAGACAGTGTGAAATCCATTTGATCGCCTTTGTCTTCCCAGGTGAACAAGAACCCACATGAGTCGTCCTTGCAGTCATGGTAACATCCCAGAGTTTCTCCACATCCTTTGTCTTTTCTGATTGTCTGAAAAGTATTAAATGCTTGCTTTTTAAGTGTGTGCAGAATACATCTGGTTAATTTGCATATTTATTATTTGATGAATATTAATTAACTGAACTCAAAATGGCATTTTTTTCTTTGCTGTGCAGACTTTTTAAAATCTAAATTACAATATAATATGATCAAACAGAGGAGACCTTGATCAGACAGCCCCTTCCAGGAGTTGGCTGACTTGTGTCTGCTCCGTTTGACCTGCGCCTACTCCGTTTGAAAATATGTCAAAATGAGCTTGTATGCGACGTTAAGAGTTAACACAGATTATATTTGCACACTTTCTGTCTTGCCACAGAATTTCAAAAACTAGATGTGGGTGTTCCTCGGAACACTTGTGTCGCCTGCATTTAAGCATGTTTGATGAAAGAATTGACTAGAAAATCGATCTTTATACAAATTTTAAAAATTTTGTGAGGTCAAAATAACACCAAATCACACCACTTCAAAACATTAACTGTAAGAAAAATTTGACGTCATTAAGCACTTATGACGTTAATTATATATATGTTGCAAGTTTGTAGTCATCATTATCATTATTGAGTTATCATTCTTGTGTACTGCACTCAGACCAGTGAGATCTATCTACTATAAATGTTTAAGGCAACACTTCAAATACTTTACAAGTTATGCACCACACAAGAATTAAATCCAAAAAAATAAACAAAGGGAAATAACTCCAAAAATACAACAGTTATCATTCTTGCACAATGCACTCCATGAGATCTTTCCACCTGTGAGGTTTCAAAGTAATACCTCAAATACTTTTTATGTTATGCTCCTGACAAAAATAAAGACTGAGAATCAACAAAGGACAATAACTCAGGAGAAAAGAAAGTGAGAGTTATCATTTATGTGAACTGCACTCCTCTTCAATGAGATCTATCTATCTATAAAGTTTTAAGTCAGCACCTCAAATACTTTTTGAGTTATGCCCTGGACAAAAATTAAGACTGAAAATCAACAAAGGGCAATAACTCAGAAAATATGAAAGTCATGGTTATCATTCTTGTGCACTGCACTCCACCTCAATGTGATCTATCTATGTTTTAAGTTTCAAGGTGATACCTCAAATACTTTTTGAGTTATGGTCCGGACAAAAATAAAATCTCAGAATCAACAAAGGGTAATAACTCAGAAAAAACGAAAGTCAGAGTTATCATTCTTGTGCACTGCACTCCACCTCAATGTGATCTATCCATGTTTTAAGTTTCAAGGTGATACCTCAAATACTTTTCGAGTTATGCTCCGGACAAGAAAGTGTGACGCCGACGACGCCGACGACACCGACGACGACGACGACGGACAAAGTGATCCCTATGTGTCTGCCATGCTATGCAGGCGACACAATAAATCACAAGAGTGAGACACCCGCTTGAAATGGTGCTTGTATATCTCCCTTGTACCCTTCATATAGACAAAAATCTCTGAAGAACTAAAATAAGAGTGTTCTTTGGAACACATGTGTAACCTGCTGAAGCGTGACGGAAAAAAATTAAGCCGGACAAACAGACAGACGGACTGACAGATGGACAGACGGAAGGTCAGACAATGGGAAAGTGATCTCTATGTGTCGTCTCTGCTTACAGCAGGTGACACATAAATTGTCTTTCTCAACTAGGTCAATTGTTCAGAAACAGTAGAAGGCAAGTTTTTCTTTCAAGATAACCAGGTCAACCATATCACATGATATTCCAGTGTAGCTGTTGGATGATTCAGTGATATGATTTGAACATTTAAAGGTCCAGTGTCCTCAGTAAAGAGTACATGAATATTTAGTCAGAGACTTACCCCTGTAGCTGGGGGCGGAGTGGTTACTTCTGGGAGTCCTGCAGTTGACAGGAAGTCTATCTTTTGTGAAGATATCTGTGGGATCACTGTATGCATGGAAATGTCTCCTGAAATATATTTGCCATCTATACATGTATATTACTTTTCAACTCAGTCCCTTTAAAAGTGTGTTATGTAAATAACAAGTTTGTGTGATAGGTTCAAGAATGCTTTGTCTCTATAAGATTATCTGTTATTCTTTATCCCCATTAATGCAAAGCAATATGCATGAATATTTATTGAGTTTTTTTTTTGATATATCGTTTAATCTTCATATTGTGTTTTCCGTTTTCTTACTTCAGTTGCTAATATAATGGATTGTGTGTGGTATGGTGATGTGATGAAGTTACTTGACTGTTCAGGACAACTCATCATTTATCTATACTTTAAGTTTTAAATCAATCCATTTCATATGTTTTACAAATTATGCTCTGGACACAAAATCATTATAAAACAAGAGATGTTTGTAAAACATGTATGCCCCCTAATATGCAATAAAAATTATATAACAGTTTGATTTGTACATGTATATCATTTGACTTTGCATATCATCAGGATGTGACAAATTCGGCATGAACCTATCCTTTGCCTTGAGCTTTGAGGTATTGACCCTAAAATTAATAGGGTTATTTCTCTGGTCATAAGCAACAACCATACCAAGATTGAGACCCAAGTTATCACTTGGACAAAAAAAGCTTTATTACCAGTGTTTGTGGGAGTTTGACCTTGTGACCTTGACCTCTTAAGTACAGACATCAAAATCAATAGGATTCTTCTGCTAGTCATAAGCAACATCAATACTAAGTTTGAGACCAAAGGGTTATCTAGTATTTAAGTAATCACTTGGTTAAGAAAGCTTGATTACCAGTGTTTGTTGGAGTTTAACACATGAAGTTGACCTCTGAGATGCTGACCCCAAAATCAATAGGGTTCCTCTCCTAGTTATAGGCAAAATCCATACCAAATCTGAGACTCAAGGGTTACCTGTAACTTATCAGACAGACAAGGTTTGGCCTACCAACAGACAGACGGATGAACCGATCAGCATGTGCAAAGCCATATGCCCTCTCTTCTTCAAAGGGAGCATTATTAAACAAAAGGAAATAATTCAAACAACAGACATGGTAGAGTTCTGGTTCAAGTAGAAACAACATTCGTTAAGTCACTATTAATCTAAATTTCAACTCAGTCTAATTTAAACGTATTTAAGACTCCCTTTGAATTATAACTCCTTCAAAATTGGTTAAATTCAAATGTGGAAAAGTTATGTATCATTTAATACACACCACCACTAGCACTTCCATGTGCCACCAGAAGGTACCAGGATGTGTTTAAATCGAAGAATGTTGAGCTATCTGCCACAGCCCTCTTCTTCCTCCCGGTGCCTGCAGCGGCTAGGGCAGCAGTTTTTTTCCTTTTGATGGTGCAGCTGAGTATTCCATCAGTGTAGTCTCCACTGACCAGCTGGACTCCAAATACACGCTGCAATAGTCACAACAGTGCTTCACTTCATTTTTTTTTTTAATTTGAACAATTTGACCAAAAACAACTGCCAAGAAATTTGCATTTTCTTTACTTCAAACAACTACACAGAATTATTTTTCGATTTCTCATTTCTCAACAACTGACAAAAATGGTGGGCTCAAGTTTTCATGGCGATTCATACATGTATTTGACAGTGTTAAAATTAATACAAGACTGACAATTTCAATATCCTTTTAAAATCTCTTCAATTAAGACATATAAGTTATCCACATTATCATATATACCAAACATGCTCTAAAACTCTGCAAAAGATGGTTGGTTTTATGTGAACCAATGTAAATGTTGTAATTTTTTCATGTCATATTTCTATAACAAAAGGCCTGATTGTTACAATTCTCCAGGAACAAACCAGGTGTACACGGGATGCTTACATTATCTAGTCTTTCATTTGAGTAACCTGGTCTGTTGAAGGACACTGCCACATCTACAACGCCATCATTTGAGACACATTCTGTCACACTGTCGTCTCCCTGAAACAGCCAATATACATCCATATAAACCTCCAAATAAAATATTCATATTCATTATTAATGTTTGTAAATTATCAAATTAAGTATCAAATCATTGTTTTAATTTTGGCCATTTCCCACCCTGTGTTTCTGCATCATAACAAATATAAAACAAAAGGGCAATATGGCCCTATATCACTCACAAGAGCACATTAGCTTATGTGGTTACCTCCAGCACCAACCAGATTCAAGATTCAGATACATGTACAAAGCATTCTAAGTTAAGTCAATCATATGGAGGCCTTATTTTTCAGGGGATCAACAGTTACTGTATTTTTTCTAATAATGATAGACAGCAATAAGCTGGTGACCATTTGTGCCATTAGAGAAATTAAATTTTAACCACTGGTTTTATAAAAGAATTTTGCTGAATGAAATTAAATTCTGGCCATTGGCTTAATTTATAGAAGAAGAATTTTGAAATTTTCTTTATAGAGAATAACAGGATACTAGCTGACCACCAAATGGGCCTCATTTTTTATGGGATCAACTTTATTTAAGCAATTATGGTAGGCAGTCATGAGGTGACCATTTGTGCGAAGAGAAATTTATTTCTAACCATAGATTTCACAGAAGATGCATTTTGAAATTTTCTGTAATGAGTATATATCGAAACAAACTGACCCCCTAGGGACCTCATTTTTCAAGGGGTTAACTTTATTTTAGCAAGTATGGGAGATAGCCATAAGGTTACGATACATACAAAAAGAAATTAAAACCTAACCATTGGATCCATAGAAGAAAATTTATGAAATCTTCTAAATGGAGCGAATAAGGAAATACACTGTAAGCAAACACTGCAGGAGCCTCATTTTTCAAGGGATCTACTTTATTTTATCAATTATGGGAGCTAGCCATGAGCTGACAATTTGTGCTAGATGAAATTAAATTTTGGCCATTGGCTTCATAGATGAGGATTTTTTTTAAATTTTCTATATATGTATTGAGCTTTATAAGGAAACTAGGCAACCCCCTATGGGCCTAATTTTTCAAGGGATCAACTTAATTTTAGCAATAATGGTAGACAACCATGAGGTGACCATTTGTGGTAAATGATTCTGTCTGAATAATTTCATTTACCACAAAAGATCACCTCTTTTTTATTTTAGCAATTATGTTAGAGCACTATAAGGTGACCATTTGTGCCTTAGGCAATTAAATTCTGACCACTGGTTTCAGAGAAGAAGAAAGTTTTTATAGTCTGTTGGTTGCCATGGCAATGAAAGTTCTGCATGGATCAAATTCATATTTTGTGGAAGGCCACCAAAAGATCAATCATGCAAAGTTTCATCAATTTCTATCTAGTGTTTCCAGAGGAGATGTTGTTTGAAGCAAATTGTTGAAAACAGATAACAGATGACACACGAAGACAAATGACAGAAGCAGGGTGCTCTGGTGAGTTAATGAACATGTTAATCTTCATTGTTAATACATCTTATAGAAGCAAAACTAGAAACAAACAGCGATACATATGTATTAATTGAGTGTTGATAATGTTCATGTTCATAGCATGTATTGCCAAATATAGCTTGCATATATCATAAATGACAAATTAATGCATTTCATGAAATGAATATGTACTCATCTTTAATTTCTTGAATTAGCACAATTTTCATTCTTTTGACTACCAATCAGTTGTAAACAAATCCTGGCCTAATTCTATTTTATGCAAACTAATGAAGATTATCATTAAATATAACAAGAGTGTCCTTTGAAACACATGTGTCACCTACTGAAGCGTGACTGAAAAAGTGTGACAGACAGACAGACAGGCAGATGGAAAGACAGAGAGACAGGCAAAAGTGATCCCTATGTGTCACCTCTGCTTACAACAGGTGACACAAAAAATATCCATAATTCTTGCAAAACGCCAAATAAGGGTGGTTCTTGCATTCACTGTCAGCTTATAATGTTGCATAAGTAGAAACAATTTTTAAAGCCAAAGCTTTTATAGGTAAAGAAGAAAACCAGACCTAAACCTATATTTTCTGAGAGTAAAAGGGCCATAAGTCTTCCAAAAGCAAAGATGAGTTATGGTTTTTGCAGCCCAGAGTCAGCTTATGATGATACATAAGTGTTCCAAGTTTCAAAGTAATAGCAGAAAAGTTGACCTTAACATAAAACTTAAGCAGAAAGGAATGCCTACGCCAACAACGAAAAGGAGATGGCAATAGCATTAAGATAAAAACAATACACTATAATATGTGAATATCACTAAATAAGATATTACCATTTTAGGGTCAGATGACAGTCCAAAAGCAATGTAGAAATTGTTTGACGGGGCCTTCCTCTTAAGTGTGAACTCGACATCATCAGAGCCTGAAGGTCTCCATGTTACCAAGTAGTCACAGTTTGTTGTGCACTCAGAGGCACTTGGGAAACAGCCCTTGGTTGTTCCACAGCCTAGGTCCCGGTCTATAGTGCCCTGTAAACAGCATATACATGTAGATGACTCTTTAAACATGGGATAATTTGAGTAGATCAGTAGATCATGCCTTGGAAATGACATTGTTATATTTTATAAAATATATACAGTCGACTCTCGTTGTCCCAACTACGGTTGAGTCGATTTTCCGTTACCTCGACAAGATTTGTAAAGTCCCAAATTTGTTCCTTCTTTATCTATAATAAAAATAAATGTTTATGTTGATCTTTTTACCTCGACCATTTCGTTACGTCGACTAGAGAATCTAAGTCCCAAACTTCTAGATTGCTATTTAATTTCACACTTTATGTCGACTCGAGAAATTATCTGTGGTGACCGCGATAGGTGTGAATAACACCGCGCGCTGATAGTCACTCTCTATTAACTGGTGTCGCAAACTGATGCCGTAAGCGAGTGTCGTTATTATTACCTGTTTTATAATGTAGCTTATATTCATAACTGTTTGTGAATTTACGTATGTAATGTTTTGATTGTTTTTCGTTTCATATTCATATTGAAATAAAAACATAAAACAGAACTGTCTTCAACAATCTCAGTTGTTTGCAACCATTTGCAATTTTCACAAAGTGAAAATTTTCCGGTGCTCTAATAAGCAGAGTAACTCCCCTTTGAATTAAGTGTGCCTAAAAGCCCGAAAACGACATGAAATATGAAAAATGAAGTATTTACTGCCAGAAAACTAATACAACTCACATGGAACAAACAGTTGAAAATATATGAATACTAAGTTCAATGTCAGTTGTTTTAAATCAACGATGAGAAGAAAAGAAACAAGGAACAACCCTATTGCTGAATGTTGAGGTAAATAACAAAATACCCAAAGTATCCCAGCTACTGATAACTTGACAAACTGATATGTCGACTTAATTTCGACAGTCCAAACGATTTCGAGACAACGAGAGTCGACTGTATATATAAAATGAGCTTGTATGCAAGGCTGAGGGTTAACACAGATTACATTTGTATGCTTTCTGTCTAACCACAGGATTTCAAAAATATATAACGAGAGTGAGACATCACCTTGAAATGGTACTTTTATATCTCTCTTGTACTCTGCACATATACCGGTACAAAAATCTCCAAATAACTAAAACAGGAATGTTCTTTGGAACACATGTTACCTACTGAAGCATGACGGAAAAAATGTGATGGACAGACAGACAGACAGAAGGAAGAAAGTTTGGCCAGTTTGGAGTAAGGGGCCATTTCTTATGTTTTTTTAAGGGCCATGGCCCCTTATTTTAGTGTTATGGAATGAAATCTATTGTTCTCTTTTGTTCTGTTTACCATAAGATGGCCCCTTACTCCAATCTGGCTGCGCGGACAGACAACAGAAAAGTGATTCCTATGTGTCACCTCTGTTTACAGCGAGTGACACAAAAATTGCCTTTCTTAACTAGGTCAACTGTTCAGAAACAGTAGAAGACAAGTTTTTCTTTCAAGATAACCAGATCAATCACTTATATCACATGATATCCCAGTGTAGCTGTTGGATAATTCAGTGATATTGGAGTCACACCCATCAGTCAGTCAGTCTGTCTGTAGATGAAATTTGTCAACCCCTTTTTTGGCTACCTTCGGTTGGATTTGGATGAAACTTTAAATGACTGACAAGTGCCAAACCTAGTTGCGCATATTGTTGGTACATCATGATTTGCTTGATTTTGAATTAGTTATGGCCATATATCTCAACATTTAAAAGTCCAGTGCCCTCAGTAAAGAGTACATGAATATTTAGTCAGAGACTTACCCCTGTAGCTGGGGGTGGAGTGGTTACTTCCGGGAGTCCTGCAGTTGACAAGAAGTCTATCTTTTGTGGAGATATCTGTGGGGTCACTGTATGCATGGTAATGCTTCCTGAAATATATTTGTCTTCTATACATGTATATATCATTTCAACTCAATCCCTTTAATACAAAGTTAGGTTGACATACATGTATTACGGTTCTTTTGGTTCAAGCTAAAATGCCACATTTTACTGGTTTGTGTAATAGGTTCTAGAATGCTTTGTTTCTACAAGATTATCAATAATTCTTAATTCCAATTAATATAAAGCAACATGAATGAATATATATTGAAATATTTAATATATCATTTCATCTTCATACTGCATTTCCCTTTTTCTTACAGCAGATGACATCTTTTATTAATCAATATAATGTCAGTGTGAAAATTGTGCAACACCTCGCTATCTAAATGAAAGCTGAGGTGAACTTACCTGATGATTTTTTGTTTAATGTTTAATAGACTGGCAAGTTTGTAAACAAATAACCAGATAAAGTTGATCTAATTATCATTTATTGTTTACTTCCTTTGAGATGGTTTTGCTATTTTCAGGAATCATTTATCCAAGGTAAAATTATGCATGCTAGATCTTTTTCAACAAGGCTGGTTGTTTACACCAACAAACCTTCTTGTTGTGCCAATCAGTAACAACTGAACATAACAATGAACTACTACTAAACACATGATCTTGACCTTTGAGGTGCTGACCCCAAAATCAATAGGGTTCTGCTAATTAAAGGTAATATCTATACCAAGTTTGAGACTCAAGGGTTATCTATAACTTATCAGACAGACAAGTTTTGGTCTACCAACAGACAGACGGATGAACTAACCGGCATGTGCAAAGCAATATGCCCCCTCTTCTTCAAAGTGGGCATTATTAAACAAAGGGAAATAATTCAACAAAAGAACTGGGTAGAGTTGTGGTTCAAGTGAACATTGCACTCCTCCAAGATGCCATTAATTTAAGTTTTAACTCAGTCCAATTTAAAAATATTCAAATTTCCCTCTGGACAAAATTTCACTGAAAAAAAAAATACACCCCATTCAAAATGGGTTAAATTCAAATGTGGAAAAGTTATGTATCATTTAATACACACCACCACTAGTACTTCCACGGGCCACCAGAAGGTACCAGGATGTGTTTAAATCGAAGAATGTTGAGCTATCTGCCACAGCCCTCTTCTTCCTCCCGGTGCCTGCAGCGGCTAGGGCAGCAGTTTTTTTCCTTTTGATGGTGCAGCTGAGTATTCCATCAGCGTAGTCTCCACTGACCAGCTGGACTCCAAATACAGGCTGCAATAGTCACAACAGAACTTCACTTCATTTTTTTTTTTAATTTGAACAATTCCATTGACCAAAAACAACTGCCAAGAAATTTGCATTTTCTTTACTTCAAACAACTACACAGAATTATTTTTCAATTTCTCATTTCCCAACAACTGACAAAAATTGTGGGCTCAAGTTTTCATGGCGATTCATACATGTATTTGACAGTGTTAAAATTAATACAAGACTGACAATTTCAATATCCTTTTAAAATCTCTTCAATTAAGACATATAAGTTATCCACATTATCATATATACCAAACATGCTCTAAAACTCTGTAAAAGATGGTTGGTTTTATGTGAATCCAACTTAAATGTTGTAATTTTTTCATGTCATATTTCTATACAAGAGGTCAGATTGTTACAATTCTCCAGGAACAAACCAGGTGTACACGGGATGCTTACATTATCTAGTCTTTCATTTGAGTAACCTGGTCTGTTGAAGGACACTGCCACATTTACAACGCCATTATTTGAGACACATTCTGTCACACTGTCGTCTCCCTGAAACAGCCAATTTACATCCATATAAACCTCCAAATAAAATATTCATATTCATTATTAATGTTTGTAAATTATCAAATTAAGTATTAATTCATTGTTTTAATTTTGGCCATTTTTTCCTGTATTTCAGCATCATAACAAATATAAAACAAAAGGGCAATATGGCTCTATATCACTCACAAGAGCACTTTAGCTTACGTGGTTACCTCCAGCAGCAACCAGATTCAAGATTCAGATACACAGCATTCTAAAGTTAGTCAATCATGTGATGGCCTTATTTTTCAGTGGATAACCTTTCTTTTTTTTTTTTTGAATAATGGAAGACAGCCATGAGCTGGTGGCCATTTGTGCCATTAGAGAAATTAAATTTTAACTTTTGGTTTTATAAAAGAATTTTGCAGAATGAAATTAAATTCTGGTCATTGGCTTAATTTATAGAAGAAGAATTTTGAAATTTTCTTTATAGAGAATAACAGGATATTAGCTGACCACCAAATGGGCCTCATTTTTTATGGGATCAACTTTATTTAAGCATTTATGGTAGGCAGTCATGAGGAAATCATTTGTGCCAAGAGATATTTATTTCTAATCATGGATTTCATAGAAGATGTATTTTGAAATTTATGTAATGAGTATATATATGGAAACAAACTGACCCCCTAGGGGCCTCATTTTTCAGGGGATTAACTTTATTTTAGCAAGTATGGGAGATAGCCATAAGGTGACCATACATGTAAAAAGAAATTAAAACCTTACTATTTGTTCCATAGAAGAAAATTTATAAAATCTTCTAAATGGATTGATAATAAGGAAATACACTGTAAGCCGACACCGCAGGGGCCTCATTTTTCAAGGGATCTACTTTATCTTAGCAATTATGGGAGCCAGTCATGAGGTGACAATTTGTGCTAGATGAAATAAAATTTTGGCCATTGGCTTCATAGATGAGTAATTTTTAAATTTTCTATATAGAGCTGTATAAGGAAACTAGGCAACCCCCTTATAATGGGCCTCATTTTTCAAGGGATCAACTTTATTTTAGCATTTAAGGTAGACAACCATGAGGTGATTATTTGTGGGAAATGATTCTGTCTGAATTATTTCATTCATCACAAATGGTTACCACAACTTCATTTTAGTTATGGTAGAGCCTTATAAGGTGACCATTTGTGCCAAAGGCAATTAAATTCTGACCACTGGTTTCAGAGAAGAAGATTTTTTAAGTTTTTATAGTAAAGTCTGTTGGTTGCCATGGCAACCAAGTTCTGCATGGGTCAAATTTATTTTAGCAACTTTTGTGGAAGGCCACCAAAGGATCATTCATGCTAAGTTTCATCAATTTCTATCCAGCTGTTTCAGAAGAGATGTTGTTTAAAGCAAATCGTGACAATGGATGACAGACGACACACGATGACGAACAACAGAAGCAGGGTGCTCTGGTGAGGTAATCTTCATTGTTACATCTTATAGAAGCAAAACAAGAAATTAACAGTGATAAATATGCATTGAGTGTTGTTAATGTTCATGGCATGTATTGCCAAATATAGCTTGCACACATCATAATCGTCAAACCAATGCATTACACAAAGTGAATATAAACTCATCCTTAATTTCTTTAATTAGCACAATTTTCATTTCTTTGACTACCAATCAGTTGTAAACAAATCCTTATTCTATTTTATGCAAACTATGTTAAATGAAAATTATTATTAATTATAACAAGGCAGATGGATAGACAGACAGACAGGCAAAAGTGATCCCTATGTGTCACCTCTGCTTACAACAGGTGACACAAAAAAGATCCATAATTCTTGCAAAACGCCAAATAAGAGTGGTTCTTGCATTCCACTGTCAGCTTATAATGTTTCATAAGTAGAAACAAATTTTAAAGCCATAGCTTTTATAGCCAGACCTAAACTTATATTTTCTGAGAGTAAAAGGGCCATAAGTCTTGCAAAAGGCAAGATGAGTTATGGTTTTTGCAGCCCAGAGTCAACTTATAAGTGTTCCAAGTTTTAAGGCTTGACAGTTGAGGCAGGAAAGTTGACCTTAACATAAAACTTAAAGCAGAAGTGAATGCCGACGCCAAAAACGCAAGGGAAATGACAATAGCTCTTCTCTTCTTTTTTTTTAAATCAGATGAGCTAAAAAAAATAAACTATAGTATGTCAATATCACTAAGTAAGATATTACCATTCTACGGTCAGATGACAGTCCAACAGCAATGTAGAAATTGTTTGACGGGGCCTTCCTCTTAAGTGTGAACTCGACATCATCGGAGCCTGAAGGGTTCCATGTTACCAAGTAGTCACAGTTTGTTGTGCACTCAGAGGCACTTGGGAAACAGCCCTTAGTTGTCCCACAGCCTGGGTCCCGGTCTATAGTGCCCTGTAAACAGTATAGAGATGATTCTATAAAAAAGAGCCATGGACATGGGATAATTTGAGTAGATCATACCTTGGAAAAATGGCATTGTTATAATTTATTGTTATACAGCCCTGGTCTAAGGATAATTGAAAGAGATAATGCCATTTATATAGTATAGGCATATTACATAATATACCTCTGTGCTAAGGTTAACTGACCATGGACATAGTAAAGGGATGCAAACCCTTCAGTACAGACGTGATGTCACCAGACTTCTTATGTTTTACAAAATAGTAAATAACCTTGTTGCTGTCCCATTACCTGCATATCTTGAAAGACCAGCGAGGATATCCCGCCACTTACACTCTTTATCTTACAGGCAAATTCATACTCCAGCTAGCTACTTTAAATATTCCTTTTTTCCTTATACAGTGATACTTTGGAACAGCTTACCAGAAAATATAGTCTCACAAAATGATCTTTTAGCATTTAAACAAAAGCTCCTCTCGTTTCAGATAGTAGACCGTCCCTGAATCAACAAAAAGATGTTTTTACCAGATCTTAAACCTAACATATTCACCTTTTTTTTTCAGAAAATTTTCTCACCCTAACAAAATTTTTATTTTAACAGTTTTATCCTTGCACAGACGCGCACCTGCCAGTAATACCTGAAAGGGGAGTTTGTGCAGTATATATAGATAGATAGATAGATAGATAGATGCAATTCATAAATGCACAGCCCTAGACTTATGATAATTGAAACTTAGTATAACAGAAAACTTGAAAATAAAAAAAAGATATCAACATCAGTTTCTTCTCCCTCTCTCTCTGCAACAGATATTTTCTTACATTAAAGTTTAACCACAAAGATTTCATTTTCATTATTATCAATTAGAATACATTAGTGTAAGACCCTCTGTACAAAAAATATGTTAAAATTATTTGTAGTTTGTATGAAATCGGCTATTGAAAGTTGCATAAATGACCCAGGTGAGAAAAGTTTGACTGACTTCTCTCCTTTTGCTATGATGTCATCAATAGACAAAACTCTGCCAGCACTATGTATCTTATTGAACAATTAGCAGTTACTGTAACTAATTTCAAGCTAAATCCAAGATGACAATGAACAAATAAGGGTAAAAATGTGTAGCTCAATTAATTAATTTACATTTGTGTCAAAAATATTAAGATATACATTTATTCTTTATTTGGACTTTATAAAACTTGTCGCTTTATGTACTGAATAGTGATTGGGGGTGGGGGGATAAAGTGAAAAAAAAATATCAGGATGTACTCTAAAAACAATATTTGATAATACTGACATAAAGGTCCTGAATATTAGTAACGTTAATTAACGTTTTGTATACCTTCATATCAAAATCCCTTTTTATTTTCCGTTCAACTCCTTTATCTGCATTGGGTTTCCCCAAAGACCATGTTTCTAAATGAGTAAAATCCCTAACATATCTACTGATAAGAATTAACTTTTTGTTTGGTATGATTATGTAATTTCCTGTTTGGGGTCAATCAGGGAGTAATAAAAGAGTTACCTGGGTTAATTGTGTGGTGTGTGTGTCGGAGAGATGCCTAATGGGTGGTGACTAATTGATGGGTATGATTTATGTGAGCAGACGCTTACAGATGGTCGGGTTCTTAGATGGTGAGACATTGTCAATTAGTCAATAATGACACAGGTTAAGTCATAATTAACATGTTTAAGATCAGCAAGTTTCATTCAAGATAATGTAAAGGGAATCATTAGTGCAAAAATATGATATAGCACAGACATATGCAGGTTGGTGAATATGTCTGGATATAGCTAGATTCTGTTGTTCCATTATTATTCAAATCAAATCGATTTTATAAGTTATGTCTTTGTGGGAGATAGCAAAAAATGTAAATGTGATTCTGATAATCAGAAAATGACATGAGAAAATATTTTACTTAAAACTTGATTTATTGACGAATGAACTGTTATGGACTGACAATAAAAGCTTTTTTTTTTTAATTGAATTAAGATAAAAAGGAAGACAGGAATAAATGCATGAAAGAAAGTTAAGTACTACTAATTCCATATTTTTATTTCTTCCGGTGTTTCAACGGGTTAAAGTTATGGTTTATTGCTTCCTTTTCATAATGTGCATTACAAACAAGTGTCAGCTCATAAATGTTCCAGAAGGAGGGAATTATAATAAAATAACCATGGTTCACTACTAACACCAAGGTAGAGGAATTTGTCATGTCATAGTGGTGAAAACGTATTCAAATAATGAAAATTTTAACTTCTATTTACTTAAAACTTCTGTTTATCTCTGAATTTAACTTTTTATTTCACAGTCTTTCTGATTTGCATAATCACAGAAACAACTCAATAAAACCTTCAACTTTATACTAAACCAATAACAAATATGACCTGTTTGATTAAAACGTTTTAAATATGATTACATACATTTATATGAAATTAAGAAGGCAAATGACACTTGGTCTATTGATGATGTCATAGGGGTCACATGATCCTCAAATGTAAATACTGCCCAGCAGCTAACAAAATCAGCATTTAAGTACTTTAAGAGATTTATTTTTTACAAAAAAAATGTTTGTTCATGGTTTCCCTTATGTACATGGACAAAAAAGGAAAGGTTTTAGAAAAAGTAAAATTTTCTTTGTGGTTCACCTTTTACTTACCCAAAACAATACAATCATGTATTCTTACTGATGGTTATTTCATGCTAAAATGATAACATAACAAGAGGCCCAAGGGCCATAAATGCTCACCAGTGTAAATCAGCATATTCAAGATGATTTTTTCTATAAGGAAATCAAATGACAAACCAGAGTTTTCAATTATTTTTTCTATTTGTTGCCATGGCAACCAGAGTTCTTCATGGATCAACTGTATTTGAGCAATTTTTGTAGAGGCCCACCTAAGGATCATACATGCCAAGTTTTATCAAATTCTGTCCAGCGGTTTCAGAGGAGATGATTTTCAAAGTTTTCAATTATTTTTTCTATTTGTTGCCATGGCAACCAGAGTTCTTCATGGATCAACTGTATTTGAGCAATTTTTGTAGAGGCCCACCCAATGATCATACATGCCAAGTTTTATCAAATTCTTCCAGCGGTTTCAGAGGAGATGATTTTCAAAGTTTTCAATTATTTTTTCTATTTGTGGCCATGGCAACCAGAGTTCTTCACGGATCGACTTTATTTGAGCAATTTTTGTAGAGGCCCACCCAAGGATCATACATGCCAAGTTTTATCAAATTCTGTCCAGCGGTTTCAGAGGAGATGATTTTCAAAGTTTTCAATTATTTTTTCTATTTGTTGCCATGGCAACCAGAGTTCTTCATGGATCAACTGTATTTGAGCAATTTTTGTAGAGGCCTACCCAAGGATCATACATGCCAAGTTTTATCAAATTCTGTCCAGCGGTTTCAGAGGAGATGATTTTCAAAGTTTTCAATTATTTTTTCTATTTGTTGCCATGGCAACCAGAGTTCTTCATGGATCAACTTTATTTGAGCAATTTTTGTAGAAGCCTATCCAAGGATCATACATGCCAAGTTTTATCAAATTCTGTCCAGCGGTTTCAGAGGAAATGATTTTCAAAGTTTTCAATTATTTTTTCTATTTGTTGCCATGGCAACCAGAGTTCTTCATGGATCAACTGTATTTGAGCAATTTTTGTAGAGGCCCACCCAAGGATCGTACATGCCAAGTTTTATCAAATTCTGTCCAGCGGTTTCAGAGGAGATGTCTTATAAAGCAAATTGTTGACGACGGACGAGGGACGAAGGGTGATCCCAATAGCTCACCCTGAGCACTTCGTGCTCTGGTGAGCTAAAAACTAGATACATATATTTCAACACTACATAGTATGTTAAGTAAGTATTTTACATATTTTCTTCTTAGTTTCCCCAGCATAATTTTACACTTTGTTGTTTGAACACTGCAGCAGTACTTAAGTAATAACATGATGTCCGGCTGATTACAGGTGGAGGAAACACCATGGTTCTTCACATAAAGATGATTTAGTGGAAATTAAAATAAATGAAAGCAGATGAAACCAAGATTTTAAAGCTTTATTTGTTTGTTAATTGGGTTTAATGTCCCACCGACAGTATTGTAGCAAAGTCCTAAATGTTTAATGTCCCACTGATAATACTGCAGGGAAGCACTAATTAAATGATCCTTAAAATGAATACAAGTTTTTTTTTTTTATTTATTTATTTTAAAAGAAATGAAAAGATAGAGATCAAACAAAAATGAAAATAAGAAAGAAACAAAGGAATAGAAAGAAGAGGGGAAACCAGATCTAATGGTACAGATCTTGCAAAAACAATTTGCCATAAAGGATATTTTTTTGCACAGAGTCAAAATCGTGACTAATAAAACTTAAAGCTTTAAAATTTCATGCCTCATTCAGATCGACAATTTTTTCATATCATTAAAATGTCGTATTTCATGTAAAAAATAACCAGGAAATAAAGTTAGCTTTTTTTTATGAATTTTAAAATGAAAACCACAAGATGTTTCCACAATTTGAAACTCTAAACCCCTCCTTTCTCATACAATAAACTGTTGTTTGATTACCTGTAAGTCATGCTAGAAGCTTCTTGTCGTGACTTAAAATGGGTGTACCCTGATATAGTAGGCTCTCGGTCACGCACAGTGAATTGAGAAGACATTTCATATTCATATAGTTAACATACATTTTATATACTGAGTGTGCCTCAACATACAAAATCTGTGACAAGTGTTTACAGCTGACACATTTTTTACCTTTTTTCCACTCAGATACTCAGGCATTTCGTAACAAATAGACCACTGAAGAGCCATATCAAAAGGAAATATTTTCTCCACCTCCTTCCACCAAAGAAAAAAAAAAGTTAGACAGGTGTAATCTTCTCATGTCAAAGGTCAACCAATAAAAAGCAAACAAAGGGCACTGTGGTCCAGTGGTATCATACATAACTGGGAAACTGCAGGTTGTGTGTACAAACCCTGTTTGAGCAAAATATTTTTCATGGCTGCCAAGTACTGCTCCACCTTTCAGTTTTCTAAGCAGTGAAAATCAAAGCTCAGCCTTTTCCATTCATGGCTCAGTCGATATTGCTCACAAACAGTATCATTAAGAAAGACATACGATATTTTGTGAAAACCAGGTCAACCATTGACTACCAGTATTCTCCCAGTGTTGCTAATGGATAGCCAATAGGTCAATTTGAATATGCGTACATCATTCTGGAAAGGTCCTTTAAGAAGCACTTTAAAAGAAATCTGTTACAGCATATCTTATCAGTATGAACACTTGACTAAATGGCTGACAAGTGATCAGGTGTATCAGGATTCCAGACACCTCTACCTGCATATATTGACGAAACACTTAAACTGGCTGATAGAACCGGATATTACAATGGTAATGGTGTTTAATGAACAATATTTCATTAATGATTTAAAGAAATATCCTACTGCAATCAAGATAACAAGCCATCTTCATTTCTATATAGGCACTGATAGACTGCTACTGTTACAAAGGCAACGGATTGATGTTAAGTCAACACCAGACACGGAGACCCCAATCCTTAGTTTTAACCTTCATCATTAAAAAAATGTTGTTTTTTAAGTCAACATACATTACAGATAACCATAACCCTACCAACAACTGTTTGTAAATAAGTTGCATATGATATGAAATTAAGTTCTCAACTTTCTTTTTTTTCAAATGTAGCAAAAATATATCTTTGTAAGTTAAGAAAAAGGACGGATAAATGAGTGCCGCCATGTGGACACATCACAAGACCATTTTCTTAATTTGTGATGTCACAAACTCAAAGAGATTGCCTAGGATATAATCTCTGTATGCCTCAATGTAAACACCAATGTAACGTCACAGTGTATACACTTCTGTGTGAAGGTATGATGATGAAGCAAAATTGGAGACCTCCTTAAACACACACTACAATGATATCTCTGTTATGAAGCTTCAAATGAAAAAATTTATTCAATGACATCAATTTCAGAGTTGTTTTCGTTTCCATTTAAGACAATGCTGATGTTAGATTTATGATCTCCTTTAATGAAGGATTGATGCATTTTAACAGCTCACTGACACACACACAGACTGCAACGCAGAATGAGAAACTGTTAATATAAAATTACAAAAATATACATGTCATTCCTTTCTCAATAATGGATATCAAAGCAAAACTGAGGTCCCCTTCCTGAGGTCATTATTATAATGACCTGTCTGACTGCTTGAAGACTGAAGGTAAGTCAACAGATGTACACAAATCTAAGCATTTTACAGATTCAACATCTAGTTCAAGTTAATAACTGAATTTTTCATTTAAGTTTCACCTATGTAATCAACATTTAAGTTTCACCTATGTAATCAACATTTAAGTTTCACCTATGTAATCAACATATATACTTGATACTAGGTAGTTTGATTATTGCAGCATTACATTTACTTTTCTTTTCCATTTTAGGCTTTTATCAAAATAAACAAATTCTGTCACAGCAGAAATTTCACTACTTCAGAACTAACAATATGATTAGCAGACTTTGGAAGTTACCTGACTTAAGGTAATCCATCCATCATTAATATGTGATCATAGTTCATCAAGTGATCATGGGAATTTTAAAGTAAATTCAAGCCTTTATAGACTATAAGCAAAAGAGCCTACAACTCCATGTCAATGGATGCTTGCATCTGTTCTGATGTCTTTTTAAGCATTTAAATGACCATGATTGTAATTTAATGATGGATGGATTACCTAAACAATTATCATCAGATTTAACAGTGAACACATATGCATGAAACAGCAAAATTTTCTAACAATGAACTTGTCAGATAACAATATTAAGATGTACACATATATACATGACCTAGTGATATATGAAATAAAAAACAATTATTACAAATCACAAAACAATATATACAGTATATAATTAAACATTAAACCTTCATATAAAGACCACCTCAGTACTGGGACCCCTTAACTATTGGGATCTATATTTATAGAGTCTTTAAAAACTTGATAATCAGACAACCTTATTATTAAGACCATTTTGCCTGTAGCCTAAATTTTTAGGTGGCCCCATAACTGAGGTTTTTCCATACTATCAGAAAATTACTTTCATATTTGAATGTTTGTGATGTGATTAATTGGCTAGTATGGTGCATACATTTATCATACCTGAGTTGGAGCCTGTGTGGGGCCCGGAGTAGGATTTTGAGTTGGAGCCTGTGTGGGGCCCAGAGTAGGATTTTGAGTTGGTGCCTGAGTGGGACCTTGCATTTGGCCTTGAGTTGGTGTCTGACATTAACAAGATTTCTTCATTAGATGGAAAAGGCTATTAAGATTGACTAAATTCTGTGAAAGTTGAAAAATAATATCCGTAAGGAGAAAATTACATGTGTGTTTTTACTGCACTGGGGCCTCTGCAGAGTAAAGAAGAAATAAAAAAATATAAAAAACAAATATAAGCAAGGATTGATAAATGTACCTTAAATAATGTATGCAAGAGAAAATATCATATGCTCAAAGTAGCTCTAACATTTAATAAGGCACAAAAAGACATGAAATACAAAAATATATGGGTGTAGATAATGTTGCCATGAGGTAATTATGAACAGTGTGTGCTTCAGTGGGAATTATATGTAATTAGGGTCAAACTATGAACACTTACAGTGTGTGCTTCAGTGGGAATTATACGTAATTAGGGTTAAACTATGAACACTTACAATGTGTGCTTCAGTGGGAATTATATGTAATTAGGGTCAAACTATGAACACTTACATGTGTCTTCACACTTACAATGTGTGCTTCAGTGGGAATTATATGTAATTAGGGTAAAACTATGAACACTTACAGTAATTATTACGTAATTAGTGTTAAATTATGAGCAGTGGGGAATTATATGTAATTAGGGTTAAACTATGAACATTGATTTCATGAAAAAGCATGACTAAGTATAATATGGGTAAACCGGTTTTTCTATTGCTCCATCGGTTTAGTTTCAAGATATTATAGTGACAATGAAGATTTCTGCTTAACATAATACAGTAGTAATATAGATCTCAGGGTTACTGAATGCAAAGGAATGGCTGAAGCAATGGATGGAAAAGGCAAGTCTTAAATTTTCATGACTAAAATGGGCTAAAAAAAACACACACAAGAGGCATTGAGGTTAGGACCTTTTCAACTCCTTAGGTAAAAACATACCATATAACGAGTATTTTTTAAGCGCTGCTAATTTTTACTATTTTTTATGACCCAGACACGATTCGTAAAATTTGCCCTAGCATAAACTGACCGCACGTAAACTCTTTCACTTGTAGCATATACACTATTATACTCCATGTTTTCCCTATAACACACGCCCAGCTTGAGTGAGATGTGCTTTCGATTATACATTTCATTATAACTACTACACAGGTGTTCAGTGTTCATAGTTTTGCAAATTATGATCACACAGATAAGTGGTAATTACCGTATACATACTAACTAATAGCATTTATGTCACTCATTATGTCACCTTTTATGTTTTGACAGCAGGTATCTTGCAATTGGGGTATGAAAATAAGACAAAACAAGTAAAACAGTCAATTACTCAAACTCAATGACCCTTTCTGGTGTTTAGGCCTTAATAGAATTTTGAGGTCAGTGACTAAAACAAGAGGGTCATGATGGCCCTGGATTGCTCACCTGAGTGTAAGGTTACCCAAGGAACATCAGTCTGTATTAAAACATTTTGAAATCTGGCCAGTAGTTTTGAAGGAGATGATCCCTGCAAAGTTTAATCAAATTCTGTCTAGCAGTTTCAGAGGAGATTCAATATATACATATAAGGCAAATAAGTACAGCTCCTTGCAGCCATATTTTTTTACGGATCAGAATGATTTTAGCAACTTTTGTGAAGCACCCAAGGATCATTCCTGCCAAATTAAATCAAAATCTGTCCAGCGGTTTCTGAGGTGATGTCATTTTAAGATTTCACTATATACATATAAGGCAAATTAGCCCGTCCCTGGCAGCCATGTTTTTTTATGGATTGGAATAATTTAGTTTTAAGGCCCCCAAACAAGCAGTTTCAGAGAAGATGCCGCTTAAAGATTCGCTATACACATATAAGCCCCTCCCATGGTGGCCATGTTTTTCTATGGATTGGAATCATTTTAGCAACTTTTGTGAAGGTTCACCCAAGGTTCATCCCTGCCAAATTTAATCAAATTCTGTCCAGCAGTTTCAGATGAGATGTCATTTTAAGATTTCACTATATACATATAGGGTAAATTTAAGCCCCGCCCCTGGTGGCCCTGTTTTTTTTCCCAATCGGAATAATTTTAGCAATCTTGGTAGAGAGTTATGCAAGGAACATCTGTACCAAATTATTTTGAAATCTGGCCAATAGTTTTGAAGGAGATGATTTTTAAAGTTTTCATAATTTTTTTTCTTTCTGTTGCCATAGCAACCAGAGTTCCACATGGATCAAAATTATTTTAGCAACTTTTGTGAAGGCTCACCCAAGGAACATCCCTGCAAAATTTAAACAAATTCTGCCTAGCGATTTCAGAGGAGATGTCATTTAAAGTAAATTGTTGACGACGGCCGACAACGGACGCAGGGTGATCGCAAAAGCTTATAAATTTAATGAGCTAAATTTTTACTGACACTTTGAACATGTAAAAAAAAAACTCATATAAAATGAAATCTTATGGGTTTTTTCCCCCCAAAAAATTCTTGAAATTACACAGCAATAAAAATGACCCATTATATGGTAAGTCTCATCTCTACCCATTGTTAGAATATTCATGGCCAGGTCCACTGATCACCAACAGTATTAAAAATAAACACGTGAGCTCTTCTGTGTATACACCAGGTCAACAAATGATCACATGATATACCTGAGTAGCTATTGGATAATATGATGACTAAATTTGAATATATAAATTAAGGGTAGCTATTGGATAATCTGATGACTAGATTTGAATATATCTGTAAACATTGGAAGGTTCATAAGGTATACCAATTTCTGGTTAGAAAATATTGCAGTAGTAATAGTAGAATTTCATTTTTGTAGAGGCAATATCTAATAACTGGATGATTTCATGGATATAGCAGACACCACAAATTAGCATTCTATTCAAAACTTTGTTCTTGCAGTATCATGTTTTCTTTTTAATAGATAATAAAAATTTGTCACATTTTCATCCATAGATATTGCAGAGGCAAAATGAGTATAATAAATATAAGCTTTATACATGTATCAATTTCATCTCAATGCTTCTGAAAGAGAAGCAATAGGTCAAGATATTGGGGAAGCATAAGTTGGGATGCATAAGTTTTTTTAAATTCATATTAATCCTTCTTTACTGTTTCTGGGTTGGACCAGTACCTTGCTATAAGGATGGTCAACATAGATTCTTTCTGCAACCATGAGATCCACTATCATATATGCTACTACTGTGTCTTTAGTTGTATTCAATCTAAGGAAGTTATCTAGAGGATAGTAGTCAAACTAAGTTGCCATTTTGTTAATGGCTGTGTTTGTTACAGGACTAATCTGATTGATATCAAGTTGAGGTCAGGACTGGATGGTATTTATTTGTTAAAGATATCTGTAATGAGTTTCCAAGGTATTGGTCAGATTGTATGGACGGAGGTCATATTGACTACTTTATTTTGATTTTTAATTGGAGGAAAGTCATAATAAGATATTTCAAAATGCTGGGTGTCCATTGATACTTTTGTTAGCAGTGACAGAAATATTTTACAAAATGATGGCAACATGGCAAGCAATGTGTTCTCATGCATGTAAATGAACAAGATAATCTTAAGAAGATTTGCTATCTGAAACAAAGTTGCATGCATATACTATACTGAAATTATCCAATTTATTTGAAAAACAACAACATTTAATTAACAAGGCATTTAACATTTATTATCTAAAGTGATACATTAAAATATAAAATAAAATTACATAAAATATGAAATTACAAGTTTTAAACAATATCTACAGCAACATATGCTAATTGATTGTTAACCTTTCATTTCAAAAATAAAAACATAAACAAGAACAGCTGAGTATGTTGAAAAAAAAAAGAAAAAAAGAAAGAAAAGAAGACTCTTTTCATTGTAGAAACCACACAAAAACATAGTAATATTTATCATGCAATGATTGGTAGTCAACCTCACACATGATTTTTTTTTTCATAGTCAATCAAATACCATAAACCTGCAATAGTCTTAAGAATGATTTCCAAGCACCATGCATAATTTAAGGTATACTGAAAGCTAGTAGTTGCTCAAGAGGATAAATACTCTCTGTGTTCCCAGATTTATGAGTGACATGTACATCTGATTGGTGTAGCTTGGTTAGTATTATCAATATACAACAAGCACCATTACCAATCATTACCAATCAGTGCCAGTGAGAAGCGGGGAAGCTGAGTATATTGCCAGCTGTTTGACCATCTACCTCATTACCTGACTTGAGGGGCTTTCACTTGTTGGTCTAGTTGTTGGTGGTGCCTGAGTTGTTGTAGTTGTAGTAGTTGCTGATGGTACCTGAGATGTTGGTCTAGTTGTTGGTGGTGCCTGAGTTGTTGTAGTTGTAGTAGTTGCTGATGGTGCCTGAGATGTTGGTCTAGTTGTTGGTGGTGCCTGAGTTGTTGTAGTTGTAGTAGTTGCTGTTGGGGTCTAGCAGATTCAAGAAGGATAAAGGTAGATGTTCAGGAGAAATAATCAAAGCCGCAATGCGCTGAGAGACTGATAGCAGGATTTACAAGACAAAAGCTATAGTGCTAATTCTAATTCCAGCATTTAAAGTATAAAAACCCTATTAGCAATCATTTCTATCAGTCATACATATAACTTCACAACATAAGCTTTTTAAATATCAAACAGTGGAAATCTGAAGGACAAATTGACAAGTTATATAGTGACAGAAGTTGATTACCTCCCCTTGATAATTTCATTTTCATGAGTTATCTTTCCTGAACACTAAAAAATGTGACTTTCTCTACTTTCCAATATTGAAGGTTTAATGAAATTTGGAACAGAATCATATAAGGCATCTAAAAAAAAAACAAATTCTGTTTTCTTATTCACAGAAATTGTATATTTCCCATAGGCCTCAATGTTAACTTGAATATAAATTATCTCTCCTGATTTTAGTAATACTTGAAAAAACAACAACACTTTTTAAGCAGAATATCCTCAAAGTGACAAAGTTTCATAGAAATATTTCCATCCATTGGCCAGATAAGGAATATGGCTGTAAGGCTCCTAATACCTTAAGCAGGGTTGACAGGCAAAGGTCATTTAATGCCAAAACTCTAGTTATACTACAAATGTAGTAGGAAATCACCTGAACTCGTTCTTTGTTTCATGATAACCCAGTCTGCAGTCTCTCAGTTCCCTGAGGACTTTTGATTTGTTTCATTATGACCCAGGTTGAGGTTCCATTCATAAACTGCATGTCTAAAGAGGTCATGACCTTACAATAACATTTAATTGATTCACTATTGATAGTGAGATATAGTGCGGTGAAAATGACTGTGGTAATTATGCAAATTAGCAATGCCTTCTTTTTTTTATTGGTAAATTAAACTGGCTACTGCCAAAGTGAAAAGAAAATAACAAAAAGAAAGGCAGGATAAAAAAAATTAAATAAAATTTAAAAAAAAAACATATGAAAAAAAAAAGGTTTTATGAATTAACATGCCTGGAAAAATATTCCTTGTCTTTTCATCTCATAAACCGTTAATGAAAACATAATGTAAGAGAGTAAACATTTCCAGCAGGGCCATGATGGCCCTATACTATCTCTAAACAGAGATTTGATAACAGTAGATGGAAATTCAACACTGACCCACAAATGCACAGCAAACTGCTCAGTGATGTCTATCCTTCTAGACATCCCATGTTTGGTCATTCATTAATTGGCACACATTTCTATTTTTAGCAACAGTGACCTAGAGGTCTAAATAAACCATTCACATGCTTTGATAATAGTATCATTACTAACAAGGTTTTGAAACGATGTTATTTTGTTTTATTTTAGTCTCCAACAAAACTTATCACTGAATATAAGTACACCAACATACAAACCCATACGTCTAACAATTCCAGTTTTCTATCAATAAAAATTTACACTGATTTCAGTCCAAATCTATCATTATAAAACAAGAGACAGGAATTGTCACAAAACCAGGTTTTCTTTTCGCAATGTTTTGTCCCAGTACAGATTATTTGTATCAGTCAAATAATTTTGTGCTCAACGTCTATTAAATCTAATGCAATTCTGTATAAAGCAAACATACATAATATGTGCAACAAGGATTTTTAACTTACATTTATCCACATTAACTTTGAACATGACATGAATATGATGCAACAATCTGCTTCTGAAAATGTCACTTAAGCATTCACTTTAACTAAATTCTACTTTATTTTTTTTTGTGGGGGTATATAGGAATCACCAGTTATCTGTCTGTCTGTCTATCCCTATTCTTGTAAGCACAACTCCTAAACCTATTTGACCACCAAAAGGGGAGATAATCTATTTTCTATTTTTTTTTTACAAAAATAGCTTGTAAGCGCAACTCCTCCTAAACCGTAAGATGGATGTCACACAAACTTTACATAACAATGGCACATCATATGTAAATATACATGAAGTATGGGATTTCAAATTTGACAACTGAAAGGGGAGATACCCCAATCTAATAACCAGAGATTTCCTATGGAAAACCTTGTTAAAAACCCCTCTTTAAATCTACCATAACAACCAAAACAAAATTTTTCAAATATCATAAACTATGATTTTGACCTCTACCCCCCCTCTCCCACCCCCTCCCAAACAATCATGTAAACCTCTGTCCCAACCTGCCTTAAACAATGATCATAAACAAGAAACACATCTACCTACCAAGTATGAAGACTGATTTTGTTGAAAACCTGCTTAACAATGACCTTGACCTCTATTTAAACCACCCCAAAACAAATTCTGTCTTCAGTGTTATCTAAATGAATGCAAACTGATAGGAACTAAATTATCTGTGTCAACTGTGCTAAATGTCTAGATTAAATTATATCTGTAGAAACTATTTTATCTGTGATAAATGTCTAGATTAAAGTAAATCTGTGGAAAATATTTTATCTTTGCTTAAAGTCTAGATTAAAATAAATCTGTAGAAACTATTTTATTTGTGCTAAAAGTCTAGATTAAAGTAAGTCTGTAGAAACCATTTTATCTGTGCTAAATGTCTAGATTAAAGTAAATCTGTAGAAACCATTTTATCTGTGCTAAATGTCTAGATTAAAGTAAATCTGTAGAAACCATTTTACCTGTGCTAAATGTCTAGATTAATCTATTGAACCCAGTTTAATCTAAATGTACACATTTATCTGGGTAAATATCTAAATTAATGCAAATAAATATAAAACAACTAAAAATACAGCAGACTTTTAGCATCTTACCGTCTAAGAAAAACAAACACAGAAAATAGATATAAACTTAAAAACTGATAATATCATCAAGCTTATGTCTATGTACATTTCTCCTAGTTATCTGTACGAAATGTCTAGTTCAACACAATCCTATAAAACACAGTCTATATCTAATACGCATTTTAGATTGTCTGTTGATAGACACTACATATGTAAAACAAGAATAAATCCAAAATTAATTTGTCATACTGAATGTCTGAACAGAATAATAACTTTGCATTTAAATGAAATACAACACATAGCTTACTCCTCAGATAAATTTTATATACATGATATAAATTGACGATATAGATTATAAAATGCTTTAGCCTATTTACAAACTGGTGTCTTATTATGGATTAGATATATATTTGGAACAAAAAAAGATTGACAACAAAGAGATATTGAAGAAAAATCTTGTATATGTTGCAAAATTGCATTCAAATGTAAAAATGTTAAAAACATAAAAAAAAGGCAGGAAAAAAACACTTAACCAGTATGAAATTCATTAAAAATATACATACACACACAAACACACAAATCTATTTATGGTTCTAAATGATTCACAAGTAATAACAATATGCTAAACTAGGTTCAACAGTCAGTGATTCACAATGACGACTTGCAATCAGGACAATAACTAGTGTATTAATTTTCTGGAAGCAGGAAGTTTGTAGGCAAAGCAGGACACATGCCAACAAATTTGGCCATCTACCTTATTACCTGACTTGATGGGTTTTTTGTTGTTCTATATTCAGTGGTTGACCTTGTTGGGACTGTTGGTCTAGCAGTCATTGTAGAAGTTGTGGAAGTTGAAGGTGGGGCTTGAATTGTTGGTCTTGTTGTAGTGGTTGTGGAAATTGGTGAAGTTGGAGCCTGAGTTGTTGGTCTTGTTGTAGTGGTTGTGGAAATTGGTGAAGTTGGAGCCTGAGTTGTTGGTCTTGTTGTAGTGGTTGTGGAAATTTGTGAAGTTGGAGCCTGAGTTGTTGGTCTTGTTGTAGTGGTTGTGGAAATTAGTGAAGTTGGAGCCTGAGTTGTTGGTCTTGTTGTAATGGTTGTGGAAATTAGTGAAATTGGAGCCTGAGTTGTTGGTCTTGTTGTAGTGGTTGTGGAAATTGGTGAAGTAAAGGCCTGAGTTGTTGGATTTGTTGTTGTAGAAATTGGGTCCTGAGTTGTTGGTCTGGTGGAGGTTGCTGCAGTCGGGACCTGAGTTGTTGAAGTTGAAGTCTGAGTAGTTATTGTAGAAGGCATTATGGAGGAGGCCAGAGTTGTTGGCCTAGTGACAGTTGTTGAAAAAGGTGTTGTACTTGGAAACTGAGTTGTTAGCTTAGTGGAAATTGTTGTTGTTGAAGGCGTAGTTTGGGCCTGAGTTGTTGACCTAGAGGCAGTTGTTGTAGAAGGTGTTCTAGTTTTGGCCTGAGTTATTGGCCTAGTGGTAGTTGTTGTAGTTTGGGCCTGAGTTGTTGACCTAGAGGTAGTTGTTTTGGAAGGTGTTTTAGTTTGGACCTGATTTGTTGACCTACTGGTAGTTGTAGTTGAAACCCAAGTAGTTAGCTTAGTGGTAGTTGTTGATGGTACTTTTGGGCCTTTTAAATTGTTGGGCCTGATGGGTAGTTGTGGGGATTGTTGTAGTCAAAACCTGGGTTGTTTGGGCATGAGTAATTAGCCCAGTGGTAGTTGTTGTAGACGTTGTTGTGTTAACCTGAGTTGTTTGTCTTGTTGTAGATGCTGTTGTCGTAGAAACCTGAGTTGTTGGTCTTCCAGTTACAGTTGATGTTGTTGGATCCTAGTTTGATTATGATGTTTAAGGTAGATGGTTAAGAGTATCAAAGGAAAAATTGTCCAACAAACTTATGGGAGCACAATCATGCAAGACAAAACAAACTTAAGGGATGATATGAATGACAAAACAAACTTAAGGGAACACATACAAGACAAAACAAACTTAAGGGAACACATACAAGACAAAACAAACTTAAGGGAACACATACAAGACAAAACAAACTTAAGGAAACACATACAAGACAAAACAAACTTAAGGGAACACATACAAGACAAAACAAACTTAAGGGAACACATACAAAACAAAACAAACTTAAGGGAACACATACAAGACAAAACAAACTTAAGGGAACACATACAAGACAAAACAAACTTATGGGAACACATACAAGACAAAACAAACTTAAGGGAACACATACAAGACAAAACAAACTTAAGGGAACACATACAAGACAAAACAAACTTAAGGAAACACATACAAGACAAAACAAACTTAAGGAAACACATGCAAGCAAAACAAACTTAAGGGAACACAAGCAAGACAAATTTTACTTAAGAGAACACATGAATGACGAATCAAACAAAGGCAAAGACATGAATTTAAAACATGTGTAAAAAGGCAGAAATATGTAGTGGGGACACTTTTGATAAAACTGCAATCATAATCTTCATGAAAAGGTAAGAATAAGGTGAATAACAGATGTATTTTTAAACTTTATTACATTCAAAGTAAAAAAAATGCCTTTCCAAATAATTACACGACAACCCTTCTAAATGAGAAAAAAATAAGTAAAATGTAAGTCACTGTGTCAAATCATTAGTATAAATACTTCTTGACACAAAATATCAAAGTGTTCTTATTAGGGAAACAAGAATGATGAAATCAGCATCTAAATATTTAATCATTTCTTAGCACTAATTAAGTTGAAGTCTGACCTAAAAGGCACCAATTCTTCTTACACATGGATAATACACTCAATTTCAATCAAAATTACATTCTAACAGAATGAAATACTTGTTTGAGAACAAAAAAAAGACAAAATAGGTGCCGATTTATACATAAAGCAAGCTTTAGAATTAGAAAAAAAACATTAAAACAATGATGATACTTGCGGGTGCATAAAATGTGAAGCATTCAAGTGACGTTAAACATTTTACATGAAGCCAACATATATAATGTACAAATCATCAAAACAGGAGAAACAGTAATCTGCTTTGTTATCAATAAAAAATAACAGCCCTTTATCTCATACGGATGTGTTCTAATGTTTAAACAAATGGAGCAGACCTGACTGGACAGGGCCTCCACTGTAAGCTAATACTGCTCATAATATTGTAGCTCAGAATCTACACAGCAAAAGAAAAATTCATTGTTTCAAAAACCATTTATAGTTAATTAATATTCATCAAGTTATAATTTATACATGGATATTCATGAGACCAAGGGTTAATCTCCCGTTCTACATGATAAAACCTACATGACAGGCATAAAGCCTGATCAACCTGCAACTAAGCCACAAATGTCTTATACTGTTTGTTACTCCTCAGCGCCTTAAGAATCCGAGAATAACACTGAACTCTAAGAATGGCTATAGGTCTGATCCGGATTTCCTGTGGTTGGATAGGGTATGAAATATGATGCATGAAGAGTATACTGTTTGAGAATCTGAGTATATTCTAAAAGCCTAAATATGATAGCTCAAATATTGAAAAATACTGAAATATCTCAAATAGTGATAAGATACTGAGATATCTCAAACATTGATAAATACTAAGATATCTCAAATATTGACAGAGACTGAGATATTTCAAATATTGACAATGACTGAGATATTTCAAACACTGATAGATACTGAAATATCTCAAATATTGACAGAGACAGAGATATTTCAAACATTGACAGATACTGAGTTATCTCAAATATTGACAGAGACTGAAATATCTCAAATATTGAAAGAGATTGAGATATTTCAAACATTGATAGATATTGAGATATCTGTCATCCCATATCTATATATTCTTAAAATGCCACAGATGAAATCAATGAACTCTGAAAGATAAGCTTATCACACCAAGTGCATAAGCATACTGCACCCTTGCTTGGCACTCAGCATATAAGGGTAGTTCCAGGACTGGTTGGCCCGGTGTCAGGATAATGTGACTGGGTGTGGTATCATGCCACATGTCTATGGCGTGATACTACAGTGTGGCAGCACTATATCTGTCTCAAGTAGACATCATCTCCAAATGACTGAAATACTTTTGGTGGGACGTTAAACCCAAGAAACAAACAAACATAAGCATACTAGATCTCTATATATCTTGAATACTGTACCTTGGGCTGCATATATTAGTTTTGCCCTTTGAAATCATTTACTAAGGCATCGATTATGAGAAAAAAGAGTCCCTTGCTAATGCATAAATGATTCATACAAACATTGAGGTTAGAATGTAATTTCCTCAGAGTATCGATTTCAATCAATAGACTAGTCTAGCGTGCAAGGTGATGTAAGCTATCATTGTTTGGAGGTGTAAAAAGCAAAAATAATTGACATGCACTATTTGAATACCTTATGGTTTACCCTGATCATTTCATATGCATTTATGATTAGTTTATTATTCTTTCATTTGTTTGTTTGTTTGCTGGGTTTAATGTCCCACTGACAGTGTTTCAGTCATTTGGAGATGATGTCTACTTGAGACAGATATAGTGCTGCCACACTGTAGTATCACGCCATAGACATGTGGCATGATACCACACCCAGTCACATTATCCTGACACCGGGCCAACCAGTCCTGCAACTACCCTTATATGCTAAGTGCCAAGCAAGGGAGCTATAACAGTACCATTTTTTATGACTTTGGTATGTCGCGGCCAGAGATCGAACCCACGACCTTCTGCACCCGAGGCGGACCGCTCAAACCCCTAGGCCTTGGGACGGTTCTTTCATTTGGAAGTAAGTTCAATAATATTAAGTACATCAGCTTAAGACATGATATTGATCATCCATATCTTGAGATCAAAGTCAGGTAACATGTTGGAACCTGAATAAGACAGAGTTATTTCTTCAAAGGAAATGACACCAAGACTGGAGAGTTAAGCCTTCTACAATGCAAGACCTGCGCCACTTTGAAAAAAGAGGAATGGGGCAAACATCT
Organism: Solen grandis; assembly: GCA_021229015.1. Lineage (NCBI taxonomy): Eukaryota > Metazoa > Mollusca > Bivalvia > Adapedonta > Solenidae > Solen > Solen grandis. Next base: position 31,413,080 of record CM037790.1, on the reverse strand, counting down.
ATTAATTACCCGAACATTTTTAAGACTGGTGGCCCATTCCAGTAAATTTCAAACCAAAAATATCTTCACAAGCATAAATTAATAGAGGTAAAATTTCAAGTCATTTTTTCTTCACAAAACGTTCTGAGTTTATCTAATCACATTTTTTATGCCTTATTTTGAAAGCAAGAAATTGACAGACACTTTATAGAACAGCATTCTTACAAATATAATCTAATTGATGTGAAATTAATTAAAGCAGGTGTCTGGAGACTGCCACATACAGTTTGTGTTAGGCATTAATTGATTAAATTTAATAACCAGAATTTAACTGTACTTAAACTTTTCAGAAGACCATGAAACTGGATATGTCTACTTGTTGCTTGCAGGCTGATCTGGTTTTATATTGGTCACACTGGCTATTTCACCAACAGATATCATGTGGTAGGGGTGAAGAGTAATATAGCCATCAGAAATTTCTCTGTAGCTATCTTGCTAAAACAAATATGATAACAAGTTATCTTGATATAGAGATAAATTGCACAGACATTCATCTTTGCATACTTCCTGCAATGAACAACCTATGTTTCCCTCATTTACTAAGTTAGAGACAAGCAATAACTTTACTTTAAGACAAACTGTATCTCAGCAAAGCAATGCACAGCAGAGCAGCTATCACACTGTTTACATAAAAGTTTATTATTGCATTTAGCCTTTGGTGCCCATAAGCACTCAGGTATACACAATGAATAAATACACAGGATCTTTACCGCAGGTATTTTGAAGACAAAATAATAATAAAAAAGATTATGTTCACAAAGTGGAAAGATTTGGTTGCATATTGTGAACAGTGATGGAGCAATGTGATTACAGTGTTCCACTTCAAAGATTCATAGTTTTATAGAAACAAAAATATTTGCTGTCCATAGTTTGAGCCATGTTACACACGCGTCCACATCATAATGGAGTCTGTTTTGAGGGACTTACCTTCTTAGACACAAAAATTAGCAAGGCTTTTTATAAATATAAAACTGATTTCTTTGACCAAAACTCAATTAATAAAATAGAAACTTAAAAATAAATTTTTTTTTTCAAAACAACAAAACTAAAAAAATACTGGTATATGAAAAAAAAGTTATCTACAAGAATGTATTTTGACTGGCTTTGCATTTTTCGACATTTTTATATCAAAATTAAACTATTCAATGAGGTATTTCATCTGCAGAGCTGTATAGTTTGCTGAAAGTAGTTTATGCTAAATTTGTTCATAGAAATCCTTAGTGGCATCACTCACCTAAAGACAGAATAAAAATACCGTATACACGGTCAGATTAGGCGCAGCTACATATAAGGCGTATCCTAACTTTCAGGGTAACTTATTTGAAAAAAAAACAAGAGTGCCAGTGATGCCACAATATAAGCCGCCACAAAATATAAAGACCAAGAGGGGTCTTTTAATTATTGCTTTTAACATTTCTGTAAGCATAACCTCATAATGAAGTCTGTAAGACCAATTAATTTAGCTGAACAGAGATAGAACCCTAAAAATGCTTCCAATATGACAGTAGGTCAAGTAGCAGTATCAATTTGAATCCTTTTTTCTTTCTCCCCATAACTCTTGCAAAAATCACTGTACCAGAAAATCCTTGCCTTATGCACTTTTACCTGTTTAGAAACTTGAGTTGTGTTTTAAAGAGACCATGTTTAGAAAGGCATAACTATTGCAAATATTGATAAACATCAAAGCCCCTGCTTTGTGCATATCTACCCAGTATAGTAATGACATTGCCCAAGTTTTGAAAAGATTAGGTCAGAAACATACAAGAAATTGCATTCCCAAAGCTGAAATATCAATCAGCTAAAAAGACTAAGTTTCAGGGGACACAAATCTTGCAAAAATTAATGTACCGGAAAATCACCACTTCATGCACATCTACCCATTATAGTAATGATATTGACCAAGTTTTGAAAAGATTCATTCAGAAATGTAGGAGGAGTTGCGTTCACAAGGCTGCAATATCAATCAGCTACAGAGACTAAGTTTCAAGGTACACAAATCTTGTAAAAATCAATGAACCATAAAATCGCCACTTCATGCACATTTACCCATTAAAGTAATGATATTGACCAAGTTTTGAAAAGATTCATTCAGAAATGTAGGAGGAGTTGCGTTCACAAGGCTGCAATATCATTCAGCTACAGAGACTAAGTTTCAAGGGACACAAACCTTGTAAAAATCGATGAACCGGAAAATCACCACTTCATGCACATCTACCCATTATAGTAATGATATTGACCAAGTTTTGAAAAGATTCATTCAGAAATGTAGGAGGAGTTGCGTTCACAAGGCTGCAATATCATTCAGCTACAGAGACTAAGTTTCAAGGTACACAAATCTTGTAAAAATCAATGAACCATAATATCGCCACTTCATGCACATTTACCCATTAAAGTAATGACATTGACCAAGTTATAAAAAGATTCATTCAGAAATGTAGGAGGAGTTGCGTTCACAAGGCTGCAATATCATTCAGCTACAGAGACTAAGTTTCAAGGGACACAAACCTTGTAAAAATCAATGAACCGGAAAATCACCACTTCATGCACATCTACCCATTAAAGTAATGATATTGACCAAGTTTTGAAAAGATTCATTCAGAAATGTAGGAGGAGTTGTGTTCACAAGGCTGCAATATCATTCAACTACAGAGACTAAGTTTCAAAGGGACAAAAATCATGTAAAAATCAATGAACCGGAAAATCGCCACTTCATGCACATCTACCCATTATAGTAATGACACTGACCAAGTTTTGAAAAGATTCATTCAGAAATGTAAGAGGAGTTGCGTTCACAAGGCTGCAATATCATTCAGCTACAGAGACTAAGTTTCAAAGGGACACAAATCTTGTAAAAATCAATGAACCGGAAAATCGCCACTTCATGCACATCTACCCATTATAGTAATGACATTGACCAAGTTTTGAAAAGATTCATTCAGAAAAGTAGGAGGAGTTGCGTTCACAAGATATGGACGTACGGACGGACGGACAGACGGAGAAGATGACGCCAATATACGACCGCCTCCGGCGACGTATAAAAAATCACTTATCGTATCGTATTCGGCGAAATCTTGTTTTGAAATTTGCGCCGTCGTACATTTTGACAGACCGAAAGCTATCCGTACGTCACCGGGCTAATCATACGGTGAACCGTTTTATTTACACATGGCATAAGATTAGCGTTAGACCGTTACATTAACGACGGGTAGGATAAAGGTGACACATTTTCATTACATGACATTACTCAACCGTGTCCCCACATTCTAACACTGGGGACCATTGTCACCTGTCAAAATTCTCCCAACTAACAAACATTACGTAACAATTGCCACGTGTCAAGTTTCTCCTATACATCATGAGGTCCCGTAAAATAAACTTATTTGTTTATATTGAAAATGGCTTCCATCAAGTTGTTTCAGTTTCTCATGATCATTTTATCATGAAATATACCTGTAGGATAACTAATAAGAACAAAAGCAATAATCTGGTATTGTTTATCATGGTTTCGTATAGACTTTGTGTCATATTATCGTATTCATTGGCTTTCAGTATATCCATTTTCTGAGATCGTATACCGGTAATTTTCACTTCTCAGTGACTGAAAAAAGAAACCTGAAAAGCTGTATATCATCATATAAGGCGCACCCCCTCTATAAACTTGAATTATCTGGAAAAAAGGTGCGCCTAATCTGCCGGTGTATACGGTATGCCAAAAAATGTTTTAATTGACTCTCTATTTAGAGTAATCCTAATTTGTGATAGGTAGAAAACTGACTTATCATACAGTTTTTAAAGATGTAGTGTTGCCTTCTGCCCTTAATCCTAATGCAAGATCTTACACATACCTGTGTGGGAGTTGGGGCCTGGGTTCCAGATGATTCAATGGTTATTTGGCTGGACACCTTCTTCACCCAGTAAGTTGCTTTGACTTCAACAACAGTATATCTGCAACAAACAAAAGAAACGAAAGTCTAGAATTTTTGGGTATTTACATTAACCCTTTCCCTCATAGAGGACACCATGAAAAGACCTATGCGAACAGCATAAAACCAGATCAGCCTGCGAGTAATTGATCAGGTTTTATGCTGTTCGCTGCTCCTCAGTGGTTTGGAAATGAGGATTTTGTAATTAAATTTGGTAAGGTTTAACTGTGGTTTTCTGCAGATCAGGCTTTATGTGATACCTATTAAGGGCGTCAAAATGAGTATATGAGGGAAAGGGTTAAGGCAGTTAAAATCATCATCATCATTATCATCATCGTCAACATCATCATAATATTATCATCATCATCATCATGAACATCATAATGAATATTATCATCAACACAATACTGACATAAACACGAGTGATTATATATCACATTCCATCTCACAAGCATTAAATAATTAAACAACCTTTATGAAATTGGGTTTACATGCTAAAATATCTAAATATTCAAGATTGAAACTATCAAGTCTTGTTTCTAGAAAAGATACATAACTTGTTACAGCCTTATCTTGTATTATGATTTCTATTCAGTACTAATATTAGACCCAAAAAGTGGGCTAATACTTACACGAAGACAACATTTCCAACGGCTGTATTAGGAGCTGTCCAAACAGTCGATAAACTTTCACTTTGAAACCCAGTAGTATGGGAGAGAGCTGCATTCTGTGTCAAATAAACAACAACATGAGTAGGAACCCCTAGTAGGTTTTAATTACAACTTAAACATTAGAAATGTTGCACATATGCTGCTACAGTGAAACTTGACTTATCCAACTTATCCAAGCTTGAATCAAACTCATGACTTCTTGAAGGGAAAAAAAAAAGTACCGATCGACGCTCATACCAACTGAGCTGATTTTCACAAGTGCAGAAGACGTGTGTAAATAAGGCTATAAATAATCAATCTGAACAAAACAGCAGGACTAGCACTACACAGACAATTGTACTGTATTGATATCTACACTATGCGTTCTTTATATTACGGTTGCATATCAACAAGATAAACAATACGCATTACTTATCCCACCCATCATGTAATAATTAAACTACTACTATGTATAATTGCAAGCTTAATAAAGAGGACATGAAATGTGCAATGTCCAGAATGACGAGCAAAGTGATAAGTACGTCATGACCAAAACGTATGTAAACATCATTAAAATACATACATCTACTGACTAACAATCTATTAAATATGATAAATTACACTGGAAACTTTTTAAAACAAACACAAATCACTTATTTGAAACCCCTAAACAATCACATATAAAAATATTGATAACTGAAAACTATTACTATCACAACTTAACATTTGACTGCAATACCAATTTTGCACATGCGCAAACAAAAGTGTAAACCCATTTTAATTATATATATGGTACTTAATAACAGTAATGTATATACAGTACTGAATACCATCCAAAAATGAATGTAAGCAATGGTAAAACAAGAAAATGATGCATAAAAGAAGTTAAAAGATAAAAAAAAAACAATGGCTCAATTTTAACATACTCAACAATGAAAAAATACATACAATAGCAATGATGTATACCAAAATATTTGTTAAGGTCTGAGGGAAATGGAACAACATAGATGGCTAAAGTGTGATGTGTACTCAGAAAATCGAAGATGGTGTCCAAGATGGCTGCCATAAGTCTCATGTCCATGGAAATGGTATATCTGAATGTGACAAATATTTGACAATGACAGCTCAAAGTACTGAATTTGACTCCTTCCACCATAATGAATATCAAATTCACACACAACAATGGCCAATTGAAGGTCAAGGTCATTCCAGGGTCAAAATACTAAAACTGCTCTCAAAATCTGATCTAACCTACCTCACCACTAACTCTACTAGAGCATGGGTTCCTGGTGTTTGCAGGAGTACTAAAGGAGCCATATGTTGTGAATGTGTCCACACTGGGGCGGGCCTCGATGAGGAAGCCTTTGAATGTGGGACCACTTATTGTAACTGCAAAGGAAATTTTCATTTTAAACATACATATGTGTCTTTTATATTTTAACTACACAGAGCAATTCAATCCTGATCAAACTGAACTTCAAGTTATCTCATCCAGAAATACTTATCATAATATATAAACTTGATATAGTCTTTATTGATGAGGTCTCCTAAGTTAAAACATACTATGCTTTAGGTTACTTATTTATGGAATATGATATCGTAAAACTAAAACAATGAGGGCCAAGATGGCCTGAAAGACACTCAACTGAGAAACATTGCCTTTATTGCTTTACAAGTTACTAAAGTCATACTGAATACAAAATACATGCAAAAATACAGCAATATCATTATCAAAGCAAGTCTATATAAATCAATTGAGCTCTGAGGATAGTTAAGAAGTCTGGTATTTTCACATGGTCATACCTGTCACTTCCTCATTTGGAGCATATGTGGTTTTGCTTGGGTTAAGTGTCAGGGTATATGGACCCGAGTTGCTCTGCGGGCTTCGCCCATGCCCTGGTGTCATGGAGTTGCACACACTGGAGGGGGGACCACCACTGTAAGCTTGGATTGTCCCAACCCATGACAGTACTATCATCAACAGTAGCATCTGAAAAGAGTGATCAACAGGTGAGATAGGAATTATATCTAATGATTGTGTCCCACTTGGCATTTTTTGCCTCGGGGAAATTATTAAGCCTAGTGAGGCAACAGGAATAGGCTCCCCAGTGTCCAAGGGAAGCTTTGGGAGTGTCCTGACCCTTGTGAAGCCATAGGGAGACCTCAGGAGAACTCTAAAAAATTGCAATGCTATCATTGAAATTTTTCACAATATGTGTTCTCATTGTTTTGAAGGTTAAACAAGCCAAGGAGGCATCCTCAGAGCTTCCAGGGGCTATTACTGCTGCCCAAGAGCTTTCGCAATTTTTTTTTCCACAAAGCATCCCCTAAGCATTGATTAAGTCTTGCTGAGGGACCTTTTGGAATACCTGAATTATCTTTGACCTTATGGTGACACATTCCCAACCTGGAGGGGTTGAATCCCAAAAATTTCTTAAATTTCAGGGAGGATTGAAAAGTGCACTTGTCTTTATTAAACTTGGTTTAACGTGAACAATGCATCCCCTACTCTACGGAGATATTATACCTCCCCCCCACCCCCAATGGTGTTCCTAATTGGAGAAGCTCTGGGGCATCTCAAACCTTTCCCAAACATCGGGAGCCATCCAATAATTCATGGCCATTATTCAGTGACATTCGCAAAGCCTTGTGACTAAAGCCATTGTTAAACAGATGATCCGTAATTACTAATATTAAAGGGCCATTTTCTTAGAAATGGTCTGGGTTTTTTATAAATCAGGAAAAAGGTCCAAAACAGAACTGTCAGGAAGTGGCAATATAAGCAAGTAACATTTAAGACTAATTTAGGCTCACATTTGGCAAAAGTGAATCAAAGAAGATAAGGCAATTAATAAATCAATTGATAAAATAATAATGTTAGTCTCTGGTCCCAAAACTCATTCATGAAAAATTAATTATTTAAATAAACTCCAAAAATTAAGGAACATGCCATCTTTTCGTTCATTGAGTCAAATGATTTGAAAAACCTTCTACATACTTTAATAAATAGAATTATCACCCATTCAACAATTTTCATAAGTTTTTATGTAATAAAAATATGTTGAAAAACAAGAACTATCATTGAAAATGACCATATCCCAAGATGTCTGCTTTGTCAGAGTTACTGTTACTATGTCAGACAGTCTTGATAAAGATGAAGGATAAAAATAAAAACACATCAAATCCAAGTAGATCACTAATACCTTTATATATGTACCATATTGCCGAAAAAAGGATTCAATTAATATAACAAGAGAGCCATGATGGTCCTGAAGTCACTCACTGGAGCAACACTGTCTTGATTGTCTGTACAAGTTAATATATTGTAGAATAGTCATACTGAATACATTATCCATACAGTAATACAGCAAGATCATTACAATTCCAGACATCAAACAGAACCTTTGGGCCATATTTGAAGGAAGTAGCTTAAAAATACAAAAGTAGGTCAAGGTCATACAAGGTCAAAGTTCAATGCCAAACACAAAACAGTACCTGTGGACGACATTTGAATCTTTAGTTTAAAATATCAAAAGTTGGTCACTGGGTCATGATTGAAGGTCATCCATGGCCAAAGTTAAATTTCACAAATAAAATTGTACCTGTGCTTAAAAATTGAATTTAAAGCTCCCTATATAAGACCTATGTAAAAAACAACAACAAGTGAACATTGGGCATGGCCAATTTTGACCCCAGTGTCCATTCTAGGATTCAAAATTAATGGGGGATTTTCCCCCAAATTATCCAAAAACAGGGGGGGGGGGGGGGGGGGGGGGGATATTTTGAAGGCAGAAGGGGTTTCACTGAACACAATTTTTGTGTTCAAAACCTATCTAATATGCGACATAAATGTACATATGAAATGGAAAATATGCAGTTTAATTTTTTTTTTTTTTTGACAGACAGGGACTGTTACTATCTATGTTGGATTCTGCCTGTTTCTGTTCAAAATCCGCCCGCGTAAGCACTTGTAACTGATTAGATTGTGGGTTGTTTGGCTGGAAGGATTGACTAACGCCATATTTTCTGAATACCAGTCATTTGTCACTTTGACATTTCCTCTACATAAAGGATCATAGAATGGTTAATTCATATATTCTAAACAAAAAGCATTTACTGAATAACAGCGATTATAATGTTAATGTGCCAAAAATATTTTCCTTTGTTTATATTCTAGGAACTTATACCACCTGGTGCCAGATGCACATATTAACAAATACCATGATGAATCAGTATGGCAGAATCAATGTAGCAGTGACAGATAGCCTTCAAAAAGGACTTGGTGATTTCTTTTTCATTGTTTGGTATTAGCGGGATTTTCATGCACATGATTTTTATTTATGTGGGATCTTTGAAGAAAATGCAAAAATCCCACAATCCTGTGCACTAGAATAGAGACTGTGATCCAGGGCCTTTTGATTTGAATAAACATGGTAACACACACCAAATATCTAAGCTCTGTTTCAAGAAGTTCTTTTTTTAAATTTTCCTATAAAGTCTATATAAAATCCAATGATTCCTTGGGCGGGTCCAGTTTTGACCACTGGGCTTTATCTGACTGACTTGGAAGAGGTCCACTGGGTCATGTTACACACCAAATATCTTAATTCCAGGCCTTGTGACAAGAAAATTGTTCAAGTAGTTTTCTGTGTTACTTGACTTGACTATTTGAGTTTACCGTTGCTTCAACAGTATTTCAGTCATAGAGCGACGACCAGCTAATTACATTATTATCTTATCAAGTTTAATCAAAATCTGACCAAATCTCATCTACAGACAGACCAACAGACGTGACTCCAATATAGCCCCTATATATTTCGTATCTGGGAGTATTAACGACTGTTATATGTATGATCATATTTTAACAAAATAAAGCAAACTGCATCTCTTCAGTTTGCCAAGACATTAAATGGCGTCTAAACAGGACACGAGATGGAGTTACTCCCATGAAGCAGTTTAACCCTTTCCCTCATATAGACTCATTTTGACGCACTCAATAGGTACCACATAAAGCCTGATCTGCAGAAAACCACAGTTAAACCTTACCAAATTTAATTATAAAATCCTCATTTCCAGACCACTGAGGAGCAGCGAACAGCATAAAACCTGATCAGCCTGCGAGTTACTCGCAGGCTGATCTGGTTTTATGCTGTTCGCATAGGTCTTTTCATAGTGTCCTCTATGAGGGAAAGGGTAAATTTACTTCATTTTTCTACAAAACTTATACTTTCCCAAATGGGTACATATTCCCACATCTTGTTTCAACAGGTGCAAACATTGATCAGAGGACAAGTGATTCTTAGTAACATTTTACAGGACCACCTTGTCATTCTGACAAGTAACGTACATCAGCCAGCATATCACCCATTCATATGAATCACATAACCTATAATAACTGTTATGCCCACATACTTGAAAAAAAAAGACCAAAAACAAACACATAACATATTTAGAGCATCAAGCATAATCACCATTTTTTATCAGTCATAATAATTTCAGATGTAACAAAAGTGACACCACAAAACACACCATTTACCTTACATGACATCTGAGCTATGAAATTTCTCCACGCAAGATCAACATATAAAATATGAATTCCACAAGCAATCTGACAGAGCTTCTATATATTTCATCCAAGCATGGCATGGACATATAAATAATTACTGTAATTAATTGTACATTAATGTAGCACACTTTGAAATGAGATCTCCTGTTTCTAGCGCCGTTTCTGAATCAGCTACCTGTCTCCACACAAGGTCCACAGTAAATCAGTGAAGACACAGGTTTAGTGTCCACTAGCAAGCTATAAATAGCTCTCACTGACAAGCACATGCAAAATGTCAACACTGGTCTATAAATAATACAAAATATGAGATGTTTTTGCTGCACATTTTACAGTGTTTGTTGGGGATTATAACAGTGATAATGAGGGAAATATGACCTTGAGCTAAACGATGAAAAAACGAGAATTACTCTATAACAAGGATTTCCATGATGCACAAAACCGTTCATTCTGTCCCTCAAATTGTCGCGATGTCAGAAAAAAATTCTTTTTTTTCCCCTGTTGTAATAATAAAATCCTTCATCATATTAATAAAATCTTCATCATATTTTATCTTCTTAAAGACATATCAGCGTTTTTTTTTTCTATTGGACAGATTTTTCTAAAATTTTGCACCTAAGTACATAAGTACTTTAGACTATAACCAAAAGATATAAGACTTAAAAATAGGGGGTCACCAGACTCGTTTTAGAGATTTAACTTATGGTAACACATTACTGTTTGCTAAATTTTGGTGAAAAAAAATCTTGCATTAAAAAATTGGAAAGATTGCATTCTTAAATCTTTAATAACATATCAAAATAATATTTTAAGAATATTTTATCATAATTTGTAACTTATAATATATTTGTAAGTTAAAGGTGAAAATACTGTCCAACATGCGTGGAAGCAAGGAAATACACTATGAGCAAAAATAGTCATTGTGTCTGGACGAAAATATATACAAAATCTACCATAAAGCTATGAAATTGTATGTATATTTTTCTTGATAAAAAAAATGTCTATGGACAGATTTCCTTTATTTTTTCATATTCAATCCTCTGATATAAGGGCTTTCTGAAATGTAAAAAAATGATTACTTCACCACGTTTGTTTTTTAACTAAAACTGATTTTTTTATTGAAATCAAGCCAAATTTGCATAAAAACACTAAAATGTGACTTTTTGGACTCTCAACATTTGGCAAATATACTTTTAATCATGTTTTAAATACAAGAATCTTAAAATTTGGGGTTTCCTTTAACATTCTACTTAAAATGAATGAGAAATTCAAATTTATTTTTTACCAAAATTACAATCAGTGGTAACCTTTTAAAATGTCCTGAACCATCTTTCTATTCATTGCATTTCTTCTTTTTTTCTTTTACTTCCTAGATTTTAAATTTTCTCTCCCTTCATTTATTTATTTTTTTTATCTCACTCCATTTTTTTCAATCCATCCATCTACCAATATCTTTTTCTCTCCCTTTTTATCTCACTTGACTTTTGTTTTCTGTCCCTCCATTCATCCCTCCACCAATATCTTTTTCTCTCCCTTTTTATCTCACTTGACTTTTATTTTCTGTTCCTCCATTCATCCCTCCACCAATATCTTTTTCTCTCCCTTTTTATCTCACTTGACTTTTATTTTCTGTCCCTCCATTCATCCCTCCACCAATTCTTTTTCTCTCTCTCTTTATCTCACTTGACTTTTACATTAAGTCCCTCGATTCATCCCTCCACCAATATCTTTTTCTCTTAACTTATATTTTCATTCTCTCCATTCATCTATCCCCCTATCCATCCTTTCATGGTGACACAGAGGACTGCAGTGGCATGCTACCACTGATACCATACCCAGTCATACTATTCCTGCTTACAACAGACCTGTTCCTGCTCTGAGTCTTCCTGCATCCCCCACAATTAGGACGCTATGATATACCAGCTGTCGTTCTCACATTACAGTCTATCATCTTAACAATGGGTAAAGTTACACACTTAGTGGGTAGTTTTAAAATACAATAACAGACAACTTTGGGTAGATGTGAAGTGCATGTATTGTCTCGCATGAATGGCATTACAAGTAAGCACATATCACTCGGTAATGATCATCGCTAGCTCTGGAAGGTGAACAACTGAACATTCTACCAACAAGGGAAAGATTGAAGTGAAAATCTAATGATTATAGTAATTTAACATTGTTCCATTTCTTCCTCATTGGATTAGTAAAAGATTACACTCATAATCTTGTGTTATTTGTCATTAAAAAAATATCCCCCCCCCTCTACTGCTTCTCAAAGATATATTTCTACCATGTAGAAATCGCTGATATGCATGCAGCTGTTATAATGAATTAGAAATGTGTCCACTGCACACAGGATGCCCTAACTATGCGCCATTTTAACTGAGTTGAGGGCCATCACTCTGCTATGATACAAATTTCAAATCATAATTTCAGATGTATAACTTCTAATGATAGTCACCATTCCTTTTCAGTTTTTATGACACTGGCTCATATAGATTGGGAAATATGCAAATTAGATGGACATACCCCATCCCCTTTCCAAAATGGAGCAAACAATTATATGAGAAAAGCCATTGTATATACATCATACATTTCCACTTATTTCAATATTCAACACAAATTCTATAAATCATCAAACCATTATGTATAACCTTTATTTTGCTATTGATTGCTTAAGGCATACACAAAACATATTGATGATTTTCTTTTTCATTCCTTTTCATGATTAAAAAAAATGAAAAGACATTGACGAAAAATTCCATTGTAGACATTGTTTCATTTTATTTATTTAAAAACGACACTAGACACCAAATCCTCTTCCCTCATGAGAAACTTAACACATCTTCCGATAAACAAACAAATGGGCTTCAATCATTATTCACAGCTACAAATTTCAATACCAAGACTGAATAATGTTGGATCAAAATCAGCAGGACATACATTTTTAATCATTATCATCTCAGCTGAATATTCAACCTCTATCACATTTTAATTGTCAAAGGTATGAATACCAAATGTAAACGGCATAAACCCTGATCAGTTTCATTGAGGACTGGTATAGACTAACAATGGTTCCATTGATCTTCACTTACTATTCACTGAGAAAAAAGAACTTAAATAAACAACTACATAGCAGAGATTATATTGGACCCTGGTTAAGAAATGACTAAAATAGACTTGTCTCAATATTAGCATAGACTTATCATTACGATAACACAGACATAATTTTATACAAGCAATGACTTATCTTTCTGCCTACATACATTTATACTAACATAGATTTATTTTCAAATTGGCATAGACTGATCTTGATATAAACACTGATACTTCATACTAACATTGACCTATCTTTATACAAACACTGATACTTCATACTAACATTGACCTATCTTTATACAAACACTGATACTTTATACTAACATTGACCTATCTTAATACAAACACTGATACTTCATACTAACATTGACCTATCTTTATACAAACACTGATACTTTATACTAACATTGACCTATCTTTATACAAACACTGATACTTCATACTAACATTGACCTATCTTTATACAAACACTGATACTTCATACTAACATTGACCTATCTTTATACAAACACTGATACTTTATACTAACATTGACCTATCTTTATACAAACACTGATACTTTATACTAACATTGACCTATCTTTATACAAACACTGATACTTTATACTAACATTGACCTATCTTTATACAAACACTGATACTTTATACTAACATTGACCTATCTTAATACAAACACTGATACTGCATACTAACATTGACCTATCTTTATACAAACACTGATACTTCATACTAACATTGACCTATCTTTATACAAACACTGATACTTTATACTAACATTGACCTATCTTAATACAAACACTGATACTTCATACTAACATTGACCTATCTTTATACAAACACTGATACTTCATACTAACATTGACCTATCTTTATACAAACACTGATACTTCATACTAACACTGACCTATCTTTATACAAACACTGATACTTTATACTAACATTGACCTATCTTTATACAAATATTATAATAAAAACATTACCTTTTTAAAACTTTAACAAGACAATGTCTTGCCTTTAAACATAAAAAAGATATGTCCTAATTCTGAGCAAGTGATAAAATTATCTTTATACAAACAAAGAATTGCCTACTTACCTTTCAACTAACATATAATTAGACAAGTTAAAATTGAAATGTCCAAGAAAATACAATTATAAACTATCTTAACACACAATATCTCAATCCAAGAATGAATAATCCAATGAAAAAATCTGAGCTTCAGTCCAAATTAAATATATGTTCTAAATAAAACTTGGGGCATGTACTGAAAACTTATTCTCAAACTGCAAAACACCGAAGCTAATTTACACCTGATCTATCACATTATTCAAGTCCCTTTTGATAACTGCAGAAGATAAATCCATGAATAAGTGTTGATAGCTAGCAAACAATATAAACCCTTATCAACTGATAACATTATTTTGTGATTATGAATTCTAATTATAATCTATACATGCATTCAGCCCTATAATCAGTCAAATAGTCTGATTAATCCACAGCTAGGGACCCTTGTTGTTAAAGTGTCTAACTTACAATCACTCAGCCCAACACTGCTGTGGGTTCGAGCCTTGGCTGAGTCACTCGGAATTTTCATACAAGGATTGAGACCTTCTGGCTGACTTACTATCTCCAACACAAAAAAAAACTTATACAAGGGGTGACCATTATATTCAAGAACTTTCACCATATTTTCTTTGTCGTCCACAAATATCATTCTAACAAATTTAAAGCACAACTCTTTTCCAACAATTTCAGTTTTATTATTATGAAGTCATAATTTACTTGATTATATCATTTTGCTTAAACTGCTCATGTATATATTCGTCATGGATGGTCAAATTCTATGGTAAAGACCAGAACACATTTACAGTAAGTTTATGGTGAATTTGTCTTCTCTAAATCTGCTGTCCACAAGTTGATTCACAGATTATTGATGGCAGATCCTCAATTGAAGATGACCCCAATCCTGCACAAGAAATCTCCATCAAAACAGATGATTTTGACACTGTCATAGAGTCATTTGGAAGACATAAGAATAACTATTTGGAAGGTTGCTGAGGAGTTTGGCGTAAGTTATGGCAAAGCACAAGATATTTTAACCAACAGACTGGCTATGCAATGCGTTTGTGCAAGGTGGGTGCCTAGACTTTTAACACCAGAGCAAAGACAGGTCTAAGTAAATTTGTGCCAAGAATTTTTGAGTAGTTTTTCTAAGGAAGATGAAATATTTCTTAATAAAATAAGAACTTGCCAGGTTGGAGTTCTTAATCACATGATACTGGAGAAAACTACAATCAATGGGGAGTATTATTCCACCATACTCAGACCAAACTCTGTTGGGTTATTAAAGACAAGCACCCAGAACTTGCCAGGTTGAGTTTTAATACAGACACAAAAACCCCCTTACATCTAATGGGGAGAAATGAAGAATTCACACATAACTCACAAACTCTTGTTGTGATTATTTAAAGACAAGCACCCAGGACTTGCCAGGTTGGATTTAATTTGCACCACAATAATGCCGCATCTAAGCTGTGTTGTGATGGGCACAATGACAGAAATAAACATCAAACATCTACAATACTCATCTTATAGTCCAGATTAAGTGGCTTGTAATTTTTATTTCTTTCCAAAATGTTAGGATCAGTTGCATGGTCATAGATTTGAGTCTCAGGAAGGGCTTGGTAATGCTACTACTGTGGCAGTTAGAGTGTTGTCATGTGATGGATTATGTTACGCCTTGATTCTTTGTTGGGGAGAAGTAACAAGTGCATTAGATCACATGGGGTCTACTTTGATTGACCTTTGGTTGAAATTGGTATTTCAATAGTAAAAGTTTCAAATCACCTCTCATATATAGTGATGATTTCTTTTATCAATCTGTACCTTCACACTTACAGCAGATTTTGAAAATATTGATGATAACTATGAGTATCCTATTATCACATGCATGTGAAAATGAATCTTATTTGCCTTAATTTTTTTAAATTTTACTCAATGTCCCAATCTTTCATGACATCTGATTTATAAGCTATAATTTGCTAAAGCTAAATGGTCAACAACAATATCTTCAGTCTTAACATCTTTCTGTTTCTTGTCTCAAAATATCCTTGGGCAAAACTATACAGCACAGCAAGGTAGGAAAAGAGGTTACAGGTCACAGCTATGGTGCGCAGGCTGAATGTTCAGCCCTAGGGCTTAGCTACATGTTAGAG
>CM037790.1:31346493-31396493 GCA_021229015.1 Solen grandis | reverse complement strand
ACAAAATTTGTTTTAAGCAAGACTTGCCAGTATATCACAATGTTTAATGGTGTTGCATTTCAAGGTTGCTTCCTGTCTCTCGCATGTGTGACTCAGAAGTTTTACTCCTTATTATTTCTAAAAGTGTTAACATTTTTAATTATATTTCCCGAGTGCTAAGACATTCTAAACATGGATTAGTAATTTTTTTCTTCTTTTTGTTTGTTTTGTTGGGTTTAATGTCTCACCAACAGTATTTCAGTCATCATGAGACTATGTTCCGGGCTAACAAGTCTGAACTACCCTCATATGCTGAGCCCCAAGCAGGAGAGATTTTTTTTTTTGTGGCCTGGGATTGAACCGACAACCTCCTCATTCCAGGGCGGACACTCTATCATCTATGCAACTGAGAACTAATACATCTGAATCAAATGTATCATCAATGCTATCAAGAAAATAAAAACCACCCACATCATAATTAATATTGTCTAAAAACAATAAAAACATCTGAAAGCTATTTGAGTTCAACAAGTGCTCTATCCAAACCATTTATTACATCTTACAACAAAACCATTCATCAAACCATAATAGCACACACTTGCATATAAATTACACAGACAAATGCTGCATTTCTATTTAACAAGAGGGCCAAGATGGCCCTGAATCACTCACCTGAGAAACATTGCCTTCATTGCCAATTATTATATTATGAGTCATACTGAATACATAATCCATGCAGAAGTACAGCAAGATAATCTAAATTCCACACAAAAACTGTACCTGCCATCCAAATTTTGAAGGTCATAGCTCTAATAAGTTAATACAAAATCAAGTGACCCCTTGGGTGTGGCCAATTTTGACCCCAGGGCCATGACTTGAACAAACTTGGTTGAGGTTTACTAAGCCATGTTACACACCAAATATTTAAACTCCAGGCCTTGTGGTTTCTGACAAGAAGATCTTTCTAGTTTTTCCGAAATAAATCTATATAATCAAGTGACCTTAAGGGCGGGGCAAATTTTAACCCAGGGCCAATTGAACAAACTTGGTTGAGGTCTACTAAGCCATTTACACACCAAATATCCAAACTCTAGGCCTTGTGGTCATTTGGGGTCAATAAAGTAGAAGAAGTAAGAAGATTTTTCTAGTTTTTCCTGTATAAGTCTATATAAAATCAAGTGACCCCTGGGGCGGGGCCAATTTTAATCCCAGGGCCATGACTTGAACAAACTTGGTTGAGGTCTACTAAGCCATATTACACACCAAATATCCAAACTCCAGTCCTTGTGGTTTCTGACAAGAAGATTTTTCTAGTTTTTCCTATGTAAGTCTATGTTAAATCAAGTGACCCCTGGGGCGTGGGCCAATTTTTACCTAAAGGCCATAATTTGAACAACCTTTGTAGAGGTCCAACAGACAATGCCACACACCAAATATCTATGCTCTAGGCACTGCAGTTGCGGAGAAGAAGATTTAAAAAAAAAATCACCTTAAAAATCTATTTTTAGCTCCTGTGACCCAGATATGCAACAGACAGGAACCATTTGAACAAATTTAATAGAGCTTCATGCAAGGAACATCACAGGCAATTTTCCCCCAATTTGGCCCAGTGGTTTAGAAAGAGATCTCGTTTAAAGAAAACCAGACGCAAGCATTCACGGACGCACAGACAGAAGGGGATCATAATAGCTTACCATGAGCACGTTGTGCTCAGGTGAGCTAAAAGATATTTGTATTTCTGGCTGAATGGTTAAGCTACAAGTCAACCTATGTTTTGACATAAGAATCAGGACAGGTATTAATTATGAACAACTTTTCTCAATGCTGGATAGTATAATGTTAGGTGTTACTATTTTATTTTAAAAAAAAAACCAAAAGGGAAGTTTCAATCCCTAAATTGCTTTAGTACTTAATGTGATGGGAATTTGACTGAAAAAAATGACCTAAAACAGTTTTTTTAGAGTGTACAGCAAAGCAAAATTATGTTGAAAAGGGGTATATATTAGTGTGCAAAAATGACTGAAAGAGTTATTTGTCCTTTTGAAATGACAGTAAACAAGTTTTTTAAGTTTGAAGTGAATAATTATGATGTAGAGAAATGGACCAGAATGAAAATCTTAACCATTGCTGATGCTAACAAGAGGATCATGACAATAGCTTCACTCTTTGAAAAGCGGTCTCCATGACATCAGATCTGGGGCCTATTCACAAAGGAATTATGGTCAAATTTTTATTTTAGTAAAAATTTAAGTCAAAAACCTGTTATTTCTGATACAGATTATTTTCCTTTTTTTTTTTATAATTTTCATTGCAGATTATAAAACTAATCTTTTTTCTATAATATTTCTTTTTTCAGTTAACATATTATACAAGATTCTCATAAACCTGTGCTCAAGGACTAAACTAAATGTTTGTTACATTACTTCAATGTCCTGGCCCAATATCATTCAATTCATTTTTAGGACTCTGTCAACATTAGGCAGATAATGACATTTCAGTAAGGTATCAAGCCAAAGACAAATGGTATGATACCATGTGATACCAGATTCATTGTGGTATCAAACCCCTCTACACTGTAATATCACACAAACTATGGCATCAAGCCCGCCCCCACCCCCAAAAGAGTGGCATGATAACATAAAAATAGAATAAAACCATGGAGACTGATGACAAGATACCACACTACATAATGTATCAGAACAATGACTTATGGTATGGTACCATGTGATGACACACTGATCATAATATCAAACCCTCTGATGTGATACTTGTTGCTACATTTGGCATGTTACAACACAAGAGCCCATGACAGGGACCCTTACCAGTATCAATTTTTATTATTTTACTGCTAGGGATTGAACCTAGAATAATATTAAACATTTGGCACCGTCTTATATCATGTGTGTGTCGCAGGGTCAGATTTTAGCCTGATCGTGTCATTAAAGCAATTTCGTAGAAACTATAATACACGTAATTCTACATTCTCATTTCATTAAAATATGCAGACATATACATTTTTTTCATTCATTCATTCATTCATTCATTCATTCATTCATTCATTCATTCAGTCAGTCAGTCATACCTTCGCTCGCTACTAACAATCAAGGGAGTTAACTCACTCACCAGGTGGCGGACCTCGTGATAAGCACGGGTAACACATGCGCACTTTATCAATAGATTTAATGGCGAGAGCCACGACTTCTTGTATCCGTTATCTGTTTATTTGCGCTGTGTTCCAGGTATGACATATCATTATATTACTTTGTTCTATCAATCACAATGTGTTTATAGATCATAGTTTCTTCATTGCATTTATTGCCTGTCATCTTATGCGCACTTTATCAATAGATTTAATGGCGAGAGCCACGACTTCTTGTATCCGTTATCTGTTTATTTGCGCTGTGTTCCAGAACCCGAATGGAACAACCCGCGGGTGCCATCTAATATCATCACCCATATACATAACATTGCAACACTGAAAAACGGCACTGCGACATTGGTGGCCAGTGTGACATTTGGGTTCGAAAAGGCAACGGGACGAAAGTACCGACCGTGATGACGTCATAGGATTTCTGGCAGGCTAGGGGGTTTCCTCAGGAATGCGATGTAAACAAACCACACGAGGACCGAAACAGTGGAAATAGCTGTATTTTTCAACCATTTGCTGTCAGACAAGTATACTTCATGGAGTTTGTAGATAGTTTTCTTGCATATTTTGTGATAAAGCATTAAAAGAAGCTATATTTGAAAGAAATATTCCTCTGCTTCTACACGTGTGTTTGCAGTATTTCGGATCTGTGTTTGCTCGTACCTTTATTAATCTCATTCTTATTCTACGGTGGAATAAGCATGTTAACAGTATAACCGGGAACAGTTATATAGTTCAAGCACTAGGAGTCAGCATTGGCGTTAGATGGAGAAGTGATCGTTTGACTGTTGAACATTTAAAGACTTAGAATCTACCTGATTATCTTTAAAACTAAACAGAATGAGAGGTGAATGTGTGAAAGGGAATGAGAGAAAGAAGATGTGAATTAAAAAGAAACATTTGTCAAACAAATTTTCCTTTGAAATTATTGTGTCATTGCTTATATTTGTAATTGAATTTCTATGTCATGTTCAATTTGAAATTTAATTGTTCTCTATTGTATTTTGCAGGCTGATCAGATTGCACAAGCACTGGCACACTTGGAGGTTAAAATCTCATGCATGATCCTAACTGAATGGTAATTGGTTAACTGTCATCTAATAACTTTCCTCATCTGTCATTCTTTGTTTCCACATCACATCTCATTCATTTCTTCATTGAATTATTCATTTTCATAAAAAAAAAAAACAACATACAAACACACACAAACACACAGAGTGATTTTGTGGGAAATTAGTGCTATAGTATTGTTTTATTTATGTCTGTTATTTTCAGGTATTGAGTGAAAAGAGTTATTTTTTTTTAGGAACTGAATGAATAGAGAGACAAGATAAGATTAATTTATTTAAAAAAGGTTTTTTACACTGATTTGTTAAAATTTTTTTTTTTTTTATTGTTTGCTTGCTTTTCTGTGAGAGTTTTATTTGAACATAGATATCAGATATGGAAGGCACCACTCAGGAGTTGTCAAAGATAAGAGATGAAGAATTGGCATATTTTGCAGAGCAGCTTATGAAATCAGGTAAGTATTTGATTTATCCACAGCCTGTAACAAGCACCCCGGTTGTGACGACTTCTGACCGTCCTCCTATTGTACCTGAGAGGAGCACTATCCCAGTGAGATCGAGAATATCAGGAATGGATACCTCAGGTAAGACACCAACACAAAGATTGAATTTGGAAAATACAGACACACCCCTAAAAGAATATTACAGAGAGAAGGGGAAATTGGAAAGCAAGGTGTGCAACCCTGAACCCTTGCCGGTAAGGCCTCCACTCCCTAACATGGTTGATTTGTCATATAGTCCCTACAGGGATTCAGCAACTGTCTCATCAAATACTCATAGAGTACCAGTTTTGTCTCATTTTTCTGGTGAAGGTAACAAAGATGACTGTGAATTTGAAGTTTGGAAATATGACTTGAATTGTCTGATTAGAACTGAAGTGTATCCCAGTCATGTGCTATTGGAAGCAATCAGGAAAAGCTTAAAGGGAAAAGCCAGATCAGTTTTGTTACACATTGGTGAAAATAGTTGAGACTTGAACAATTGCTTAGTAATGCAAACTTACACTTAGGTAAATTAAAAGCTTAGAAACAGACTCTGGTCAGGTTTGAAAGATAAAGAATTGAAGAATGTTTCAAGGTATAATTTGAAACAGTGAGAGAGTACAACATGTTCAGAAAGGAGTTGAGACAGATGGAAGAGGAAATGAGTTGTGGTAGGAGTGAGCCTAAGAAAGGGAATGAAAAGGCATCTCAAATGATGACTTTGGCAGAAAGTAAGTTATTGACTCAGCTAGAGGAAATGTCTGGTCAGATGAGGGACTTGGGAAAGAGGCTTGTTGAGGTGGAAAAAGAGTTGAGGGAGGTCAAAGTAGGGAGGAGTGGTAGTAGTTTTGGTTTTCAGGAGAGAGGTAAGATGAGTCAAGGGAACCAGAATTTGAGAGGTGGCACTAGTAGTTCAGGTGTAAGGAAACAGTGGGATGAATCACATGGAAAATCTCAGAATGCAGGTTCTGGTACCAGGTTCAGGCGTGATTATAAGCAGGGTGAGAGAGACCAGAGACAGAGTGAGAGTGAAAGGAAAGTCAAAGAACAGAAAGGTTTAAACCAGACAGGGTCTTCTATACAGGGTCAGTAGAAGACCAGGAAAGTCATGTTGGCCCTAGAGTAGCGCCTCTAGTAGGGAAATCTTGCAATGGTACAGTAAATCTTAATGAACAAAATTTCAAGGCTCTTATTGATACAGGGTCTATGGTATCAACGATTTCAGAAGATTGTTATAACAGCCTTAAACAAAAACCTGAATTGTGTAGTCTAGTAGATTTTGATCTCAACATTACTGGTGCTAGTGGTGTTGAAGTCCCATACCTAGGCTATGCTCTGATCAATGTAAGCATACCAGCAGTTGATGTTTCTGGTGCGCTTACACCGGTTTTGGTAATACCGAACTCGTCATCTTCAAAGGATGTACCAGTTATAATTGGTACCAATGTCCTGAATTATTTCAGGACTTTTGACATAACAGATATTGTATCAAATGCATGGCAAGCTGCATTTTCTGTCTTGAACGGCACGCAAGGTGTACCTGTGAAGGTTCTCTGTAGGAGACCCTTCACAGTTAAACCAGGTGAGGCCAGGACAGTCACAGGCACAGTGAGAAATGCGGGCGATATGACCACTGGCGTGACAGAGTCATTTGACCAGTCTCAGTCAACATTAAATGTATGTCCAAGGGTAGTAACAGTGAGATCTGGAACAAGTTTTTCCAGAATTCCAGTCCGTATTTGCAATTTAACTGCTAAACCGTTTCTCATTAAACCAAAACAGTTGCTTTGTAATTTACATCCAGTTCAAGTTATTAGAAATGTTGACCCATTCGAAGGTGACAACAGATCTCACAACCAGGACAAGTCTCTTGAAGACTTGGGTATCAAGCTCCCTACCGACATTTTGTCTCCGCGGCACCGCGAAGAGGCGGAAACATTTCTTTCTAAATGGAAACATATCTTTTCATCTGGATTGACAGATTTGGGTTGCAGTAGAATTGTGGAGCATGATATCAATCTTAGTGACCCTACCCCATTCAAAGAGAATTATAGAAGGATTCCACCCGGCATGTATCAGGAAGTAAGAGAACACCTGAATGACATGTTGAAGGCAGGGGCCATACGGGAGTCTAAGAGTCCCTTTTCGTCCAATGTTGTGTTGGTTCGGAAGAAAGATTCATCTCTTAGATTCTGTTTGGATTTCCGCCGTCTGAACAAGTGCACTATCCGAGATGCGTATGCATTACCAAGGGTGGATGAAACTATTGACTGCCTTAAAGGCGCAAAGTACTTTTCGAAGTTGGACTTACGCTCCGGGTATTGGCAAGTGGCCATGAAAGAGAGCGACATACACAAAACCGCTTTCACCGTGGGGCCTCTTGGTCATTATGAGTGTGTAAGGATGCCTTTTGGATTGACCAATGCACCTGCAACCTTCCAAAGGTTGATGGAGCGCACAATGGGAGAACTACATTTAAAAGAGTGTTTGATTTACTTAGATGATATCATCATCTTTTCAGACACAATTGAGCAACATTTTCAGCGTCTTCAGTCTGTTTTTGAGCGATTGGAAGCCAATGGATTGAAGTTAAAAGGCTCCAAATGCGAGTTCTTCCGGGAACAAGTGACATATTTAGGTCATTTGGTCAGTGCCGATGGTATTTCTACTGACCCGGACAAGGTTAAGTGTCTCAAAAATTGGCCAGTACCGAGCAATATTAAAACTCTTCGGAGTTTTATTGGTTTTGCCGGCTACTATCGGAAGTTTTTACCGGGATTTGCCCAAATTGCGAAGCCCCTGAACGATTTGCTGGTCGGACATGCTACAAATGGCACTGCCAAGACAAAAAAAGAAAAAGCAAAATGGGTTTGGTCAGAGGCTCAACAGGATGCCTTCGATACTCTCGTATGCAAACTGTCCTCAGCCCCTGTTCTTGAATACGCAGATTATTCGAAACCCTTCACTTTGAATGTTGATGCCAGTTCAGTGGGAATTGGTGCTGTATTGTACCAAAAGGTAAACGGGACAGAGAAGGTCATTGCGTACGCCAGCAGAGGTCTTCGCCCAGGAGAGAGGAACTATGCAGCTCATAAGCTCGAGTTCCTTGCGCTCAAGTGGGCTGTAGTGGACAAGTTCCATGAATATTTATATGGGAACGAATTCACAGTAAAAACCGACAATAACCCACTGACGTATGTTTTGACCTCTGCCAAACTTGACGCCACCTCTCATCGGTGGTTGGCAGCGCTGTCTGCGTATAATTTTACAATACAGTACCGATCAGGGCGCCAAAACGTGGACGCAGATGCGTTGTCACGGCTTCCCGGTGCGGTAGATGTAATTTTCACAGACGTGGTGAAGGCCATTTGCATGGCGAAGCAAGTCGAGACTGAACAGTCCCCAAGCTTTGAGTGCCTTGGTGGCCCCCATCAGGTCGGTGAAAGTGACATTTACGGCAACACAAACTTCAGTGGAGTTGACTGGAAAGACGAACAAAGTCAGGACAGAAGTATCCTAAGGGTTGCGCAGCTTGTAAAAGCTGGACATAAGCTAACCAAAAGACAGGTAGCTTTAGAACCCGACCCAGTTCGCATCTTGTTGCGAGAATGGGAAAACCTTGTGTTGAAGGATGGGGTTCTGTACAGGAAGGCTACTGTGTGCAACTCATCTGTTCTTCAGTTGGTGTTGCCAAGCGTGTTTCATGAAGTGGTGTTTGTTGGCCTGCATGATGACGCTGGTCATCAAGGAAGGGACAGAACCCTTTCTTTACTCAAATCGAGGTTTTACTGGCCATATATGGATCAATTCGCTGAGAAACGGATCCGAGAATGTCCTAGGTGCATTCGCCGTAAAACCCCGGTCAGACCAGCAGCGCATCTAGTAACCTTCGAGTCAACGTATCCAATGGAATTAGTGTGCATGGATTTTTTATCTCTTGAAATGTCATCGGGTGGTTATGAGAATATTCTTGTAATCACTGATCATTTCACGAGATATGCACAAGCTATTCCCACCAAGAACCAAACAGCACCGACTACAGCACGAGCGTTGTTTGAAAATTTCATTTGCCATTATGGTTTCCCGGCTCGTCTTCACAGTGACCAGGGGCGCAATTTCGAGAGCGCGGTCATCAAACAACTGTGTAGGATTGCCGATGTGGCTAAATCAAGGACGACGCCTTACAGACCGGAAGGGAATCCAGTGGCAGAGAGATTTAATTCCTCGCTTTTGAACATGCTGGGAACATTACATGAGGAACAAAAATCTGACTGGAAGGCCCATGTTCCAGCAATGGTACACGCCTACAACTCAACCAGGCACTCTAGCACGGGAATGACCCCTCATTTCTTGATGTTTGGGCGCCATCCACGATTAGCCATTGATGCTTTTCTCGGATTGGAGCCAGACAAACCAACGTCGAAGAAAGACCGCGACTCTTATGTTGCAAGTCTTAATAGGCGGCTTAATTTTGCATACAGGGTCGCCGCAAAGGAGTCGATGCGCCAAAGTACACGACATAAGGCTCGCTATCATTTGCGAGTACGTCCTGTTAAGGTAAATGTCGGAGATCGGGTACTCGTGCGTGCTGTTGGTCATCAAGGAAAGTGCAAATTGGCAGACAAATGGGATCGTGATGTGCACATTATAGTAGATCAACCTAATGCCGATCTACCTGTATATCGCATAAAGAAAGAGCGCGGTAAACACATCCGCACGGTGCACAGAAATTTCGTTTTACCTTTGACAGGTTTGCCATACGAGGAGCCACCAGAGCCAGATCAGGTAGGTGACACTCAAATAGCTGAAGACACAGCAATCGGAAGTAGTCTGAACCCCAATGCAGAGACATTCGTGCCTCGGAGGTCCAAGAGGTTACGAAACAAGGTTAAGTAAGAGTATTCTGTGTGCGTATCACACGATATATATGTGCAGAATTGACTTGAGATACATGTACGTAGAAAGTAGATCTTTTAATTAATGTATATATTTCTTCTTTTCTTATAGGTTCTGTCTGGAATCATTCTGTGTACTACAGGAGAGCGTTTTATAGCTCCAGGACAAGAAGTATTTTGTTTTGATTTATTTCTTTTTCAGATACAATGGTGGAATCGATACTGGATGTTCACTGATATGCGGTCATTCGTTTAAAGGTTAGCCTTTGTAAGCATATATCTGTACAAAGTTAATATTTTATTAACCATTTATTTTACTTCAGTTTAGCGGACACATAGCTGTGTGACTTAGGGTATTTTGGTAGGTTTTTGGGCCAGGATTTTATCATGTAAGCAAGTTTTGTAAATTAAACTTGCTTATCATACGTGCCTTGATCGGAAGCGCATTAATAGTTTAATACACAATTTGTTTACAGGAATAGAAGTGCCCCGTGAACAACATATTAGCATTGCATTTGAGATGCAATTTTCATTTAGGTTATGTAATTATTGATTATAAAATACCGGTATATTAATTTGATGTTGTAATATGAGTAGGTTTACTACAATGTTACCAGTCGACCTCTATCTTTAAATGTCGGGACGACATTTCCCTGAGAGGGGAAGGGTGTCGCAGGGTCAGATTTTAGCCTGATCGTGTCATTAAAGCAATTTCGTAGAAACTATAATACACGTAATTCTACATTCTCATTTCATTAAAATATGCAGACATATACATTTTTTTCATTCATTCATTCATTCATTCATTCATTCATTCATTCATTCATTCATTCATTCATTCATTCAGTCAGTCAGTCATACCTTCGCTCGCTACTAACAATCAAGGGAGTTAACTCACTCACCAGGTGGCGGACCTCGTGATAAGCACGGGTAACACATGCGCACTTTATCAATAGATTTAATGGCGAGAGCCACGACTTCTTGTATCCGTTATCTGTTTATTTGCGCTGTGTTCCAGGTATGACATATCATTATATTACTTTGTTCTATCAATCACAATGTGTTTATAGATCATAGTTTCTTCATTGCATTTATTGCCTGTCATCTTATGCGCACTTTATCAATAGATTTAATGGCGAGAGCCACGACTTCTTGTATCCGTTATCTGTTTATTTGCGCTGTGTTCCAGAACCCGAATGGAACAACCCGCGGGTGCCGTCTAATATCATCACCCATATACATAACATTGCAACACTGAAAAACGGCACTGCGACATGTGCATTAAGTTTGTTGGGTCAAAGCCTGGCCCCGTGTTCTCAAAAATAAAAATGCTACGTAAGTATGATTTTCATACTCAAAAAATGCCAATTAGTTTCAATAGGGATTTGAGTATGATACTCAAATTTGAGTATTTTTATACAACACCTGGCCAATTTTTACATATTTTCCTGTTAACTGATAGTATCAGCTGCCTCAATAGGAGAATTATATATACAAGTATATATCTACAACAAGAGGGCCATAATGGCCCTGAATCGCTCAAAATGAGCAAAATATGTTGGATTTTTCCCTTTTTTTAAAAAAAGTTTCATAAGGGAAAAAGGGTGTTAACAATGTTTTACTAAGATTTGACCTCATGACCTACATTTTGACCCCACAAGACCCAAATTCAAACTTGTCCAAGATTTTATGGAAGCAAACATTTTGACAAAGTTTCATGAAGATTGGGCCAATACTGTGGCCTCTACAGTGTTAACAAGTTTTTTCTAAGATTTGACCTCATGACCTACTTTTTGACCCCACATGACCCAATTTCGAAACTGTCCAAGATTTTATGGAAAAAAACATTCTGACCAAGTTTCATAAAGATTGGGCCAAAAATGTGGCCTCTAGAGTGTTAACGAAGTTTTTCTAAGATTTGACCTCATGACCTACTTATTGACCCCACATGACCCAATTTTTAACTTGTCCAAATTTTATGGAGACAAATATTCTGACCAAGTTTCATGAAGATTGGGCCAAAAATGTGGCCTCTAGAGTGTTAACAAGGTTTTTCTAAGATGTGACCTCATTACCTACTTTTTAACCCCACATGACCCAATGTCGAAACTGTCCAAGATTTTATGGAAAAAGACATTCTGACCAAGTTTCATAAAGATTGGGCAAAAAATGTGGCCTTTAGCGTGTTAACGAGGTTTTTCTAAGATTTTACCTCATGACCTACTTATTGACCCCACATGACCCAATTTCTAACTTGTCCAAGATTTTATTGAACATTCTGAACAAGTTTCATGAAGATTGGGCCAAAAATGTGGCCTCAGAGTGTTAACAAGGTTTTTCTAAGATTTGACCTCGTGACCTACTTTTTGACCCCACATGACCCAAATTCGAACTTGTCCAAGATTTTATGGAGACAAACATTCTGACCAAGTTTAATAAAAATATGGTCTCTATAGTGTGAACAAGCCAAATTGTTGACGACACAAGATGCAGGCCGGACGAAGGGCGATCACAAAAGCTCACCTTGAGCCCGTTGTGCTCAGGTGAGCTGAAAATGGATCACAGTCTGACACTTTACAGGATGCAGCAGGGCTCATCAGAATATGTCATAGCAAATATTTCACAAAATTAACAGCTAAGGACTCTGGATCCGAAATATTCATTCATTCATTCATTCATTCATTCATTCATTCACTTTCACAACAAAAAACAAGGTAATTTTGGTGGGTACACACTACACTCAAACCCCTGCATAAACCCACAATCTACATCCACCCTAGATGTATAAGTCAACTCAGTCCTGAATACTTTCCTACGATATCTTGGTGTGCAACCGAAAAATGCAGCCCATGTTTTAAACTGACTTTCAACAATTTCACAAGTTTACACCCAATATCCACTTAATATAAATCAAATCATTCATTTTTCATTACTGACCATCAATGTGTGAATGCCAAGAAAGGATGTTCTGCAAGTTCTTACTAAATCTGCCATTGTCATGGCGCAAATACCCCCCGCATGCCTCTTTGTCACAGTAATTTTAAAATGACATGAATGAGGGTAATAGTTCTTGGGCACTGCACTTCCCTTCAATGAGATCTATCCATACATGAAGTTTCATCTTTAAACATTTAATCCTTTTTGAGTTATGGTTCAGACAAAAATTAAGTATGAAAATTTACAAAGGACAATAACTCCAAAATTACACGACAGAGAGTTATGGTTCTTGGTCACTGCACGCCCCCTCAATGAGATCTATCTACATATGAAGTTTCATCTTGATATCTTTTATACTTTTTGAGTTACGGCCCAGACAAAGAAAACGACAGACGGACAGATGGCCAGACAGACAAGCTGAATCCAGTATACCCCCATTACAACTTCGTTGTGCGGAAGGTATAATGATGTCCCAAAAGCAATCCCGTCACAGCTTCATGGCTAATTTAAAAGACTGTGTAAAGCAGAAAAGTAACCCTCTTTTGCTATTCAGTTACAAAAAAAGACTAATTTCCAACACAGAGGAATATGTACGCTCTCTAAATACCTCCATCTGAAATCAATCCTATATCATTGCTTATATAGTGACTATAAACAGGAAATTGACTACCTAACTTTAACCTGAAACCAATACTAGAATACACAGGAAATTGTTCTCTTTATACTCAAATATAGAATGAATTTCTGCATCACAAGGTATGTATGCAACTAGAAACTTAATCCTTTACCTGATGACTGATTACCATAGTATTAATAGTAGAGGATAAAACTACTATTCACTTGAGTTTCGACAGGAAAGAGACAGTAATTTTGGAGAAATTTGGGGGGAGGGGATGCCAATGAATGCCCCTTGTTAAAGTTTAAAAAAAAGGACAGAGATGTATACACATCCAGCTGTTTCATAAGTTTGTGGAATTGCTGTATTTCCTCAACCTAAGGTGATTTCCAAAATCAAAGTACATTGTGATCATATACATTTACTGTTGGCTGACTTACAGACAAAAAATTAAAGTGATGTATGGAGCTGTTCATAATTTTACATGAAGCATTGAACATATGAATACTTAAAGCACACCAACACTATGTAACATCACCTAAACATCAAACTGAAGAGTGCAATTCTCTTTCTAAATGTCCTAATACATGTTTACAAGTTATTCCATAGTTTCCTCACTACTTCTGCATTTTCAACAGTCACTGGGATACACAAGTCATGTTATTTCATGGATACATCTATTCATAGGTACATGTAAATCTCCATTAATAGATGTTCCCATGAAATAACATGAAAACATTAAAATCTATTCATGGATACTGGTACATGTTTTCATGTTATTTCATGGGAACATCTATTAATGGATACACAAGTCATTTATTTCATGTGCATGTCTATTCATTCATTTATTCAATAAAATGATTTTAAAATTTGTGAATAAAGCACATTCATTAGCGCCCAATGAAAATTAATGATTGAGAAGTATTTGGTTATTCATCCCTATGGTACACAATTCTGCATTATTTATAATTCATTTGATAGGCAATGAACACATTTGACCACACATTAGCTTGTTCAAATACTGTGAGCAATATTTTCCTGAACGGTTTCTATGCCAGCCCACAAAAAAGGAAATGTTCATTGGTTTAGTTTTGGTATGAATTAATAGAACATTGCACAGCTTGCAAACATTACTTACATCAAACTTGATTTTTTTGCATTCAAATGAAATAAGTATCATCTTAGTTTGTAACTCAATATCCTTTGAAAGCTGAAATCAAGCAAGCATAAATTTATTAAGACAATTTACCAACTGTACATACCTTGTTTTTTATCCTGTTTAACATGGTGACATTGCTAACTAAAACTGATTTACAGTCACTCAAAAGAGTTTCCACTTGTATGCCCATGAATGCTTCACGGATGGTTTCTCCCCTCTCTGACTGCAGGTATTCTATTTATAAGTTCAGTGTTCCCAAATTTGTTCTATATAATGACACTCCCACGTTAGTTCGTTACTTTATAATAGATGGAAATGTGACCGATATACAACCAGTCAATCTGACAGTAAGACTCGAATTGCATTAACCTGTGACCTCTTAACTACAGACATGTATTTGATGCTTTGGCAAACTGAGCAGACCCAGTATTACAAAGAAATTATTTAGTTATGTAAAGTTTATTGGAAATCCTAAAACCATCTATGAGAAGTTGTGCTTCCAAGATCTGTGTGAAGACAGAAAACAGACAGTGTGTACCCTATAAACTCTGCATCAAAACCTTGCTTGTAGGGAGTATAAAATGATCCTTTTAGGGTAAAAAAAGTGCAAACATGGATATAAAATTAAATTAAACTATTTACCTAATTGTTTTGACCATATAAAAATTGTGATATGTTCAATTCCTCAATAGTTTCAAAATTTAAAAAAACAAGAGGGCTGTTGTGGCCCTTAAATGCTCACCAGAGTACCATCAGCCTAATTTAAATGATTCATGTCACTTGAATTTTACCTAATTACCATCAGATTTACCTAATTACCATCAGAAACAAACAGATTCAAGTTTCGCATACAAAGAAATCTGAAGTTTCTAAAGATGTTATGAAAAACAAGAGGACCATAATGGCCCTATATCGCTCACATGAGAACCACTGTTCTAAAGGAGCAATCTTGATAGAGGGTTAGCCAAAGAACATCTGTGCCAAAACATTTTAAAATCTGGCCAGTATTTTTAGAGCAGAAGTCTTTTTCTTTTTATTATTTAAGGCATTGAATAAGCTCAAAATCCCTGGCGGCCATGTTTTTTTATGGATGGGAATAATTTTAGCAATCTCGGTAGGGGGTTACCCAAGGAACATCTGTACCAAAACATTTTAAAATCTAGTAAGTAGTTTTGAAGAGTTTTTTTTTTTAATTTGTTTCTTTCTGTTGCCATGGCAACCAGAGTTCTACATGGATAAAATTTATTTTAGCAACTTTTTTGGAGGTTCCCCCAAGGATCATCCCTGCCAAGTTTAATCAAATTCTGTTCAGGGGTTTCAGAGGAGATGTCATTTAAAACAAATTGTTGATGAAGCATGACACACAACGGACGCAGGATAATCACAAAAGCTCACCTTGAGCGCATTGTGTTCAGGTGAGCTAAAAAGACAACTAAACAATCATCTGCTAACCTCATCTTTCAAGGAATCAATTCTATTTTGAAAATTATGGTAGAGGATTATACGGTGATCCTTTGTACTAAATGAAATTAAATTCTGACCTTTGGTTTTAGAGAAGATTTTTTAAGTTTTTAAAAAACCAGAGTTCTGCATATACTTATTTATTCATATTTCTTTTAACAACTTTTGTGAAGGATTCTTTATGTCAAGTTCATCAATTTAAAGCAGATTGTTGACACTGTACAATGTATGCAGGGTAATTACAATAGCTTATCTTGAGCATGTTGTGTCCTGCTGAGCTAAAAGTAGTTTTATTTTAACAAAAAAAAGCATTGTGAGGTATACATATTTTTTTTTCCATTTTCAGAAATCCTTTAAAGCAGTGGATTGAATATGAAAAAAAAAGGAAATCTCTCCATTGAAGATTTTTTCATTGAGACAAATATATAACTTTCATAGCTTTGGGTACTTTTTTGTATATATTTTTATTTTTATGTCTACCAAAATGGAGATTGTATGCTGTTTTGTGTTTACTGATCATATTTGATAGTGGTTCCACATGTAACTTATAGAATACATAATAAGTTGCAAATTGTGATAAAATATTCTGAAAATATTGTTTACAGTATTCTTAAAGTATTTAGAAATGAAATCTTTCTAATTTTTTAATACCTTATTTTTTCTTAACAAATCTTAGTAAACAGTAAAGTCCTACCATAAGCTAGATCTCCAAAATGAGCATGGTGACCCTCAATTTTCAATTACTGTAAGGTATAATATTTATGTGCAAAATGTTAGAAAATTCTGTCAACTTTGAAATGCCTTTATATACAATCAAAGAAGTAACTGAATTTTCAGTGTCTGCTTAAAAAAGGTTTACAGTAAGTAAATACAGGTGTCCACTAATACAGGTAAAACTATAAAACATTCCTGATCCTGATTCAATCAACATGTTAGCCCAGGCTTTAGCTGGCCATGTGTACCTAAATCTGCAAATATATCACCAACTATTATTATACAAAAGAGGAGGGGTCACTTATAGTAGACTTTCAATAGACTTGTGTTCACTCATCCACAAGCATGGATGATTTACTCATTCATGCTCAGACAACAGGTGTTCTATTTATAAATTTAGTGTTCCCAAATATGTTCCATTTTATGACATACCCATGCAAGTCAGTTATTTATAGCTGATACTATTCATGAAAAATAAAACAGTTCTTTATGAGATGAATGATGTAACCAGCTAGGCCCTAATTCATTAATCTCTTGAGTCTATATTTTTGACTCAGACTCAAAATTCTATAATTTAAAGTAGTCAAATTTCATATCAATAATAAATCAATTTACAAAACATGGTGTCTTCACTAGTTCTGCGTTGCAAATTTTTAAATTCAGCCTGTGACGTGTGCACATCCATGAAGAGTGAATGTGTGATCAGTCAAGTGTCAGCAAATGAAAATAGAAAATCTTAATATAGGTTTTATAATTATAAATAAAGTAGTTGTTTCAATACTACTCATGACGCTATTGTCTGTGATTAGGGATCATTAATTAAACCTTTTTTACTATCATCAGGATAGTTGCAATGGGTGACCATGGGACTGTACCTTTAGATGGGTATTGATAGACTTAATATACACACAGGTATTTGACACTCACTGAAAGTATTTGTTAGGCTATATATACAGAGTATAATCTGTGTCAAGTACCTGTGAATATACACATATAGTTAAAAACAAATTCTTTGTCAATGACCGTCTGTGAAAGAACTGCTTTAATAAAAGCCAATTTGCAAGGCCATGTTTAAAAGATATGCAAGTAATTGTATTTTTTCTTATATAAAACTATTTTTACCAGGTATTAGTCAGTTTTTCAACAATCCTCTATTATTACTGGAGAAAATGACTGTTTTAAATTTTAAACCCTGATTTTGTTTGTTTGCTTGGCTATAAGTTCCTACCAACAGTATTTCAGTCATATGTTTTTTTTTCTACATGAGACAGAACTAGAGCTATCACTGAAGGTAATTAATACCCCCGTAAAATGCTTTGATACAGGAGAAACCAGACTCCAGGTGGAGTATAGATAAGAACCTGTATACATAGTATATTGGTTATGATAGTAAGTAAGAAATAAGTACCGTAAGTAAAGAGGATAGAGAGTCAGTTATGGTTGTTTGGCAAAGTAATTTAAAAGTATTGTGTTACAGTTCTTGGACACTGCACTTCTCCTAGCTGCCATTTGTTTACATTTTAAGTTTCAAGTCAATACCATGTAAAATATTCGAGAATCGGTTAAGAAATGTAGAAGTAGTTTGTATCACAAGATATTCAGATTCGAATCAGGGGCAATAACTCTGTAAACCTTGAGATACATCAAGTAATATTTATGTCATGCACCTCTCCATCAAATTATCAATGCACACACCAAATTTGAACTGAATCGGTTAAGAAATGTAGGAGAGGTTCGCGTCACAAGATATTAAGAGTCGAATAAGGGGCAATAACTCAGTAATCCTTGAGATAACTCAAATGAAATTAATGTCACGCAACTCTCCACCTGATTATCAATGCACACACCAAATTTAAACTGAATAGGTTAAGAAAAATAGAAAAAGTTCGTGTCACAAGTTCATGAGATGGATGGACAGACTGACAAACCAACAGACGGACAGACTGACTCCTATATACCCCCTCTCAAACTTTGTTTGCAGGGGTATAGTAAATGTGCCTCAATGTGATGTCAACACGCAAGTAAACCTGATGACCCTGGTATGCACTACCCAGATAGCAAGGGTATATAGGACCCATATGGGCTGTATCTGGGTATGCCTATATGGGCTAAACTATGTGGGACCCATGTGGGTCCCATATGTAGAGTTTTTTACCGATATGGGACCCATATGGGCTGTATCTGGGTATGCCATATGGGTACATGTGGGACCCATGTGGGTCCCTATCTGGGTATGCCTATATGGGTTCGACTATGTGGGACCCATGTGGGTCCCATATATATATAGTTTTTCCCCATAAGGGGTTTATATGGGCTGTATCTGGGTATGCCTATATGGGTTCGACAGTGTGGGACCCATATGGGTCCCATATAGAGAGATTTACTGGACCCACATGGGCTGTATCTGGATATGCCTATATGGGTTCGACTATGTGGGACCCATATGGGTCCCAGATATACTATTTTACACATGCGCACTCTACATTTCCGGTTAACCGCAATATTCAAACCAACGGTCAACAACACAACGCGATGTTAACCTACTTAGCTTTTCTTCAGAGTGACGGCCAGACGAACATTATTAGCCTAATCAAAACGTGAAATACGTATGTATAACATTGATTAAGATGCCTTTCTAATAATTAAGTCTTGCTTTTTTTGAAAATAATTCTGATTATGAATAAGGAATTGGTTTGTAACGTATTTTCGCGAGTTGAGTTCGACTTGTTTATCGTATATTGTATGTACCGGTAGTTCAAATTCAAGGTGTCTAAGTCTAGAATTTACTTTTATCTGCTATAAATTTTAGTTTGAGGACCAAAGGATCAATAATTTCGATCAAAAGTTAGATAAATTTTATTGTTACTTTTTTGCATTATTTACTGTATTGTTGAATAATAATGATAACGTTACGTACTGTCATTGGCAATTTTCTGGTATACATTCCATATGGTATTCCTACAAGATAACAAATCCTGCAACAAATCTGTGTTTACTATTATCATGTATTTATTTATTTCTGTATCATAAAGCACTGTTATAAATCACTTGTATTCCGATCAAAGTATACCTTGCTATTTAAACTTGCTACAGATATACATGAAGCTACATTAAGGTATTCACATCTCTGGCATATAGAACTAGATGATTCATAATGTATACGCTTTGTGTAATTGTAGATAGAATACCAGAATACCTGTCAACCTGTTTAATTCAAATCTCTGGGACGTTGTGAGGAGTTTTCTGAATGGAAATGAGCTGGATGTAAACTACAACTTCCATGGACTGAAGGGGGTGCTGCCATTTACCAAACTGCATATCATGGATGAATTTTACAGTAAGATTTGCTGCAATAAACTCTAGCCAAGTCTTAAATGTAATGAAGTCATAGTCAATGCCTTGGAATTATTCAATTTTTATATCATTTACAAGAAAGCTACATGTATGTTAAGACTAAATGGAACCCAGAGGCTTGAGCTGATAACACACATCACCCACATTATGATTTATTTATAAAATGCATTATTCAGTGGAACACATATGAAAAAAATGATACTTTATTCTCATCAGTTATATTTTTTAGTTTCAATGCCAAGTTTAACAGTCCCAACATTGTTTGGTTTGCTTCCTTAAGATATATTTTATACCTTTTGAACTTTCAGAACCACACCACTGAGGACGCTGAGTAAGAGGTCTATAAATGACTGGCAGGTGGTACTGAGCAGGGAAGGGGGAAGAAAACAGTGCAGCAAAAGTCAGACAAGTCTTCAATGTAGGAATTCCAACAGGAGACACTCTCAATAAGTGGAGGGACAGATTCATAGTGAATAGTTTAGAATATAGTTTTGAATAGTTGAATATCAGTCCATTATTTTTCAGACGCCAAACTTTGAATTAAGTATACTATACTATTTTTTTCTTTTATTAAGCTTTAAAAGAATCTGTTCTGTAACTAACAGTTTTGTGGAGATTGGACTACTAGTATGTGCATGAGAATTGTTGATAAGATTAATTCAGATTATTTTTTCACATTGTTAAACATGCTATGCCAACAATCTATATGTTTTATATAAATTATATTTTCACATATCCATGTATCACTTGGCTGAACAAGATAGTCTGCTTAGTCTGTATAATTATATTTTCACCATCCAGTTTGATATGGTTGATTTAAGTATTTTAATAGTACTGTTGAAGTAATCCATCATTACAGTTAGCCTTTTTATTTTGAATTTTAATGTCATTTAAGTACTTTAAGGTAAGAACTTAAGAAATTTTTTTTTTGTATAATAAGTTGTTTATGTGCAGTGTTAAAGATATGCAATCTTTAAGTGTTTGTTTTTGTTGCATAAGAAATTGCCTTATGGCTAGGAAATAAATTTTAAACTTTAAATAGCACATTGAAAATGAGATATATCCATTTGTATTCAAATTGTATTTGAATGAATTATGACTTTTCGAATTGTATTTTCTCAGCATGTGATTAAATTGAAGTTTTAATTAAATTAAGAAGAAAAATAAAACTGTATGTTGTATTTGAGGGACCAATTTTCTGATTTTCAGAAATATTTTTTTGGAGCGACAGATTTTCAGAGGCTGTTGGTACCAGTTTTCCACATTTGACTGCACATTCAGACAGTGCAGTGGTATGGAGCCATATTACATGCAAATGGGGTGCAAGTATGGGACCTTTAAGGGGCCCATATTGGATCTTGGTGGACTGCCCATATGGGACCCAGGCCAAAACAGGTTGCACTTTCGACATGGGTCCCATGTGGGTAGCCCATATGGGGCCCATGTGGGAAACCGTATGGGACCCATATGGGTCCCTTATATATTGCTATCTGGGTAGTGCCTTGCTCACATAAAGATGCAGGTCAATTAATCAATTCCAGGGCAATTAATAGTAGTTCCACAGATCTGACATTTTTTTCAAATCTCATCAAGTTAAAGGTCCAGGCAACTAAACTGAATTCTTTTATACTATTTATAAGATATATACGACTGTTATTCTTTTCCTCTTAATTCTATATTTAAAATGGATTAGGAAAACATGTTTGACTGAAGACCAAATTTCTTAAAAAACCTAAATTTGACTGTTTAACATATTAAAAAAAGTTACCTCCACAAAAATATGAAATTGCCTCTTTAGTGGAATCTCCTATTCTGGAATCAAATTATATGCAGGTAAACCTTGCTTTAATACCCAGGTAAACACTTCTGTACTTCCATAAAACAAAACCAACACAAGGTCACCAGGTTAATATCTCCCACACTGACAGTACCTTGTTCATTATCTGACACTATAGGTGTGAAACTGATCGATTCGAAATTACGCTACCAACAATGTAGGTCGATTGTGTTAAATTTATCAGTGATCATCTGTACATACAATATGAGGCTTTATCAACAAGCCATGTCAAGGGCCCTCTTGACAATAATCTCAACAAGTAAGCTATCACTCCTTGGCAAGCATCTGTCAGTAAACCCACTAGTTTAACTCATTCTGTGTTTTACAGGTATCTGATGATGTTCGGCATACTGAAGTAGTCTTAAATTCTGTGAATACAGTTCTAAGATCTGCCAATTAAAGGTGTGAAAAGATATGTCATTCAGATATTAAGTTCCCACTCACAGTACATCTAAGACTCTCAGTTTATCACAATTAATCTCTCTCTTCCTCCCTCTCTCTTTCTCAATTCATCTCTCTATTCCTTCCCTCTCTCTTTCTCAATTCATCTCTCTCTTCCTTCCCCTCTCTTTCTCAATTCATCTCTCTCTTCCTCCCTCTCTCTTTCTCAATTCATCTCTCTCTTCCCCTCACAGTTCACCTCTCTATATCTCAGTTCACTTCTCTCTCTTTCTTTGTGTGTCTCTCCATCTCTTTGTTTACAGGAAGGCTGTTTCATGATAAAGTTGTTAGAGTAAATAGGTTGGAATAAAATGCATCATTTCACAAGCAATGTCAGACCAGAAATATTTGTGATATAAGAAATTTGGCATACTAATTAGTAAGTAATAATCAAGATGAGGTACAGAAATCTAAAACTAATTTATAACACTGTACCTCATGAATATTCATGTACAAATTTATGCCTTGATAAAGAACTTTAAATGGTATTTTTCTTTGCTACTTTGTATGAGCAAAAATGAGAAGACCTTAATCAGACAGCTCCCAGACAGAACATAGTGACTTACTATGTTTGACAGACATTCAAATATGTATGGCTAAATTCAAGATACCACCATTACCATTGTGAAATTTGACCTCTCATTGTGACCTTGACAAATGAAACTATATTTACACAGTGAGTGGGTAGAGGTCAAATATATTTTATAAATTATTAATAGGACACACATATTCATATCATGAGTCACAGCAAAGTATGTCTTCTGTTGTTGTTGCTTGATGTTGTATAACATGATCATCAATATTCTCTGTACTTAAAGACTATCATCCACTTCATCATTTTGACAAAAGTCGGTACCTATGAATATTTAATGAGCTTGTTTCCATAGTTTCCTGCTTCTAAGTTAAATAGCAGTGCCTAATTAACCCTTTCCCTCATAGAGGACACCATGAAAAGACCTATGCGAACAGCATAAAACCAGATCAGCCTGCGAGTAACTCGCAGGCTGATCAGGTTTTATGCTGTTCGCTGCTCCTCAGTGGTCTGGAAATGAGGATTTTGTAATTAAATTTGGTAAGGTTTAACTGTAAATAAAATGAACAGAATCCATCAGTTGCAAGTCCACCAGTATTTGTTACACATGATCAATGTAAATTGTCTCACTTCCCTTGTTAATACCGCTATTCTGTAATTTTTTTCAGATATATTTCAAAGATGAATTTAATTTGGCCTAAAACTGACAAAATGTGATTTTTTTTCTATACAGGCAGTTTATAAATAGCACTTACTAATAACTGATCACTACATATATTCATTTTCTATCTTTATTGTAAATCTTTGAGTACTATCCAATGTGTTTTTATAATGATCCTCAATTTGAAGTTCATGAGTCATCTTCCCAAAATAATGAGAAAAAAAAAATTCCCGATATTCTGTCAAATATGGTCAGTCAGATAGAGATAATTATGAGTTCAAAGATAATGTTTGTTAACCCTTTCCCTCATATAGACTCATTTTGATGCACTCAATAGGTACCACATAAAGCCTGATCTGCAGAAAACCACAGTTAAACCTTACCAAATTTAACTGTAAAATCCTCATTACCAGACCACTGAGGAGCAGCGAACAGCATAAAACCTGATCAGCCTGCGAGTTACTCGCAGGCTGATCTGGTTTTATGCTGTTCGCATAGGTCTTTTCATGGTATCCTCTATGAGGGAAAGGGTTAATACCTTTTAACTTAATTAACTTTCAGATATGGGCCTGTGTACAAAATTTGAAAATTTTTATACAGTCATGTAAATATATAAAGATTTAACTCATAATTTTCTTGCACCTAAAACCATCAAGAGGTGTCACTGAAGGATATAGAAACCTTACCACAACCGAATTAAAAAAAAAATAAGATATTGAACTTCTATAAAAAATGGAATAGGATATGACAATGCATATGCTTTCTTGAGAACCCGGACTTTGCAAAACTAAGTATAATGATGACCAAGGTACTGACAGCAGCTAAAGAAATAGATCTCTGAGACGTGATATCCTGTTGATTTGTTTGTGGGCTCAACAATATTTCAGTCAATTGGGGACTTTGTCTACAGGAGATATCATACTGTAGACAAATGCATGATATGATAGATTGCACCAGTCCCAACATACCTGTTTGTGGTGAGCACCAAGCAAGGGAGATATAGCAGACTATCTTTAATGATGTTGATATGTCACAGCTGTTGATTTCTAACGACAGGGCCACCTGAACCGGATACTGAGAGAGCTTTAACAGTATGAACCAGACAAGAAGGATCAGGTAACATCATAAAAGGCAAATTATGATGCAAAGTTTGTCTGATTTGCACCTGTATGATTAAAAAGATTGTACTGTACACATGTATGATTATTAATAAGGATATGGACTTTATATTGGGAGTCGACACACTTAAACTCATTTTTTTCCTATCGAATAAATCTATACAGTATATACAACAGAATCAATAAAATATGCATTTATCTACCAAAATATACAAAAATATCTTGAAATTTTCTCCTTCTGTATGTTAACTATTCACAAAGTCACTGAAACAACAACCTGGGCCATAAGTGAAAGTTTATTTTGGAATGATTGCGTAAATGGTCAATAAGTAAATTACCAAGAAATAAAATAATCGCAATTATTTGATTCTTTGTATTTGCACTACATTGCTTTGTAAAAGAAATACCCTGTATTTTTAGGTCCATTCCCTATCATCTGGATAAAAGGCTTGCCTCTACCACGACAATAATTTTCTGTTTGTCAAGGTCTCTCTTAAAAACATGTCATTGACAGCATTTTTTTCCATATATCTTTTCCTAACTTTGTTTGTCATGTCACAACTCATTTCCAAATGCATTTGACAGCAAAACAAATGATATATTTTTTAACAGAGTAATGTAACATGGATTGTAGGTTTCACTGTTTATTTTCCATTTAGCCAAAGCCCTGATCGGGAGTTAATATATTATATGCTTTGCACATCACAGGCAGACTAAAGCTTCATTTTCATATGGTAAATAGTGTATCTCAGTTTTTAGTGAAAAAGAACACTTTAAAATAAGATAAAAACATTGATTTTCATGGTGATAGGTGATCTAACTTGACTGATGGCCAGACAGAGTCATCAAGAGGCAACATGATGACATGACTGGACAAGGCAACATGATGACATGACTAGACAAGGCAACATGATGACATGACTGGACAAGGCAACATGATGACATGACTGGACAAGGCAACATGATGACATGACTAGACAAGGCAACATGATGACATGACTGGACAAGGCAACATGATGACATGACTGACAAGGCAACATGATGACATGACTGGACAAGGCAACATGATGACATGACTAGACAAGGCAACATGATGACATGACTAGACAAGGCAACATGATGACATGACTGGACATGGCAACATGATGACATGACTGGACATGGCAACATGATGACATGACTTGAAAAGGCAACATGATGACATGACTGGACAAGGCAACATGATGACATGACTGGACAAGGCAACATGATGACATGACTGGACATGGCAACATGATGACATGACTGGACAAGGCAACATGATGACATGACTGGACAAGGCAACATGATGACATGACTGGACAAGGCAACATGATGACATGACTGGACAAGGCAACATGATGACATGA
Source organism: Solen grandis (assembly GCA_021229015.1). Lineage (NCBI taxonomy): Eukaryota > Metazoa > Mollusca > Bivalvia > Adapedonta > Solenidae > Solen > Solen grandis. Next base: position 31,370,704 of record CM037790.1, on the reverse strand, counting down.
CTAGACATGTGTTTGCCTTCTTTAGTATCATTTTTGACGGCAGCCAGTAGTAGCTACAAACGTTATCAGGCATTGCTGACCTTGCTAATTTGGATATTTTCCATGGCAAGTTTAACTGTTCCTCCCTGTGCTTAGTGCGGATCCACGCACTGCGATTCTGCACTTACGAATACGAATGGAATATTTTACGCAGACCTTTTATTCATTGTTTGTAAATGTGTTATTTTGCTCTGTAAACATCCATTTTAAGCGTGAACAATATATCCGTGACACTTATTAATCAGAACAGCAAACCCATTTTACATACTTGAAGATCTACTTCTGTAAAAAGAAAAAAAAGTAGTGCTCTGAATGTCTGTAATTAACCTAAAGTAGTTCACGCGTAATTTGCATGAAAGCGAATTAAGTTACTCCCAGAGCATTTCTTAATTTTTAAATAAAAACAAACATTAAAGTATCTAAAACAATCAAATACCTTGTCAAGTTCTTCACTTAAGGAATAGTAGATAGCATACATAAATTGGGTCCTAGGGAATGACCTACTTCTGAAGTTCATACAGTCAGGTTCATGACCCTAATTCCGGATTGTTTTGTAACTAACAGAGTGCGTATTTGATTGTCTTACTACCGACTATAGTTGCAAGAGAGTTGTTGGAGTTTTTGTGTCACGTGGCTCTTGCCTCTATTGTATCAATAATTAAGAATCACAGCTTTTTTCCTGTTAATCTGACTGCCGTCTCTCAGCTCATTGAGCGCTTTGATTCTTTTACCTATGATAGTTTAAATACTTTAAGTTAACAGTATGTAAATTTCACTGACTTGCCATACTGCAGTTCTATATTTTATGAAAAGGAACAGAACTCTATTAGCATTGTCTATCGTTCTTATCCTAAATGTAATGTATTTGTATTTATATGTACATAAAACTTTATTGAATAAATATGTTTGAACCAAGCATTCACACTGAATTGGTTCCTATTCTTTTCTAACTCATTCCTATCATAATCAAATACCATCAGTTCACCACACCCTGTGGCTCCATGGTTTGAGAGTCGGTCCTGAGACTGTGTGTTTGATCACCATCCACAAAATACAAAATTTCTTAAATGGAACTGGTATAATTTCTTGCGTTGTGCTAATTAATGATGGTAGTTCCAGGACTGGTTGGCCCGAGGCAATGTGACTAGGTGCGGTATCATGTCACTTAGTCTTGTCAAGAGTGTGATAATGCAGTGATTCAGCACTATATTTATCTCATGTAGACAGCGTCCCAAATTGACAGTTTGTAGGTCGTTTCACCAAAACTATAAAACAAACATACATCTGTCTAGGGAGATACACACCTATTTTAATGTGTTATGCCGTTCAATATGATAAAGACAAGTACATCTCATCTTAGATAATTTAAATATATCAATTATGTAACTGATGAAAAAGAAGACTATCTAGTACATAGAGGTTTGTTTAAAAATGCACATTAAAACTTACCTTGTTCATAGATATGAAGAAAAAATTCTCATGAATATTCCAGTTCTAAAAATAGATAATCAATTTCTAATTTCAACCAAATACACTACATATGTATCACCTTTGACCAGGTAAATAAGTTCATACAGGTATGAAATTTCAAGACGTTGCTTTACAAATAGTCAGTCACATTCCATTAGTAAAAAAATCCAGTTTACTGGTACATTAACAGCAAGCAACATTTAACTGTTTAAACTGCTGTTCCCCAGGTGTACAGACTAGGCTGAAGCCTTGCCTGCAGATCAGTCAACCGTGACACATATGTCAATAGTATAAATTGACGACTGGCCACACAACTATACCATCTCTCACTTCAGTTCTATATGCACAACAACTTCATATAGTTATTGATCCATGTATTCATACTAGCAAGTAGAATATGGGATTACATGCAGAAATATCATCTGTAGAATATGGCAATACATGCAGTTATATCATCTTTGTTAACCAGCACAGTGGAAAGAACTGGAATGGCAGTTTTGCAGAACTGCTGTTTAAACAAGAGCTCTCAGAGGACAGTAGGCTTGACTATTCGAAATACTTGTTGGTAATTCAAATGAAATCTATTTCAATTCTTGCCCTTCACATACTCTGTATATAAAAATGGTCAAAGATGGTATACCTTGATAGTCTGATACCTCTAAACATGTTTATTAACCCTTTCCCTCATATAGACTCATTTTGACGCGCTCAATAGGTATCACATAAAGCCTGATCTGCAGAAAACCACAGTTAAACCTTACCAAATTTAATTGTAAAATCCTCATTTCCAGACCACTGAGGAGCAGCGAACAGCATAAAACCTGATCAGCCTGCAAGTAACTCACAGGCTGATCTGGTTTTATGCTGTTCGCATAGGTCTTTTCATGGTATCCTCTATGGGGGAAACGGTTAAGTCTAAAATCAATCCAATGCCTAGTTACTGAGACATATATAAGCATAATAACTCTGTGCATGCAAAACTTTAATTAAAATATGCAAGTTAGAAATAGAAATGTGTGAAATCACAATTTATAGTTTTACAGATAATTAAGTGGAAATTGCAATACGAAGGGGTATTAAAGGCTTATAGAGTGATAAAAGCTTATAGAGAAACCAGAGCATTAACTATAACAAGGCAGTCCAAAGGACAGCTATATCCCCCGCCGCTGGCCAAATATTAGAATTTGTTTGGTCATAGGATTATGTTCACCTTAACCTGGCATGGTTGTAGCAGACATAAAAGATCAGTTTAAGACAATTTAACTTTCCGGAGTTATGTATGAATCTCAGAATTCGGAGGCACATATATTAAAAGTTTACTGACAAGTTTTACATGGGAAACAGTACAAAAAGTGAACATCAATGAAGTATAGGATGTGTTAGGTAACCACAAAGTACATGTGTAACTCAATTAAAAACTTTACATATCATGAAATAATTTGTATGATTGTGAACATGACATACTATTATTTACCGAGTACAATAAATCACTGTGGAAGTGCAATCCAGGTCAAGAAGTGGTCTGTGTAAGGCAAGGGGAACACTCCTGAATGAGATATGGAGCGGACACGAAAATAACATTTGACCTTCAAGTATGACCTTGACCTTGAGCCAGCGTGACCTACTCATGCCTTCTGCACATCAGCTCAATGAGGTTAACATTTTAGCCGAGTTTGAAGAAAATGTGTCCAAGCGTTCATGAGATATGGAGCGGACACGAAAATAACATTTGACCTTCAAGTATGACCTTGACCTTGAGCCAGCGTGACCGCCTCATGCCTTCTGCACATCAGCTCAATGAGGTTAACATTTTAGCCGAGTTTGAAGAAAATGTGTCCAAGCGTTCATGAGATATGGAGCGGAAACGAAAATAACATTTGACCTTCAAGTATGACCTTGACCTTGAGCCAGCTGACCACCTCATGCCTTCTGCACATCAGTCAATGAGGTTAACACTTTAGCGAGTTTGAAGAAAATGTGTCCAAGCGTTCATGAGATATGGAGCGGACACGAAAATAATTCTTGACCTTCAAATATGACCTTGACCTTGAGCCAGCGTGACCACCTCATGCCTTCTGCACATCAGGTCAATGAGGTTAACACTTTAGCAGAGTTTGAAGAAAATGTGTCCAAGCGTTCATGAGATATGGAGCGGACACGAAAGTGTTTCGGACACACTGACGGACTGACGGACGGACTGACGGACGGACGAAGGGCATTCCTATAACCCCCCTCCCGCTTCGCGGCGGGGGATTAATAAATATGCCCATCAAGCAGGACACCAGCAAGTCTGCAGTGTTTGTATGTCCACTCTAGACTGAAGGGGCCTGGCATTTAAGTTGTGTCATTATATCACTATATATAATGATATAATGACCAAACTTACATGCCAGACTAAATCACCTGAGTGTCAAACTTGATCGAGATAAGCTTAGCAACACTGTAACTGAGTTTGATAATGATGGAATTATATTTCTCAAAATTAGTGAGTGGACACTGTTACCAGTAGTAACCTTTTTTGTTTGTTTGTTTTTTTCAATTTAAGGGTTGTTATAACTCGTGTGTATCTAGAACTTTATTGCTAGTTATCTAACTTTGTCAAGATCCGGGACAACTGAATATTGTGACATTGTATCATGATGACTGTTTTAACAGAATTAACAGAAACCTTTATCTCAGTAGATGTGTTTTGATGTCTTCACAAACAGAGCCAACCCAGATCAGACAGCATCTTCCAGAATCAGCGTCTGCTCTGCATTTTCATAGATGGTATAAACAGGAACTGTCCCTTACACAAGCACTGATGATCTGCTACTGGAAGATAATATATAATAATAAAATATGACAAAAACTAACTGTGTAAGTTCATCAATATATACCTGAGAAAAGTATTGTTTTAAAAACTGGTTTAAAGGCCTTATTTTTTTTCTAAATGAAACAGATATATGTTCTTCAGATAAAAAAGCAAAAAAAAAAAAAAACTCAAAAGATTGAAAATAAGACTTAATTCATAAACAGCTTAAATGTGTTGTCTTTTTATATAAAATGCCTCTAGTATGAAAAAAAGATACTAGCACAAATACTGAATTAACTTGAATTAACTATAGACATTTATTCCAATGAAACACCTCTAGTTACATGTATCTATGAACTGAAGTGATCAGCTAGGTGATTTAATACAATGAATGAGGTATGCAAAACATTTGCCTTTATAGTACTTAAGTGAAAAATCCTTAATCTTCAGATACAGTTAAGTTTTATGGCTTGTAAAACTTTTATGGCTAGAAAAAAACATGAACTTTTATTAATGCTTGTTTATTTGTTAGTCTGGGTAAATGCCCCCCAACTAAAGTAGTTTAGTCATTCACCATTTAGGGACTTTGTCTACATGAGACACACTTAGTGGTGTCTTACGACAAGTGGAATGACATCCGATCATATTACACTGACTCCTGGGTTTAGTTCTTTTTTCATTTCTGCATTTTATCAGCGTGCATTCATGTTCATTATAACATAGAGGATACTTGTTTGCTTTGGGTGAATATGGAATATATCTCCTCAAGAAGTGATACAATTATAATATATTAACCAGCCCATAGTGCAAGCAAAAATATGAATACTGTATCACTTTGAGATAAGATATATTCCATATTCACTCAAAACAAACAAATTTTCATTTTACCTTGTGTTGTTATCTATAGTTTTTTCATAATTAACCCTTTCCCTCATTAAGAGTCATTTTGACGCACTCAATAGGTACCACATAAAGCCTAATCTGCAGAAAACCACAGTTAAACCTTACCAAATTTAATTACAAAAGTCCTCATTTCCAGACCACTGAGTAGCAGCGAACAGCATAAAACCTGATCAGCCTGCAAGTTACTCGCAGGCTGATCTGGATTTATGCTGTTCGCATAGGTCTTTTCATGAATTCCTCTATGAGGAAAAGGGTTAAACTAGTCAGACATTACCAAAAATGGTGCCAAATCACGTCAAATTATTTGATGTAACTGTGATCTTTATCCCTTTCACATTCTACTTTGCTATATATTTCAATGTACAGATCAGGAATCAAAATTCTATATCACTCACAGTTTCAACAGTTAGATATGAATTATATCTCACTGATATATATATATATATATTTTTTTTTTTTCTGAGGTTCCTACCCCATTTATTGTCCCCGTAATAGGTGCAGTTGAGGTCTGGGAACCATCCTCAGCTGACCTTACAAAGTTTACATATATTTGTTAGTCAAAGTGAAATATTCCAGGAATTGATATGTTTCAGTATCTCATCAAAAATCATAACATGTGTCCCTGTATTTTGATGTGCATTTGTATTTGTTACCTTGTGTAAAAGTTACAGCTCTACTCACTCCTGACTAAAGTTATTCAGAAAATTCCATTTTGGGGATAGACAGTAAGAAGTGACAAAAGTTAATTTCCAGAAACAGCAATGCTGATCTTTATCCATCAGACCGTAGCAGCACTGCAAGGCTTTATCCTCACACAAAGATATATGTCCTAAATTTAGTCAAGATAGGTCATTTAAGACGAAAGTTATTAAAGTAATTCCTTTTTTGGGACAGACTGACAGATCAACACACACCAACATGTGTTAGTGGGTGTATAAAACTGGAAATAACAATTCATTTTCAAACTGATGGGTAAGAAAAATAAACTAAAATCTGGAAGACACAAATCAGTTAAAAAGAGAAAGTGTATTGGCAAATAAAGCTGATCTATACCTGCAACCTTTTCAATAATGACATTATCATTCCTGAACATGGATTTTAAATCAGGCCTTCTTGTTTTGATTGAGTGTCTATTCCTACATGTATTAATTTGTAATGTATCACCAAAGCAACCACTGACAAGCTGAGTGGCAAAACTAGTTTGGATGACTTATTGTGATAAATTATTTATAGGCATGTGAGGTCATCATTTTACATTTATACAATACACTAGGGTATGGTATGGTTAAAGTGAGTCTAGCAATTAATCAGTTACAGATGAAATGTCAAACACGTAAATAACAACAGCTGTCCCAGATGGATTTACATCCCAGGCAACCTTTCTGCCAAGTATGAAATTTAAGGTTAAGGAGTAATGAAAATACAAGTCAGACAAAAAAAATGCTCATGACCTTTACCTAAAGCAAGTTATCTAGGGTCAAGGACACATTCACCCTTGGGTCATAACTCATAAGCAACCTAGGCAACAAAGTGTGAGCTTCTAGGGTAAAGGTGTTATGAAGTTATGGGTCAGGATACTGAGTCTATGATTGTAAGAAAATGACCCTTGGGGCATTAGCAAACTTTGTGTCAAATATGAGCCTCTTGGGTTGAGGGGTTCTGAAATTATGGGCTGGACAGGAAATAAGAGCTTACATGGGCTGGGGATTTCTATATTAACTCCCCAACTCAAACTTTATATCTGTGGAATATAATTGCCACTTGATATCAATAAACATCGAAATTAATGAACAAAGTCAATATCTGTTAACTTAAGCCTCTCAATTGAAGATCGAGTGCCTCACTGGCCATAGTATTTGTAATTATCAAGCCCTAATGTAACAGGCAAACCTGTATTTGTTATTATCAAGCCCTAATGTAATCAGGCAAACCTGTATTTGTAAGTATCAAGCCCTAATGTAATCAGGCAAACCTGTATTTGTAATTATCAAGCCCTAATGTAATCAGGCAAGCCTGTATTTGTAATTATCAAGCCCTAATGTAACCAGGCAAACCTGTATTTGTAATTATCAAGCCCTAATGTAACCAGGCAAACCTGTATTTGTAATTATCAAGCCCTAATGTAACCAGGCAAACCTGTATTTGTAATTATCAAGCCCTAATGTAATCAGGCAACCTGTATTTGTAAGGTCCAGCCCTAATGTAATCAGGCAAACCTGTATTTGTAAGTATCAAGCCCTAATGTAATCAGGCAAACCTGAATTTGTTATTATCAAGCCCTAATGTAATCAGGCAAACCTGTATTTTAATTATCAAGCCCTACTGTAATCAGGCAAACCTGTATTTGTATTTATCAAGCCCTAATGTAAGCAGGCAAACCTGTATTTGTTATTACCAAGCCCTAATGTAATCAGGCAAACCTGTATATGTAATTATCAAGCCCTAATTTGATCAGGCAAACCTGTATTTGTAATTATCAAGCCCTAATGTACCAGGCAAACCTGCATTTGTAATTATCATGCCCTAATGTAAGCAGGCAAACCTGTATTTGTTATTATCCAGCCCTAATGTAATAAGGCAAACATGTATTTGTAAGGTCCAGCCCTAATGTAATCAGGCAAACCTGTATTTGTAAGTATCAAGCCCTAATGTAATCAGGCAAACCTGTATTTGTAATTATCAAGCCCTAATGTAATCAGGCAAACCTGTATTTGTAATTATCAAGCCCTAATGTAATCAGGCAAACCTGTATTTGTAATTATCAAGCCCTAATGTAATCAGGCAAACCTGTATTTGTAATTATCCAGCCCTAATGTAATCAGGCAAACCTGTATTTGTAAGTATTAAGTCCTAATGTAACCAGGCAAACCTGTATTTGTCATTATCAAGCCATAATGTAATCAGGCAAACCTGTATTTGTAATTATCAAGCCCTAATGTACGCAGGCAAACCTGTATTTGTAATTATCAAGCCCTAATGTAAGCAGGCAAACCTGTATTTGTTATTATCCAGCCCTAATGTAATCAGGCAAACCTGTATTTGTAATGATCAAGCCCTAATGTAATCAGGCAAACCTGTATTTGTAATGATCAAGCCCTAATGTAATCAGGCAAACCTGTATTTGTAATTATCAAGCCCTAATGTAATCAGGCAAACCTGTACTTGTAATGATCAAGCCCTAATGTAATCAGGCAAACCTGTATTTGTAAGTATCAAGCTCTAATGTAACCAGGCAAACCTGTATTTGTAATGATCCAGCTCTAATGTAATCAGGCAAACCTGTATTTGTAATTATCAAGCCCTAATGTAATCAGGCAAACCTGTACTTGTAGTGATCAAGCCCTAATGTAATCAGGCAAACCTGTATTTGTAGTGATCCAGTCCTAATGTAATCAGGCAAACCTGTATTTGTAATTATCAAGCCCTAATGTAATCAGGCAAACCTGTATTTGTAATTATCAAGCCCTAATGTAATCAGGCAAACCTGTATTTGTAATTATCTAGCCCTAATGTAATCAGGCAAACTTGTATTTGCAGTCACCTCTGAATAACAATCACATCCAGAAAAAGGCCAGTTTTTAAATTTTCTTGAATGGCCTTTGTTCACAGGTTTTTGCTGAATAAGATTTTATTGTACAAAGAAGTAGGTCTCAATGTCTCAATGACTGATAAGCTTTGTAGGCTAATTATGAACTTCACCCTAAACTTTTGATAAAAATTAAGAATCCCTAAATAATTGAGTAATTAAGCAAAAACTACCATTTATTTTCAATTCAACTGAGTTACCAGCATATTTAAAGTCCTTTAATACAATGACGACACATTGAGTAGCTACATTTAATCATTTATCAATTTTCAGAAATCAATGTCAATTAAGACAGATAGAAATCCTCTACTATAAAAGGGTCTATCATATTCAATTTTTAAACAGTGGTAGCAATGAGTATCTGCCAGGACTACATAATGTAATGCAAAGTTTACATAATTGGGTCTCCCAGATTGTTAATGAGTTTTATTACCCATCAGTTTGAAAATACATGTACAAGTAATTGGGTATTTGTCCATTTCTAAATAAGTCATTAAACAAATACACAGGCTTTCTGTTCATTTGCTATGCAAGATGTTTATACCTGAAGGTGTACATATGAAAACATTGAATAAAGCCAATTTGCATTATGTAGATGAGTACCCTGAAGTCAGAAAACAGGACAAATATTTGTAAAGTATGGTGGTGGTTATAGACTGATAACGGGATAAAGTTCTGCACTGTTATCGGGGATTATCCTGGGACAAGAGTTTGAGGGACTTTTTCTTCTTCCCCATTTTCATTGCTTAAAATCTCACTGAAATCTGTTACATAAAAGAACAAAAGTGTTATCTGGAACACATGTGTCACCTGCTGAAGCGTGACAGAAAAAGTGTGACGGACAGACAGACATACAGACAGACAGCGGAAAAGTGATCCCTATGTGTCACCTCTGCTTACAGCAGGTGACACAAAAATCCAAGGTAAAACAAGTAAACAGCTACACTATGGACTCAAATCTCTCACAGGATATGGACAAGGTATCACTTATTTTTACTCATGATTTTCTTCAGTTTATCCATGTGATGCTGACTGAGGGTCATAATAGGTCAAACCAAAGCAAGATCTGAATAAAGCTTAACATTTAGAGATCAACCAGGTATGTTCGGACTGAAATGTTTATGTAACAGATTATGTAGATCTTACAAAGGTCAGGACAAAGTACAGTTCACATACAGTGTATACATACTTGTGTAAAACCCCCAGATAACAATGGCGACTGATGGTCAGTTGTCCAGTAAGGTTAGGTAATCTCTGCTCAAGATGACACGGGCTGTTTAATGGTGGTTTTCACATTGCTGCACAATTTTGGTATTTCCGGGCATGATTAAATCTGAAATTCAAACAAACAGTTGTTTAACTTGTCTGCACAGTAATTTATTTCTCATCTCATACCATGAAGATCCACCATAAAGTTTTGTTTCAGACAGGAAAAAGACTTACTTTTTCAGATTACCAATGATAGTCCAATAATACTTTTTCATGCTGTTATTGGAGGGCAATAAAATAAAAGTAATGAATAAAATACAGATTGTTTAGTCATAATGTAGCAAAGTAAGAAATACATATTATCAAGCAATGGTATTGCATAATATGTTGCAAAAACAGAAATTAATACTGCTTATATCACATTGCTTAAATATTAGGCCAAATTCCTAACCCACTCTATTGTCAAAATTTGTACCTAGTATGAGATTCTAATATTAAAGTGTTATTGATTGCCTGGGTTTGATGTCCTATCAACTGCAGTGTCCTTCTGACTATCTACTATAATTGATGATTGATCAAAAATACTCTGAAAGGTGCTTATCAATGGGAAAATTCAAATAAATTGATTATCAGAAAATATATATTTAGGAATATTGATTGATTGTTTTAGTTTACCATCGCTGCGACAATATTTCGATGTCCATATAATAATGCAACGTCCAGCTAATTACAGATGGAGGAAAACCCTGAATGCACTGAGGCATCCAGGTTAAGAACCACCGACATACCACAAGTTCCTCAGACCATTATTAAAAAGTTGTTTGTTTGTAGTGGCACGACCCTGAATTCCAGGGGTGGTTAGGTAGGTAGGTAAAAATTCTTTTTTTTAATTTCAAATGATAGGAATATAGCCAAAGTGCTTTTTTTTTCGATGTAATGGACACAAAAATTTAAAAAAAAAAAAATCAATTCAAAGACCTAAAAAAAACATTGATAAGGGGCCATTTTGATGGGTCAGTTCCAGCACTACAAACAAACATATTTCTAATTTTGGCCTCGCATGAAAATCCGAATGACCCTGCCAGGATATTTTAGGAATAAGTTTGTTCATCATATGAAGAATACCAGATATTGTTAATTTTAAGGAAAGATAAAAAACCTTGATGAAACCTTTGATAGATGATAGAATCCAGCTGAAGTAATACTGTACATTTCAAGTATCAGGAGTTGCATTGGAATTTTGGTCTTTATTAGGTATAGTGCTTGCATATTGTTAGTTATACACATGCGAAACAATCCCAGTTTTTTAGAAATACTACAAGACTTGCACGCAGGAGGGTAGTCCTTACTGCCTCTATACAGACTTCATAGTAAGTTATACAGACTGCATGAATGAAACGAACCAGTGAGAGTTTAATGGTCACATTGATCCTTTCAGTTTCCAAAAAAATAAAAATATTTTTTACATTTTGATAAAAGGCTTTATTTTATAAAATTACAAAGAAAATAAATGAAAACCTGTCATCAGTTATCATGGCACATTATAAATTTGACTCAAACACATTGGCTAATTTTTTATCTGTAAAGATTTCAAAAACATTATTTGGCAACTAAATCATTGAGGCTGATTGATTGTCTTGTAAAAAAAAGGGTGATACCAGAGTGCATTGGTGTAATGGTGTTTGTTATGCTTTTAGAATTAAAATGGTTTGTTACAGATGAGTAACACTGCATTGCCTAAAATGTACAGCTTGGTATATTTGATGGATTAAATAATGAAACCTAGATCTCTTAACATGTTCTGTTGTGTTATGTGTGAACATATTCTGTGTACTGACACAACAGAAAACAACACATTCAATTTGAAGTACTGTTATATTTTAGAAGTTTTGTTGTTTTTTTAACACTCACAATTTATCTTAACAAGCATTTTGTATTATCTGATTACGCTGCATTTGATTGAATGTATAGAAATGATAAATATCTGTAAATATTTTTGCGATTAAATACATAGAAAATCAATTCAACGCAAGCAAGAATACACTTTGAGCACGAGTGAGCAACTGTGGCTAATATGTTCTAAAAATACCTATCTGAAAAAAAAATACGGTAGATCTATATCTATTTTACAGACAGCCTGTCCTAAGTTCTTTACTGTATGGTTCTCTTGTCAAATTGGCTACTTCAACTTCAATACTTACTCCTCAATGCCTTAATTGCGATTTACCGAGGAGGGTTATTATTATTATCTTTTTTTCTCTCTTATAAATTATAGCTGGTTATTTTTTTTTTTAATTTACACTTTATATACGGCTATTGCTCTCAATTATCGCGCCTTGTAAACTTCACCTTATCATTACATTTATCTTTCTCACCTATTATTTTTGTTTGTTGACATAGAACGGTGTTACTGTTTCTTTTACACGTGTATTTTAATCACTATAAGATCGCATACATCGACAAGGACGCATTTATTCATTTAAAATCTGGATATCATCATTTCTTGAATTTGATAATGTCAATATACATTAGTAAATACATAGTTCCCACAACAGTGAATTTCTCTTCTCTTGGCGGCCATCTTTACACGAATATCGTGTGTTTGTCGCTGTTTCTTTGTTGGTTAGAGCCTCCAAACATTCTTCCAATGTTGTGAACGTTAAGTTCGTAGCCGCCATGATTATTGTGTACAGTACAGTAGACAAATACGGCAATTTCTATCCTATCACCGTTTCAAAATGGGTTGGTCAATGTTTGCGGTTGGTTACAGTAATGAAGACCTTGCAGTTGGAATCTAACACGCTCCTTTTTATATGAGTTACATAGAAGCAGAATTTTCATTTTCTTACCTTTTCGTTATTTCTGCTCCAAAAATCAAAATGTATACACCACAACAAAACTCTTGAAATTCATATTCTTAGGATGAATATTTTTCATATATATGGATGCACAAAAAAGATAAATGCACAGTAGGAAAAACTTTGGGTTCATCCTTAACCCTTTCCCTCATAAAGGAAACCATGAAAAGACCTATGCGAACAGCATACAACCAGATCAGCCTGCGAGTAACTCGCAGGCTGATCAGGTTTTATGCTGTTCGCTGCTCCTCAGTGGTCTAGAAATGAGGATTTTGTAATTAAATTTGGTAAGGTTTAAATGTGGTTTTCTGCAGATCAGGCTTTATGTGGTACCTATTGAGTGCGTCAAAATGAGTCTATATGAGGGAAAGGGTTAAACAAAATGAACAGTGTAACTTTGTGGGTAATAAAGTTATTGCCTTAGAATTTATCAAAACATTATTTTCATATTTAAAATGATTAATTAAAGCTGATCAATTTGATATAAATTTCAGTTACACAGACTGAACAAGTGACAGGAATTGTCACAAAACCAGGGTTTTTTTTCGCAATGTTTCGTCCCAGTACAGATTATTTGTATCAGTCAAATAATTTTGTGCTCAATGTCTATTAAATCTAATGCAATTCTGTATAAAGCAAACATACATAATAACTAAGGGCCATAGCTCTATCAAAAATGGTCAAACTGCAAAACCAATCATTACTATACATTTTAAAATTAAGGAGTTATGCTCCATATCAGGAATTTTTACGAAAGGGCAAACAAGTAACTTCAAAATTATGAACCACAGAGTGAGGTTCCTATGCACTGCATTCAGCCTCAATGAGATGTATGCACCTATAAAGTTTCAAGTCAATACCTCTTATAATGTAGGAGTTATGCTCCAGACAAGGAATTTTATCAAAGGGGCATAACTCCATCAAAAATGGTCAAACTGCAAAACACAGGTAATATTCTCCAGGGTGACTTAGTGAAGGTACTTCTGTTTATTAAGAAATGTAGTGTACGAAAGAATCTTTCCCTTTATATTACATCCGTTAAGGGGCAAAGGGCCATAACTGCATCAAAAATAGTCAAACCACAAAACCCTGACAATATGCGCCAGGTCACTATGTAATAATGCTTCTGTAAAAGTTTGGGCCAAATCTGTTGAAAAATGTAGGAGGAGTTGCGCACAGAAGAATATTTCCCTATATATTACATATGTGAAAAAATAACAAAGGGCCATAACTGCATCAGAAAAGTCAAACCACAAAACCCTGACAATATGCGCCAGGCCACTATGTAATAATGCATCTGTAAAAGTTTGGGCTAAATCCGTTGAAAAATGTAGGAGGAGTTGCGCACAGAAGAAATTGTTTACGACCGCCCACCCACCCATCCACCCGCTCGCCGACATACCCCAATCTAATAACCAGAGTTTTCCTTCGGAAAACCTGGTTAAAAATAAAAGCATCACAATGATTCAAATACAGCAAGTATTCTCAATTTTCGGCCTGCATTAACTTAAACCTTTAAAGATGGCTGCCCAAAAATCTTATCAGTGTCTATGACATCACACAGGAACTATGTATACATTTATAATGGATTCAAAAGCTCATGAGCTAATTTAGTGTTGTTTGTTCTCTTGCTGACTTTAACAATTCAAATCACTTGATTTTGTCTGGTTATCTTTAACAGCATCCAGATTCAAATTTCAGATTATGACACAGTCTATTTTCAAGGGACCATTAATGATCATGGACTTGTGGAGGAGGACAATAAGATTATAGAGTATATAAGAGAAAAATTATTTTGGCATTTAAGGTAGAGTTCCATTAGGTGACCATTTGTGCCAAATGAAATTCAATTCTGACCATCAGTTTCTCAAAAGAATAATTATCTAAATGGAATTTTATAAAGAAACTAGCAGACACCCTGGGCCCCAATTTTTCATTTTAGCAATTACGGCATTGTGCCAAATGAAATTAGATTGTGAACTTTGGTTCAGGAAAATATTTTTTTTAATTAGATCATGTTGGTTGCCATGACAATCAGTGTTCTTCATTTTCTATATAGTATCAAATTAATTTAGCAAATTTTGTGAGAGCCAACTAAGGATCATTCATTCTTAGTTTCTTCAATTTCTACCCAGCTGTCTTTTCAAAACAAATTGTTGACACAGGACAACGATGATGGACATGTAGCTGATGCCACACAATGCACAACAAGGTTAATTGATTAACCAAGAAGTTAATTAATTAACCAAAAATAAACAAGGTTTTAAAACCACAACAGTAACACAGTTCATAACAATTATAATTTTTTAATATTTTCATATAATTATGAAACAATTGTCATATTTATCAAGAAACAAAAGTATCACACTCACAGAATTAACCTGTGTATCATCAGTCAGATTTCACATCTAATATCATATATATGGGCTCTAAGCCACCTCTTAACCCTTTATCTCATGGATATTCATGTACAAATGTATGACTTAATAAATATTCATCAACTGAACATATAATAGTAAATGAAATGAATATTTCTTTGCCATATGAACTGTGTAGAAAATGAGCTACAGTCTTGAATGAGTAAACATAGGAGACCCTAATCAGACAGCTCCGATCTGGGTCAGCACTGTTTGCCTATGCGTCAAAATGAGTCTACATGAAGTAAAGGGTTAAATCCTCTTTATACAACAAATGGTCCCCATTTTTTTCTTGCATGGCTGGAATTTCCTGTGGGAAATTTTTTTATCTAGAACACCCTAAAATGAACAACTCACGCAGTTGCTCTTACTTCACAGCTTTCTGACACAATCCAAGGGTCCTTTTCTAAATTACAATGCTGTTACTAAAAAAAACATTATTTATTTAATCCATACAAATTACAACCTGTCTTCAGTGAATTGCATTAACAAACATCATAACAATAAATGAAAAAAAAAATCAATCAGGTGTCTGCAGCATGGACAGGAACTTTTTATACCACTGGTATCAGGCCAGCTTTTAATGAAACATCTCGAGTTGAAATTTTCTTCAACTCAAACATTTTAAAATTTGACAAAAAAAGGCTGATGACATTTTCTTTAAAACATGTCGTTAAGAAGCAACGTATGTCAAACTTATCTTGTAATGGTCAATAGTTCTATTAAACAATAGATAAAGAGTTCTAGATATTCAAAATTTGAGTTCAGAATCTTAAGTTCATATGTTTTGTTAAACACAGACCAGAATAACTTACCTCTCATGCCCCACACACAAATGCAGCTATTAAAGCTCCAAACACATGGCTAGTATTTATACACAAAATAGGTTACCTTTTCATTAATTTTAAAGACAGACCTTTTGAAAATGGTCTGTCTTAGCCATACAAACTTAAATATGAAGTGTTTTTACAATTAGATTTGACAAGAACATGTTTGACTGATTTTAATGCTGTTCAGCACTGTTGGACAAATTTCAGACACTAGTCCACTGACGAGATCCACCTGAATATTGGATAATATTCTGGGGAAAAAAGAAGATCTGAAACAGAGTGTGCCTTATATGATGCTGTGCTAGATAAGGCGTTGAATACGGTAGTAAATCATGATACAGAATTATCCAAGATATGCTATGAGACTCAAAAGACTTCATCAAAACAGTAGAATAGCATTACAATACATCATTTGATATTTCATTTCAGAAATTAAGAAGATCTGAGTGAAAAAAACAACAACACACACTGAATGATAGAAGATAAAACCACAGCACAATTAACAAAATCAAAACTGTATGATAAATTATACAAACTGAAATGGAAATGGATGTCTTCAGATCTTTTCTCCATGAAATTATGAAATTACTAAGAGCTTTACATGGAAAGAAAAAGCTGAAGAATTACAAAAGAATTACAAGCAATACGTTGGTCCCCAGCCAGTGTGAAACGTCCTCACCAATACAAGACACAAGTTATCTGCATATCTATGTAGCTTTGGAATTTATCCTCAACCTTCAATCAAAGGATTCAAGTTTTGTTGTTGTTGTTTTTTTACAAAAAATGAGAAAAAAATGTTTTCAGCATTAAAAAGGGGTAGTTTCAGTAATAACTTAGGTAATAAATAGGTATAGACCATATTTTCTGATTCTTATAATATTTTAAGCTTTCATTACTGGTGCATAATGAAAACTAAGATATTCTGAAGAACTAATATTAGTTAATATACATACTGAAAACTGAACACCGATATGTTAAATTCAAATGTAGATAAGGCGTCTAATACTGGGACCGTCATAATGGAGTTCTCATTATGATGGAGTGTTAATGGATATACACCAAATAGTTTAAAACAGAATCAACCAGAGCATTACTCACATAATGATTTTACTTATGTCTCAAACTGTAGCAGGTCTTCAAATAGTACAGAGATATTGCAGTATGGTAGCTTTAGACTACTGCTGCTGATGATGATGATGACAATTATATTAGCTATTGCTGCTGCTGCTGATGATGATGACAATTATATTAGCTATCACTGAGTATGATTCATACCCCTACCACAGTGACTGGAAAAACAATTAGCCGCGCCCCTAGAAAAAATAGCCCTTCTCCCATTGTCATGGGATGTACACCAAAAGCTTCTCCCACTGTCCAGGGATGTAGAACAAAATAGCCAATATCCCATTGTTCCAGGATATTTAGAATACATAATCCCATTTGTTCAAGGATGTAGAACAAACAAATTGAGATTTAGAACAAATAGCCCCCATATCACATTGTCCAGGATTGTAGAACAAATGGCCAATATCCCAATGTTTAGAACAAATAGCCCCATATCCTATTGTGCAGGAATGTAGGATGAATGACCAATATTCTGTTGTCCAAGGATTTAGAACAAATAACCCCATATCCCATTGTCCAGGGATGCAAAACAAATGGTGACCAATATCCCATTGTCTCAGGGTTTAGAACAAAAAGCCCTGTATCCCACTGACCAGGGATGTAGAACAAATGGCCAATATCCTGTTGTCCAAGAATGTGGAACAAAGGTCACATTTTCCATTGTCCAGGGATGTAAAACAAACAACCTACTAGCAGAGAGTCAGATGGACAGGACAATGTGTTTGGAAGTGTAGCATACTAAGGACTTAGTGCATAACAATAGTAACCCATAATATATTTATATGTGGCTAACACAAACTAAGTCCTTGACTGGTACTAGTGAACCGTAATAGTAATGTTGTATACAAGGATTAGGTATGAAACACAGTCAATCATG
This sequence comes from Solen grandis, assembly GCA_021229015.1. Taxonomy (NCBI): domain Eukaryota; kingdom Metazoa; phylum Mollusca; class Bivalvia; order Adapedonta; family Solenidae; genus Solen; species Solen grandis. The sequence goes on along the minus strand of CM037790.1, from coordinate 31,352,596 downwards.
AAGAAGCAACAGGCTCAAATTCTACCCATCATACTTAGCAGTAAGTTTAAAGTAATTCTTAAATGCTTAGGTGTGAATTTCATTGTTCTTGTTTCTCTCATAAAAATACCCAAATATTTCATCTCTCAACAAAAATTGTTAGTTATTCAGGAGAATAATTTTTGTCAACTTAGTCCTATACTTGAATTTTTGGTCAAACAATTTTGGTAAGTATATTCAAGAATTGAAGTATTACTAAGTGCTAAACATGGCCGGGGGAATAAGAACCTGATTTGATAGCAATGAGGGTGAAGGTATAATGCCCCAATATGATGTAAATGAACATGTGAACACAACTGTTTGTAGGCTTTCTTTTTCACGACTATATATCTTTAACTACTATGTTGAATATATGTTAAAAACAACTGAAGTCAGGGTCCAGATTTATTATTTATTCCCCATTAATATGTATTAACCTTTATAGAGATGCATTCACTCTGCATGTTTTTTTTTGTTTTCTATTTTTCAGAATTAAAATCATTCAATACTTTCAATTAGAATTATTCCAAAGTAAAGTAAAGATTCAAGTATAATATCATAAGCTTTGCCTTTATTCTTTTTCTTCAAATAACAAGCTCTTGATAAAAAAAATATTTGAAATTCCTCATTATTTTCCCCCTAATAGCTGATAACACTCTGTGGATAAACACCTGAATTAAAGACAGTCCCTTTTTAAATATATACCAAAAAGGTTAAATATAATCATGAAAATAAAACAGCCCCAAACCATAAATTAGGTAATGAATATGACGTCGACCCCACACGACAATATTTCCTTCCTAAAAGCCACTGGATGTAGGACCAATGGACGTAGGACCTTTTCTCAAGCTAATAGTTTTGGATGTCTGTCTCATGAGCAGGGTTTATACTGGATACTTGATTATCCGTAATATCTGTATTTGGGTTTATCTCCGTTACTGTGGTAACATCGGTAGATTCTAATGCTGTAACATCGCCGGATGGTAGTGAAGTGATCAGAGATGAGGTTAAGTTTTCGCTGTCAAACTGGTGTTGAGCTATTTGCTGCAACAAATACATAGTAAAGTAAATAAAGTATTTCATATAGTTGTCAGATTTAAGATGTACAGTTTCCTTGTTATAGCTTATGTACTTGCAATTCCTATATTACATTGTAACAAATTTAAACATGGAGAAGAACAGAAAAACAGAGAAAAGCTAAAAGTGAAGTAAACTACTTTTGTACACTCAGAACTATAAGTACTAGGAGATAAGACTATTATCAGTGCAAAAGGGAAAATATTGATTAGCTTGATCATTTAAATAAAAGCTTACATAATCATACTTATTTCGAATTTGAAAAAAAAACTGAAGTGTTCCTTGGATGACAGGTGTCATCTGCTGAAAGAAACGCAGCGGAAAAAGTGTGACAGACGATGAAGAAGAGATTTGTATGCGTCACCTCTGCTTACAGTAGGTGTCACAAAAACTGTCTGAAATGAATTTAAAAAGTTAAAGATTAGTGACAAAGGGAGAAAGAACAATTTGGAGGAGAAAAGAAAGAAATTGATAAAATTAATTCTTACTTGTAATGCCTCTAGCTGGGCAGGATCAGTGATGACATACACCTGCTGACCCTGATCCCCCAAAGTGAAGGTCGCGACCCCTGCCTGCTGCAGCAGGGCCGTGTGGTTGGTGAGGGGAGAGGACTGGAGACCATCAGTTGTTACTGACGTCAGACTGTCACTGCCCACCAGAGCCAGGTGCTGAAACAGACAGTGTATGATTAAAACTGTGAAAAGATCTAATACACTTAGCAACCAATCTCCATACCAAGATGTTTGAAATTGAGAAAAACAGAAAAATATTCAAGATATTACAGCAATATAGGAATTTAATTAAAAGTCAAGGAGATATTGATCAGTGTATCAGCAATTACTGCCTGTGTGGGAAAAGATCTCTAACTTTATTTTGTTTTTATTTCTCTTTGAAGAATCAATGGTTATTTTTACATTTAAACTGGGAAAATACTTTGGCACTGGAAATACAGTCAAGTATCAGCTTTGAAAACAGCATCAATAAAGGTGATTAATACCCACAGTGCTTTGACACGCGACACGACTATAAAGCATTATCTATCATACAAGGTATTTTTTTAGCGAATTCTAAATAAAAATGGGGCCATAAATGTGTAAATTTTACAGATTTTGCCCAAAGTCGAACTTGGCCTTCATTATATTGAGATAAACATGTGTACCAAAAATATCTAAATCTGTTCATCCTATGACGAGTTACTGATCAGACAAGATTGTCTCAAGTAGACATTGTCTACAAATGTCTGGAATACTGTCAGCAAGACATTAATCTCAACAAAACAAACAAACAATTCTTAAGAGAAGGAAATGCAACTCATACTTGCTGTCCTGGTTCTGAAGTGTTAATAATGAGAGTTCCCTCCCCTTCATCCTGAATTTCTTCTTGGTTTAGAGAGAAGTTGAATCGCTGTCGCTTGTCAGGTGGCTCTAGCCCTTCCACAGTGACTGTGATAATCACACAAGATATAAACATAAGACAATTGGATCATTCACCACTGATAATGAAACACATGGCTAGTCATGTGGTAAGTCTGGTTATATTGGTTACATTGGACACATGTTTCAAATCTGAGGAGACCATATATCCAAAATGCAACTATAGCAAAAATGAGTACACACTAAAATATATAAAGAGCAAAAAACAGTATATGTTTATTTGAAAAACTTGTGGACTATACAAAACGTGAACACATAAATGAATGAAATAAAGGAAAAATAAATACTCATTGAAATACCTAAAGGGCCTATACAGTACATAAATATCTGTGTTGCGAGTCAGCTGATTCATGTTACTTCCTACAGGTGATCTAGCCTCAACTGTAACATACAGAACCTACCATTCTGTGTCTGATCATAGAGCAGTGCTTCACTTTCTGCGGTCACATCCTCTCCGTGGGCCGTCCGTTTGTGCATGGCCAGAGTCGAAGTCTGTCTGTACGTCTTCCCACATCTATTGCACGTGTAAGGTTTAGCGTGCGTGTGTACTACATGATGTTTATATAAACTGGAGTACTCTGTGAAACGTTTACCACAGCCCTGTACTGTACACACATATGGCTTCTCTCCTGTTGAGGACAAATGTGGGTTTTATCATTTCTGAAGTACCAGTATGACAAACTGCTCAAACTTATAACAGGGATATATATAACTTAAACAAAGTCCAAGACAAATATGCACTTTTACGATGTGATGATCAATATGATAGCGTTCCAATCTCAATACATAATAATAAAGTATCCAGTACAAGACTACAGTGCAGTCCAACATTAACCCAGAAGGGCGCTTTTTTTAATCACATACTGTCTTTATTGAAGCCTTCTCTTCAAAATATTCAAGTCATTTTTCCCCTTAATACCTGCTTACCCCAAACTTTTTGTGTTCTCTAAAATTTACAAAGTTATGCTGTCACCCCCCCCCCCCCCCCCCCCCCACCTCCTCCCCCACACCCCATGCCTTTTGCCTCCTTCTGAATAAAAGCCAGGGGCACATTTCACTAAACTTGTTACGGGCAAACATTAATTTCTTATTGCACCATAAAACATATTGAAAAGTGAATAATTTCATTACAAAATCTAAATATATTTGGCTATAATACAAAAAGATTTTAAAAACTGGTATTCTTTTATTTCTGTCAAACTTTTAAATATGTATGGAGAATTTGTTTGTACAAAATTTAGCAAAATGGCCCCCTGAGATTAACCACTTTACTCCTAAATCAGAAAAGAATTCACATGCACCATACACTATTAGTCTAAAAGTTGAGTCTGAATCCACATAGTGGAACATTAGCTATAAATATGCCTGCAATTCTGCTAAGTAATGTGAATGCCTTGACAAAAAGACAAGTGAACCCTGAATACTGTACTTAAAGGGATCAGCACTAAAACTGGACAAGAAGCCTTACCTGTGTGTATCCTGATATGATTTTTATAGTTGGTGGCGGAAGCGAAGGCCCGCCCACAGCCCTCCTCTGGACAAGTGTACGGCCTCTCCCCGGTGTGTGTTCGGATATGTACCTTCCGGATATTTGAGGTGGTGAAGGACCGTGTACAACCCTCAAATGGACACCGGAATGGACGCTCTCCTGAAATAACCATAACTAGAGCTATTCTTAATGAATAGATATACCCCTCAACATTACTTGATCCAAGTTTATACCACAGACTCCAAAACATCAATCAATGTTTTTATAATTTAGTTGTTCTTTATTTCTTATTCTCAATATTAAATTGAAAACTAAAATGACAAAATGACATTCACAAAATTGTGTAAAAGTAAAAGAAGTTTACATTTTCTAAATCAGTATGAACTTTTTGATACAAACCTGTGTGTGTTCTAACATGTTTCTGCAGGTCCCCAGAGGTTTTGAAAGCTTTATCACAGGAGCCCTCAGGACATTTGTATGGTTTTTCTCCCGTGTGAACACGGAAATGGGACTTGAGACCGTATCCAGTGGCAAACGCTTTACCACAACCATTGAACTCGCACCGAAATGGACGATCTCCTGTGTGTGATCTTTCATGTACCTGGAAAAGAAGGTTAACAGCCCTTCACACTATTCAATCAGGAATCTATCTATATAACTCTGATAGCATACATTTATTTTTTTTTTAAGTTGGAAGATTCTATGGCCCCCACACTAGTCATACTTGGCAGCCTGGAGAAAAAACTATTTTAAGTAGATGCATGGATTTATATCTAAATACAGTCAAACTTTTTTCAAGGGACATCCATGGAAAACTGTTTGTGTGGTCTCTTAATAAAAAGATCTTCAAAAGAAATAACTGTCACTTTTGATTTTTAACACCTAAGAAAGTGATATAAATACTTGTATATCTGTGTGTGTGTGGTTATTTTAAAGACTTAACAAGAATATTAAGGTCTCCCTGAAATATAAACAAATGAATATCATACAAAATTTCATTTTATTTGCAAAATCAAACAAGAGGCCCATGATGGCCCTAAATTGCTCACCTGAGATAAATAGGTTGACCCAAGGAACATCTGTACCAATTTATTTTAAAATCTGGCCACTAGTTTTTAAGAAGATGATTTTTAAAGTTTTTATTTTTTTTTCTTTTTGTTGCCATGGCAACCAGAGTTCTATATGGATCAAGTTTATTTTAGCAACTTTTGTGAAGGTTGACCCAAGGATCATCCCTGCCAAGTTTAATCAAATTCTGTTCAGTGGTTTCAGAGGAAATGTTGATTAAAGATTTCTCTATATACATATAAGGCAAATAAGCCCCGCCCCTGGTGGCCATGTTTTTTTACGGATCAGAATAATTTTAGCAACTTTGGTAGAGGTTGACCCAAGGAACATCTGTACCAATTTATTTTAAAATCTGGCCAGTAGTTTTGAAGAAGATGATTTTTCATTTTTTTCTTCTTTTTGTTGCCATGGCAACCAGAGTTCTACATGGATCAAGTTTATTTTAGCAATTTTTGTGAAGGTTGACCCAAGGATCATCCCTGCCAAGTTTAATCAAATTCTGTCCAGTGGTTTCAGAGGAGATGTTGTTTAAAGGTTTCTCTATATACATATTAGGCAAATAAGCCCCGCCCCTGGCGGCCATGTTTTTTTACGGATCGAAATAATTTTAGCAACTTTGGTAGAGGTTGACCCAAGGAACATCTATACCAATTTATTTTAAAATCTGGCCACTAGTTTTGAAGAAGATGATTTTTAAAGTTTTCATTTTTTTTCTTCTTTTTGTTGCCATGGCAACCAGAGTTCTACATGTATCAAGTTTATTTTAGCAACTTTTGTGAAGGTTGACTCAAGGATCATCCCTGCCAAGTTTAATCAAATTCTGTCTAGTGGTTTCAGAGAAGATGTTGTTTAAAGGTTTCTCTAAATACATATAAGGCAAATAAGCCCCGCCCTGGCGGCCATGTTTTTTTACGGATCGGAATAATTTTAGCAACTTTGGTAGAGGTTGACCCAAGGAATATCTGTACCAATTTATTTTAAAATCTAGCCAGTAGTTTGAAGAAGATGATTTTTAAAG
>CM037790.1:31296393-31346393 GCA_021229015.1 Solen grandis | reverse complement strand
TTTTCATTTTTTCTTTCTTTTTGTTGCCATGGCAACCAGAGTTCTACATGGATCAAGTTTATTTTAGCAACTTTTGTAGAGCCTCACCCAAGGAACATTCCTGCCAAGTTTCATTAAATTCTGTCCAGCGGTTTCAGAGGAGATGTCGTTTAAAGAAAATTGTTGACGACGGACGACGCACGACGCACGTCGCACGACGACGGACGAAGGGCGATCCTAAAAGCTCACTTGAGCACAAAGTGCTCAGGTGAGCTAAAAATGGCAGATATCTTGCACTTATGTTCAAAACCAGTGAATCAGAATGGAAATTGATTTTTTTTCTATCTCCTGGCAGTATCCCTTACATGTTCATTTTGTTACAACTAAATTCTGACCATCAATAATGTAAACTGAGCAAAAACTGTTTCAGTAAGTTGACATAGATAAATGAATTGAAATTGAAGATATTAATAGTAAATTTTATACATTTGTACAAAAGCAACTACCTGTATTCAATCACAATTTTCTATTTTCTTTGTTTGATTCATTAAGAACAGATAACTTAATGATGGTGACAATATTTTGGCATAACCTTCTCAGACATTGAGTATTGGTTCAATCCAGAAGAAATCACAAGTGGTGATTACAACCTATAAAAACTTGTTGGCACATTGATATATGATTTCTTTTAATATCAGAGATCTTGAGCTCTCATTTTAAAATTAGATAAGTTTCATCTTACTGTTGAAGAACTATGCAGTCAAATCTGCATGATTAAACATGACTTACCCTGAGATGATGCAGTGTGGTGTAGAATCGTCCACAACTGTCATATGAACACTTGTACGCCTTCTCAACAAATGGTGAAGATTTGTCGACACCAGAAGTGGACATCACCTGGAATATTCAAGATTACTGAAATCTTTCTCAAAGGAATAATTACAGAACCAAAATTTAAAATGGAAAAAGAGTCAACTTAAACAAATAAGTGTCTGTTGCCCAGTGGTTTGTAATATCAGCTAAAACTGAAAGCTTCTTTTTACAGTCAAGGTACAGGATGAGCTCATTTACCAATCACTTTACTTCAGATTAATGTGAGAAATATTTCTGAATCACTTTACCCCAGATTAATGTGAGAAAACCTTTTTCCAGATTAATATGAGAAATGTTTATGAATCATTTTACTCCAGATGTGAGAAATATTTCCGAAACACTTTACTCCAGATTAATATGAGAAATATTTCCGAATCACTTTACTCTAGATTAATGTGAGAAATATTTCAAAATCTCTTTGCTCCAGATTAATGTGAGAAATATTTCCGAAACACTTTGCTCCAGATTAATGTGAGAAATATTTCAGAATCACTTTACTCCAGATTAGTGTGAGAAATATTTCAGAATCACTTTGCTCCAGATTAATGTGAGAAATATTGACTGACCAGGCCTGTATTGCATGAAATATCTGAATTCTGTATCACCACAAATATAAAATGCTGAAAAACATAAAACCATTTCTATAAAATTATGATATTGAGAGGTCTAGTCATAAAATTGCTGAATAAGAGAATTAAGTAGAGAATAATCTCAATTTTGGAGGTTTTATATGTTTCATGATATGCAAGCCAGAACTCAAGAATATCATTTTTTCGTTTTCTCTACAGAGTGATAACTTCCCTTCACCAACATCTAACTTTCCTTCACCAACATCTAGAGAGGGTTCATCAGTAGAAGTGTCAACCACACTTACCAAGGTTGCCTTGCTGTCTATACCCCCAGCCTGGTCTGTACCCTGGGACACCTGCATCATAACACAGCTGTTACTGAAGGTTATGAATACCCTTGCTTCACTTCCTTGACTCAAAAGAAGGAAAGATACCAATTTTACAAATTACTACCCTTGCAAGCTCTACACACCAAATTTCTAAGAAGGACAAAAACACAGAAAGAATTTATTTCTTTAAAGGGAAACAACTTCTTTTGTGATATGTACATGGGTACAATTTGCTACCAAACCCAGTTTTAACAGCCACATTTCTTTTCATATCGTGAAAGGTAAAGTGTTAAATATACAGGAATAAGAAACCAATTCTTCACTCTTAATTTTTATGTTTACATGTGTTTTGAATATTTCCACCTACCACTGGTTGGCTGGATATTGACAAGGGCTTCCCATCCATATTGACAATACCATTGGGCAAAAGGGCCTGCACTCCGCCAACTGGGGAGGTCAGCTGGTCAAGGGTCAAGGTCGTTGCCTCCAGTTGGGCATTCTCCATGAAACCCTGGGACTGCTGTGTGGCAAGATAAGCTGTTGTCCCATCCTCCAGTATGATTGCCTGCAGACCATCTGAAGAACATATCAACCAGTGTTACCACATAAATAAAAAAAATCTCTCCACTTGGCTTTTCAACAAGTTTAAACTTATTTCTATTTTTATTGACCAGGAAACAATTACTTTAAACTTGTTCAAACCCCTCTCAAAGCTTTCAAGTATGGACCAGTAATTTGCAACCGGGAAAGTCATGAAAAATCCTTGCCCCCTGTGAGATTTAAGAGGTTTGTAGCATATGAGACTAATTCCTATAAATTATATGTTAATTACTATTGCTGATTAGAAAAGAATGCATGTATACATCTGGAAAAACATTGTATAAATATTAATAATACTGAAAAAAACAAAACAAAACAAAACAGTCATAGTATTTATTTGAGACACATTGACTGTAGCCAAGGGAGGGAAATAGAAGAGCCCCAGTTTACCTTTGACAGCTTGGTTGAGGAAGGTGGCTGTTCCATCCTCCAGGTGTACCCCCTGTATAGCCTGGGTTTCTACAGCCTCGGACTTACAGCTACTGATGTTAGGGACGGTGGATGTGGTCACCAGATTGACTGTTGACACTGGAAAACATGTCTATATGTAGTACTGTATCCCCACTTTACAACTAAGAAAAGAATAGAATCTATCATGATTGGAGGACCTCAACTTGAAGGTGTCCAGTTCATGTCGGAAACAAGCTCTGACAAAATCTTGATATCATTTACAAAACTCAACATTAGAACATGTTGGGAATTAACAATACACGACCCATAATGATGACAGCACAGTTTGCACGTCTCAATGTTGTTTAGTAAATATTATCTAATTCAAAGGTCAAAACGGGTAGAAGTACTTTTCTTCTCTACGCTTCAATCACCCAAAACAGCACTGGAAATGACACGTTTAACCAAAACAGGGTTTGACTTTACAGCACCATGACAAACTCAGAGATATCCTTCTAAAATCACTTTTTATTTATATTGACAACATATGAACTATTTTTCCTGACAATCACAGAAATGGTATAAATCTGCAAGTTACTCTAAATCCATCACCATATTTGTATACGACTTTTTATCTTTCCATTCAAGAAAACTGCTATACAGCAGATTTCAGAGATGGATGCTACAGGTCACATCAAAGTAATTCTTACACAGTCCCACCCAAACTTGCTTGGCCAAGACAAAAGAAGGTTTTACAGAATATCAACATACATGCATATTACACAGAACTTTAGGTATAGCAGATGACCTACATTTGGATGGTATTCCCTGCACCACAGCTGTTGAACCATCCTCAAGAGTGATTGTCTGGCCCTCTAAAAACTTTCCATCTGTAAGAGATTACTCAGTCACTAGTTTGAAGAGATATCATCATATTATTTTCTTCCTTGAGTGTCCATTTGAAAAATAAATTCTCATTATTTAAGTGTGATCACTCTCAACCATTTAGTAGTTAAGAATTCACACAAAAAAATATAGTTTTTGAACTCAAAATACAATATACTGGTCTTAGTTGGCAAGTGGCATTAGTGTCTGCCTTGTAGCAAGGGGATTGTGGGTTTGATCCCTAACCATGACCTAAAAAATCCTTAGAAATGGTTCTGGTATTTCTCTCATAGTTGGTGTACAGCACAGGACTGGTTGGTGCGAGGATAATGTGACTTGGTGCGGTATTGTGTCACTTATCTATGGCGTGATATCATAGTGAAGCAGCATTACATGTCTTATGTAGATAGTTCCCTAATGACTTGAATTCTGCTGGTAAACAAGCAAACAATGGGTAAAGCTGGAGTTATTCCATGTAAATTGCATTGTTACTCACTAGGGTGCTGTATGAAAGCCGTGGTGCCATCTGCCAGTGTAATGGCCTGGACTGTCTGGGAGGGCTGGTTCCCTATCGGGCTAGCGATGGACCCTGCACCAAGACTGATGTTCATAGACTGAAGGCCATTGCTGCCATTGTCATTGTTCTGGGAACACAAAATGCAGACAAATATCTTTTAAGTGTTAATCCATAAAATTAATTTTTTCATGATTATCTATTGGTGATTTGTAAAAATGAAAATTCTACACTTTCTAAGGAGAACAATATCAAATATTCATATCAAGAATTACAAATAAAGAACCAATACAAGACCAACAGATATAAGACTGCCATTAAGATATTCATACATGAATACATTCATTAATACCCTTACAACTGTTCTGCCAATATTTGTACCATAAATTCAAAATTCAAACTATTAACACAAATATTATGTCCAAAGCCATTTTTTATACTCAGAGATTTTAAAAATGCATTGCAGGTTTATTCGGGCTTGATTAATTTCATGCAATGCATTTAAAAGGGAATAAAAGATCAAACGTGAAACATAGTCAAACAATCTCCAACCCAATAAATCAACCATCCGGCCTTCCTACCTCTTCTGTTGGTAGAAGTAACTGAATTACATCATGATCGGAATTTGCTGCAAGTTCAGACGCTAGGCTTGTGGCAACTTGTATCGTTGTAGGTGTGTCTGCTAGGATGGTTCCGTCACTCTCTGGCACGTGGAGCATGTGCCCCTCAGATATGTCGTCATTACTAAGTATTGTGTTTTCTTCTGCCCCTACAGTACATGTTGCATACCAGTTCAAACACCATTTTGTAAAAATGCAATTCATATACTACCTACAACTACCTCTAAATCTTATTTGTAGAGAAAACCTCTGCCACCGTAATAGAAAACAGCTGCTTTGTATTAGTTTGCAATGTGGGCATTTGTGTCTCTACTATATTGTAGCATATAGAATGCAAGCAGGGAACTTATGTAAAAAAATTTACTGAAACTTGTGAGCATCAGTTAGTGGTAACTGAATGCAGAGCTGGATTTCATTCCAATAATTTTATAAAAGATAGATTTGAATTTCTAAATGTTGTGCAAAAAAAAAGAGAAAATATTTCAAAACAAAAATAACAAGAGTTGTCGGAACGACACATATGCCCCCCTACGCTCCCCCCACTCACATCAAAGTCACTGTGACCTTGATCTTTGACAAAATGACCCCAAAATCAATAGGGGTCATCTAATAGTCATGACCAATCACATTATGACATTTGATGAATATGGGTCCAAGTGTTCTCCAGTTATTGATCGGAAACAACTTTCACAATCAAGGTCACTGTGACCTTGACCTTTGACCAAGTGACCCAAAAATCAATAGGAGTCATCTACCAGTCATGAGGAAAGTGGGCGCAAGCATTCTCCAGTTAGTTATCAGAAATGAAGTGGTCTACCGACCGACAGACTGACCATCATTTGCAAAACAATATGCCCCCTCTTCTTCAAAGGGGGGCATAAAAAGATTTCATTCATCAATTACTTTTTTAAATAATTTTGTTCCTTTCCTTATCTGAAAACATGATTTGCCTAGCAGCAGAGCATGATAACTTCCTGTAAGGGAAGTAACTGTTGCATGTACTTTCTTCATTACCTTGTTGGGTGAGTGAAGCGCCATCGGTGAGTCCATGTCCATTGGTCAACATCTGGTCACCCCCACCGTGCCCCATCTCTCCAAGGGACCCATCCACCACGGCTTTGACCTCTGGAACCCCATCATGAATCACCTCAAATGAGTCCCCAGTATTCCCTGAGAAAATAAACCCAATCAATCACTGAAAGTGATATATAACCCACCTACACCTCCTTCACCTTACAATATGAAAGGTATTGAACTTCATATCAAACATGACACGACACAACAGGTGTGTAATTGCCATACAATCCCCACTCAACTTTGTGAAGTGATAATATACATCAAATAATGTTATTCATACGGTAAGTTAATTTCAATTTTATTATCTGGAAGGCGCCTCTGTGGTCGAGAGCGTAAAACCGCTGACTTTAACACTCACACATCAGCCCCTCACCGCGTGGGTTCGAATCCCGGCATGGTCCTTCGGATTTTCATGTAAGGAAGCCTTCCAGCTGGCTTGCGGAAGGTTGGTGGTTCTACCCGGATGCCTCTGTGCATTCGGGGTCTTCCTCCACCAGTAATTAGCTGGTCGTCGCTATATGACTGAAATAATGTCGAAGCGACGGTCAAGTTATTATCTGGAACAAAATAGTACTTTAATACCGGTGACTTATGTTGGATCCTGTTAATGTTCATAGTACCTACTGAGAATGATTTCATCATTGCTTTGTTGTACATTGAAGTCACCGGGCTCTTTTTCCCTTCTTTATCAGGGGTTGTTCATAACTTCACAGGCATTTTTTCCTCTGAGAATTTATGTTTTTTTCTCAAAAATTGCTAACGGTATTTGTTTCTTTAACCCTATACTTGATATGGACCCATTTTGACGCATTGACAAACAAAGCAGACCTAGATCAGCCAGCTCTGGTCTCCTCTGTTTGCTCATACAATATTGTAGCTCAGTTTCTACGCATTCCATGTTGCAAAGAAAAATTCATTATTTCATATACCATTTTAAGTTCAGTCATTTATATTAAATCATAAATTTGTACATGAATATTCATGAAGTAAAGGGTTAAGCTAAAGAAAATGATTCTTTATGGAAATAGAGAATAATATGCTACTGTATTTTGATATGAACTTTGAAGTTTATCAGACAAGGTTGGGAAATTATAAATACAAGGCTCTGCTGTAGATGTATATTGTAAAATAAAAAAGGAAAATGAACAATGGATTGTTACTGTTTGTGTAAGGGGATGGTGAATCACAAAGGGGTTCAGTGCTGCGTGTCATCGACAATCAATCTGACGGTGATTCTAAAACATGTATGACGCAAAGTATTCTCTGGACACTTACAAAGCACTTTGACACTGACGGGATCTGCCACATCTCCGATACTGCTCTCTGCCTTCACAACATCACTGATACCCGCTATGATATGTCCTACAGATGTGCCATCATCATTTAACACATCCATAAGCTTCTGTATATTTCACTCAATGTCTGAATCTGAAAAATATATTTCAAACATAGAAATCATAATACTTATAAAGACAGATTATAACCTTTTTGTCCACTGTGCATTACTTACTCATCACTTTAAAAAAAGTAATTAACTTAGCAGTTATCACCCTGCCTTGGGTAACAAGCATAGACAGCAAGGAAAGATAATACATGTACAATGTTTAATACAGAGTAAGTTATAACAAATTAAATCATTATTTTAAAATTTCTGTAATTCATTCAATAAAAATCTCATAATTTGAGTGGGTGAAATCATATTTCAGTATAGTTACAGCATTTGATATTGGCTAAGATATATATATATAAGAAATACTATATTACATGATAGTTACCGAATCAATTGAGTATTTTGTATCTAAATAGGGTTTTGTCACTTAATGAATTTGAATATAATTGGGTATGGAGCTAGTTCTGAGTATTATGCAATTATGCAGCCTATCTGATGCTTTGATACTAGCTTGTATGGCAGTGAAAAAAGGTTCTTTCCGACTCATTTGCTTAAAAAATACCTGAAATTTTATTCTAAAGCAGCCATGGCACTCCACACGTTATCGAATACGGGTGGTATTAAGTTTTGATAATCATATGAAAACAAAAGTTATATCATTCAGTCAAAATGCTGATTAACTCCAGAGAGAAAACAAGTTAATACAAAGCATATACAATTAGACTCATTTGAAAATTTTCATCATTTTGTGTACTTCTGATTTCATTTTCTGGAAACTAATACACTCATATTGTTGCAGACAATCCTACAACTATTTTGTTACTTTTATATTCATGTCCATGAAGTTAAGAATAAATGAACATAACATTTCTGTTCCTTATCTACATACTTTTGACATATTGAAATATAATGCTATATCTAATACTGATCATTTTGTATCACTATCAAAACAAATTGATATTGTATCAGTAATTTAAACCAAAATGGTGCCATAATGTTCACGACTTCAAAACCAGACTGACAGTTCCATCCCATTGGAGAGATTTTTTTTAACCTTCCAAGGCACAAAGTACTAGTCCAACTCAGAAACGGTTAGGAGTTGAGTAAGTTTTTTTTAATCTTTTTCTAAATCTACATAATATAAAGAATAAAAATAAATGACTTAGTCTATTTTGATATTACTGTGAGTTTAAGAATTCAATTTAGGGTTATGAGGCTGATTTAGGATAAATACAAGGGGACTAAACAGTAAACCCAAGTCCACAAACACATGAAGGGTAAGCTTATTCAATTTAAAGATGCATACTCACAGCATATTATTATGATTGAGTATTCTGACATCTAGAGTTTCTTTGCAAAGTCAGTCTCCCATATATTTGTAAAGGACATATTCAGTAAATCCTGTGTTCTTTTCCCAAATACTGGAAATCCTTCCAAATTAGAAGCGGGTGAGAAACCTGCCCTGTATTCCATTACGGTGCCTGCAGTGACAGTTGCCAATTTTAGTGTTTGCATCCCTGCTGTATACAGAATGCAAGCAGGGGACCAACTCCCTAATAGTTGCAAAATCTCAATACAGGGAATCAAGGAAATGGCCATAATCAGAACAAAACAGATTAAGCCTGAAATTAATTTTCTGGCTGATCAGATGGACAGATTCTATCTAGTTTGCTTATCAATTGTGCAGAGCCTCTGTCAGTCAGATCTGATTTTGTAATGGTCTCTTTGTTGTTCTGCAGGAGTTTACCATAGACTGGATGTTTTTTTCAGTTATAAAATCAACACCCTGCTTATGACTGGTGGAGAGGGAGACCCTGTTTGTAGAGGCACTAGGATAGAAGTTTGAACAATTGCCCAGCTGGAACCCTTCCTCATGAGATACTTGAATCTGAGTGAGTTGCCAGGCCTCAAAATCGCTTAGACTGAACCTATGGAAGATTGCAGTAACATTGCATACATACTGCAGTGTTTTCTTTACGAATCAGAGAAGAAGGGTAATTTTAAGTTGTAGGAGGCAGGGGGGTCTGGGGGTCCTACATTTTCTTTTGATTTTTTTCATTTTCTAGGATATAATTTCCATTTTTTTTTACAATTTGACAAATTTAAGTCGTCCAGGAAAGGATTGAGGCGGTCAAATCTGCCCCAAGCCGCCTCTTAAGGAAAACCCTAATACTGGGTTAACTCTAACAACCAAGAGGGATAACTTTTAAGTTGTAAAGACTTAAATGTCTCATGCCAATATAAAAGGAAGATTTTAAACTTAACTTGATCTCCTAGCTGAACTTCATGAAGGTACTTAAGACATCCCTATACCTACCTAATGACACAGCTTCAACTGTTTGGGTGCTATAGCCGTGAGCATGCAAATGCATCACACTGACAATACTAGTAAACCTCAAGTAATAACACAAATTAACACACTTGTCAAAATAAGTCCAAATTAAGCATAAAATTAAAATATTTCTTTTTAAATACTGTGTTAAAACCTGGTGTATATAGCAGGCACAAGTTCTAAGATGTAAAATTTAAAATAATGTTTGAGTTTTTAATAATTATATATATGCACAGGAGTATTATGCATAATGGGTGCTATACACCCTTGACTTGACTTGACTATTTGAGTTTACCGTTGCTTCGACAGTATTTCAGTCATATAATAGCGACGTTCAGCTAATTACAGGTGGAGGAAGACCCCGAATGCACGGAGGCATCCGGGTAGAACCACCGACCTAAAGCAAGCCAGCTGGAAGAATATCCGAATGACCCTGCCGGGTTTCGAACCCACGCGGTGAGGGGCTGAGTGAGTTCTAAAGTCAGCGACTTTACCCTCTCGGCCACGGAGGCCCCGCTATACACCCTTGAATGCTGTTCAAAAATGGTGGTCACAGGTTTTTCCTCAATAATTACTTAACTGCATAAGTTTGCCATGGACTAGACTTTAGAGGCTAACTTTTACGATTGTGAAAAAAAAACGCAACTTCATGAATTACTTCCATTGACATAGTGGATAATGGTATCCTTATTTTGTGGAAGGGTTCTGAATAGACATATTCCCCGGCCCCTCCGGACATACTTCTCCCGCACTGGTCACAGAAGGGAAAGTACAAAAAAAGCAGCTTTCTCATTGGGTGAACAATTGTGAGTTAACTTATTGGTAATGTCACAGGGTGAGAAAAATATGCAGTCTGACTCTGAACAAGATTTGAACCCGGGGCCTTTTGTTTAAAGGGTGATTGTTTTACCAACTGAGCTACCTGACAGCATGCACATCTAATTTATTGTGATTTATCGATACTGTAACATTATCCCCTATCATTTTAGAATTTTTTGCTGAATTATAGGTGTTACATGGTAAATATAACGATGTGCAGGTGTCATAAGACAGACCTAGCACCTATGCCAGTCCCAATTTGTGTGCCAAATGTCACAGGGTGAGAAAAATGTGCAACCTAACTGGGACATGAGGCCCATCCAGAGAGGATGCTTTACCAACTGAGTTATACCCAATGACAATACATGTGGCTTACCACTGAATTGCCCAAGTGATGTGGATCGAGGGTGGTGTAGTTGAATACTGATCTGGGCTGACTGGGGATATAAGGGAACTCCCCCACAAACATTCTTAATTTAAAGGGTGTATTCTGTTAAGTTTTTTGAGTGTCTGCATTTATCTATGGTCTAGAATCTGTTTGTGTTAATCATATACTGGTCCCACATTGAGACATATAAATGCATGCCCACAAGATCTCACAATTTACTTTAGTAAATCTCAGGCTCAGATTTGAGTACCTTTGTCATATCCCTAATAAAACGAATGAGCACAGTTTGGAGTCAAATCAGACTTAAGTATCATTCTTATTTTCAAAAAGACAGTGCCTGAGTGAGAAAGATGTGCAGCTTGACCATATTTTAACTGCAGAAATTTCACAAACAGGAACGAAGTATGTTCAATCACTTGTCCTACCCGCACACTTGCACAAGGTTCTTTCCTATTGTGAATAGATATTAAGGTTAATTATTACAATGAGTTTCGAACCCTGGGTGCACTTGTGCTGGTCACAAAGAAGTTTAATAGGGAAACACATGATGATCCACTTTCGCACTACAGGAACCCTCAGAAACATGGAAACCCAAGGAAACTATAAAGTCGATGTTTTCTAAGTTAATCCTGGTTTCTTTTTCATTTACATATGTTCCTAAATGTTGAGTTGGTAAAATTATGTTCGACCTAGATATTGATATTGTAAAAAAGTGGGTCAGTTTCGTGTCAATGCCTAATCCCGAAAAAAAATCTAAAATCGCGGTCAAGGTCAATTCTTAATTCCTTAAAATTGTTCACTGCGATACACCTCTTAATTTCTATGAAAATGCGGTTTCCATTCTCAAGAATAATACACAATTTCTGGTCAAGCAGTCAAGACTTGTGGTGACTGTAACCATCGATTCGTTTCACGTCCGTTATTTTCTTGTTTTAAGCTCTGTATAAAAGCAAGTCCACCATTTTGAATTAATATTAGAAAACAACAAACGCAAATAAAACGTTTTATTGAATCTCTATGAAATTTTCTGGTCTCAAATGTCCGTTAAATGGGGTTCAAAGACATTTTTCATCTGGTATGACATTGAGATGCCACCCAAGAGTTCAGTTTTACATGGAACACTGGGAAAACTTACCCAAAAATCCCCAGCATGGACCGCCATGCAATGCGAAAAATTCCTGGTTGCCGGCCTCATACGAAGTCCCATGAGAAAAGCGGGCGAAGCCGAAAACCCTAAACGGAAATTTTCGGCAACTTCCGTGCTACATAAAAGTACTGAAAATACGATAAAATCTGCTATACTGGTATGCGAGCAGTATCCGTGAACGAGTAGTATCCGTGATTTGCTTATAGTATCGTCAAATATAACGCTGTGTTGTAAAAATTTCCACTTACTCAAAGTTCGTCATAATATCAGTGTGGAAACCTAATTTTAGCAAGAAAGGGTGAGTATTAATGAAATTACAATCGATTATGTATCAGTGAAGTGAAAATACAGATGCCCATGTCGCGAGGGATCAGCGCGTGCGACAGTGCGCGTGCGTTCTCGTTTGTTACTTTAAGTTCGCTAATTAGGTCTTGTATTGGTATTTATATCATAAAGAAATAATTATTCATATAAGTCATTTTAAACAACAATTTCAACCCTTTTACAATATATCTATAACTTTAACTTCAGGAAATCATGTCACAGACTGCATCGTCCGCTTCTTGAGTGTTTTAAAGGGAAATAATAAACAATTTACAGCAGTTGTCTTTCTTAAACAGTGGTGGGGCCCACAACGGGGATATTAATTACCTAAAAACATCAATTTTTGAAGAAAAAAAATCAGTTCAGTTTTTAAGTTTATACTTTATTTTTTATTACATGTACTTTTTCCCCTTTTCAGACCGGCCATTTATTACCACACGGGTGATTGATGTATCCATTCATATTCCGGGTTGATGTTTTTGCTTTTTTTTTCTTGATATATTAATGATGTCGACAAGGAATTTAATATCTGATCCTAAATCTAGATCTAAATTGAAAAAAAAATCCAGTTAGACAATAAATGTCGTAGACAGAAAACAGATACATGTACATCTTTAGACAGCGGGAAACGTATTTGTAAATGATGATTTCCTCCAATCACGTGATGTCGTATACTTTTTAGTTCTTTTTTAATAATTGGAATATTTTTATCAGTATTAGTTTTTCAGAGTTTGAAAATAATATTTATGAATAAAAAATATTTATATACAGATCGAATAATGGCATGCCATGGAACACATACTGTTTACTTTAATTATTTAATGAGTGATGGAAACCAGGGTCTCCTCATATATATATATATATATATAGAGAGAGAGAGAGAGAGAGAGAGAGAGAGAGACCCTTTGTGAAAACGTATCAAACTTTCCAACCATGAATAAAAAAAAAAATACACACTTCTTGTGACATAATAATTGTTGATATATAAGATTCAGTTTCATTTACTTGAATTTACAAGGAAACGGACGCAAATATTTTTCAAAGCATAAGTACATGTAACTGGAATGGTAGAAGAAAAAAATTTTCAGTGTATACATAAATTTGTGAAAAGAACAACATGTTGACTTGTTAAGTAATGGGTGAAATATTCATATGTTATAAGTCGATACCTGCTGGTCATGCCTATAACCTGACAGTTACACGTTTACAAACACAGTTTGAGTAGTAGTTCGTACAGTAGTAGTATTTTCACCTATTGGCCATACCACCATCTATATAAATATTTAATTCTGAATAGAAGAAATGTGCTGACCGCGAAATTACGTTTTTAACCGACAAGGAACATGTCAGTTACCGATTCGGCAACACTGGTTTTAGACTGGCAGCTTGCACTGACGGACGGGAACATTGAAATATACGAAATTTAACCATAATCTGCTTTGTTGTTGTTTGTTCATGATCTTTTTTTTTTTGCCAAAAGAGTCTTTGCATCAAGTATATACGTTGGATTTTTCTCCGTCAGTGTTTAATCTGTATAAGGATGTTTAAATGATTTACGTCGCTGCGACGTAGTTCGATGTCTAGTTTAACAACGTAATTTAAATTTCGTCAATACGGTAAAACAACAACGCACATAAATGATTTATTACATTATTTATGTGTTTCCGAGTGTTTGTAAGATGATATTAATATGTTACAAATAAAATTCAAACAAGCGTAAGTGCGCTCTTGCCACTTAGATTATTTTAACTCGACTTTACTTTGCATTTTTTCTGTCATCGGTCTTACTTCAGAAATGACGTAAATTTATTCAAGTTGGTAGAACAATGTCAAGAACATAAATGTAATATGGTTGCTGATACAAACCAGTAGGGGATATGCGAAATGCGAAAAATCGATAAAGGGGGGGGGGGGGGGTTCTAAATCGCTGCATCCGCGTATATGTTGTAGACTATAATGTTGTTACTGCTATCAAATGTAACAGGTGGTGAAAAAAATCAATTTGTTTAGTTATTTGCCCCTGAAAGTGAGTTTTTCTTTTCTGCCATTGTCACGAAACATAGTGTCATTATCACAATGTTCTTTTTTTTCTTTTTCTTTTTTTTTTTGCGCAAATACCATTCCATGGTGATGAACCAACGATCTCGGCCGAATTTCTCGTTAGGCCGTATCAAAAGCATTTTACGTTTAGTTATATTTACAGGATGTGCGTTTTGTCCATGGCTTAGAATGGAACTCTATGTGTTCCTTATCTTGTCTACACCATACAGAGTTACAATGGCGCTCAACGTGGTCTGTGCTTTGAACTGATGATTTTGAAGATCAGTATTGAACTATCCAAAGGGAGCATTTTAATGACCTACCCAGTTTACAAGTAGAACATGGTTGTCTGTGTTGCTTGGTGTGATGAACCACATATGTGATATTACAATTCACATGTAAAAGAAAGTTAATAATCAAAATGCATGTATATGAAATATTCTCCAATATTTAAAAAGAGTTAACCTTACAGGTATTACAGAAAAAAAAACTGTTATCTTGGAAATCTCATTACTTGATTCTCCATGTTCTTTTCATTGATATATTTTGTTATATTTACGATCAGTGTAAAAAAGGCGTTTCATTCAAAATTAATGACATTTAAGACATGCCCTATCATAATTTCTACATAGAAAGGGATACGAAAAGATTTTTTTCAATCGATTCCGATTCGCTACAGTTTTGTCTTCAAATACCAGCATTAAAATATTTCATTTCTGAATTGATATATAGGGTATGATCTGATTTTTTTTCACTCATTTCCAGCCAAAACTTTCATGTTTAATTACAAAAAGGCCATAATTGCAACCGAACGGATTCAAACCTTCAGATCCGTCTCCAGGTCATACAATATGCCTGACTGTTAGCTGCGTGTCAAGAGCACGCGCGCAGAAACAGCTATATTTCCGTATATGCCTACAGGTCACAGCTATATAGTGTACATATAATCATATTATTTTGTGTTGTTTGTTATATAATCATGATGGCTCGTAATAAATCAGACATTTATTTATGCCAAATACATGTGACAATTACTGAATGGTGGTTATTTGGTATAATATTTGTTGTAACTGCTTGATACCATAGACATAAAGACATTTTGTGGAGGGGGCCTCCGTTGCCGAGAGGTTAAAGTCACTGACTTTAACACTCATTCAGCCCCTCACCGCATGGGTTCGAATCCCGGCAGGGTCATTCGGATTTTCATGTAAAGAAGCCTTCCAGCTGGCTTGCTTTAGGTCGGTGGTTCTACCCGGATGCCTCCGTGCATTCGGGGTCTTCCTCCACCTGTAATTAACTGGACGTCGCTATATGACTCAAATAGTCAAGTCAAGTCATTTTGTGGTGATACTGTGACCTGGATATGATTTAATTACATAGGAATATATTTCTTAATCCTTTGTTTTTTAGCTGCATGATACAGTTTATTCAACTCAATTTTTTTTGAATATTTTAATGTTATTAACAATTAATTTATTCTCAAATGAAAAATGATTAGAGGATTTTTTTTTCTTACAAAATCACATATTTTTTTTACCCTTAATGGGAGACTACTGCGTTGAAGATTGAACTAAGGCATTTCGGAGTTACAATTCTTGAAAGTGGTTCTTGATTATTATTAGTAGTAGTAATTAGTTATTAGTCGCATATTAGGAGAAGCCAGTGAAATGTGAAAATGTAAACTAATGGATAAGGCACGAAATAGCTTCTTTCCTCTCCACAAAAATGCCTAAACGTAATTACTATTGTTTAATGAAAATAATTCTTGCATGATTAATCCCTAACAAGCAAAATAAACTTTTTAAAACACATTATTGATGGTAAAGAATGGATCCCTTGGGACAAGCCATTATTTATAAAGAAAAGAAGAAGAAGAAGGAAAAAACCTGCTAAATCCATTTTCGTTGTCAACTAGAGCTGGATTATTAAATTATAGTTATAAAATAAGGTAATGAGTGTTGCACTTGCAATTACATATTTAAATTATTATGATTTAAAAACATTTCTCGGAAATGCTGTAACACATTCTCCCCATTCTTTAACAAAATCTCATCATACCCCTTTGCCGTTTTGACGCCAACGAAATATGGTCAAATTTTCGGCAGTTTCAACTACACAATGCATTTTCCTTTTGTTTTTGAACAGGGTTGTTTGCATTCTGAGTCGGGTAACATATATAGATATCTATGTTTAGGTTTCGTCTTTATGTAACTGATGGCCCGTTGGTCCAGTGGGTAAAATAGTTAGGATGTCCGCCATACAGGGGCTGTCAGCGAAAGTTGTGGGTTCGATTCATAAACGCGGTACATTAAAAAACAACAACAAAAAAATAATATAATATTGAATATCATCATTTTTTCTTCATCAAGACCATGTGTATATGAAATGAAATGGAAGAAAAAAAAAACTGACTTAAGTTAAATAATAATCGAAAGTTTAATTATTCTTTTAGATTTGCTTCCACATATTGAGTGGATAAGTCTGTAATTTTTATGCCCCTCTTCTCTGGCGACTTGATGCTTTAGCATCAACATTTCTACTTGTTTCCCTTCAGATCATCCATATTTTGGGTTTGGTTTATTGAACGCCACCAAGCTTCTGATGGTTTCCTTACCATGAACAAACATACCGCCTGCAGTCACGTGCCAAACAAACATTGGTATGTAAAATACAACGTACCATTTCATTATATGCATTTTTCTTTTAGACTAAAATAGAAAGAGAAAAATGAGATTTTTTAGCTCACCTGAGCACACGTGCTAGGGATGAGCTATTAGGATCGATGAATGTCCGTCGTCCGTCCGTCGTCCACAATTAGTTTGTTTGCACTCTAGCATCTTCATTTCTTCATCTTCAAACTTTATGACAATGTTTATTAGCATAATCTCTTGGACCAAGTTCGATAATGGCTGATATCGGCCTATTAGGTCAGGAGTTAGACCCCTTTTAATATTAAAAAAAAAAGCCAGATTTCACTGTCTATGCTCTCATGCATCTTAATTTCTTAAGCAATCATCTTCAAACTTTATGACAATGTTTATTACCATAATATCTTGGCCAAGTTCGATTATGGCTGACATCGGCCTATTAGGTCAAGAGTTCTGGCGTTTTTCATATTAAACAATGCCAGATTTCACTTTGTTTGCACTATAGCATCTTCATTTCTTAAGCAATCATCTTCAAACTCTAAGATAATGTTTATAGCTATGTTCTTTTGGCCAATATTAATTATGGCTGATATCCGTCAATAAGGTCAGGAGTTATGCCCTTTTTGATATTTAAAGAAAATGTCATATTTCACTTTATTAGTACTCTAGCATCTTCTTTTCTGAAGTAATCATCTTCAAACTTTAGAACAATGTTTACAGCCATATTCTTTCGGGCAAGTTCGATTATGGCCGAAAACGGCCAATTAGGTCAGGAGTTATGCCCTTTTTAATGTTTAAATTTGTGTGTTTAAAGCCATAATTTCTCAGTCAAGTTTAACTTCAACTTTCGACCACAGACACTGTTTAGTTCGTGGAATTATATATGATCTCATGGATTATGTATTCAGTACAACTATGCTCTAATTTAGTAACTTGTACAGGCAATTTAAGCAGTTTTTCTCGGTGAGCGTCTTTAGAGCCATCTTGGCACTCTTGTTTAATAATCACATCGCTTATGATATTAAAATGAGATTGCATGCATTATTATCATCATCATTATTAAAAAAAATTATTTAGTCCAAGAAGATATTTTTACAGGGCGGTCAAAGAACAATGAATAAATTTCAAGATAGTTAAATTAAAACAAGACTCTGGCTTCATAACGTCTCTTGAGCACGTGGAAGTTGATATTGACTTTGCAACAAACTATATTCACGTGACCGAGATTGTATTGATTTCACCCATGGGGTCAAAGGCAACCCTTCTTCATGGCCACCACAAACCTTCCCGTGAGAAACCTGTGAGTAGAAAATGGACTTTAAGGATAGTTCAGTTCTGGGGCGAAAGACCTGATGGCACGTGGTCTCTACAGCAGATGATACTGGTTTGATATTTATGACTTTTTAAACACATTCATAAACTTTACTGGTCATTTTATTTGATTTTACCAATAAATATAGTCATTATGTAGATAATAATTTATGTTAATTCAGACGATGAATGAATAATTCAAAAATATAGCGCAGTGCAAGTGTCATCTGTCTTACTAACAAGGGATAGTAGAATGAAAACTCATAATCGTGGTAGAAAAAAGAGGGATAAGGGCAAAATCTTGCATCAAACTTACATTACTTATATGACATATGCTTTGGATTAGTTAATCTCCTGAAATGATTATGGATCTTCTTTGTTAATTTATGTTGTTAGAAATTAATACTGTATTAAAAACTGTACTGTGATGCTTTTTATATTTCAGTTTTTTGATATATTTGTTTTCACGTTTAACATTGATATATCAATGTTTTAATCAATATAATTATATAGAATCTGACATGAATTGTTATTTCATATCAAATTTTACTAAACGAGTTAATGAAAATGATAAGCGAGCCTCTGGCGAGCCTAATGACATTTTCACGAAAGAGTTTAGTAAAGATTGATATGAAATGACAATTCATGTCAGATTCTTTTTATCATATGACCTATATTGACAGTAAATCACGATTATAACAACAAACAAAAACATGAATAAACGGACTGTTAACGAATTACTATTTGTAACCTTACACCAAGAAATAGTTTCAAATAATAACTGAAAATAACAAATTAGCGCGTGTGCTTCTCATACATTTTAAACATCATATGAATAATGTATCTTTTTGATCAAAGTTAGTTGCATCAAACACTAGCTGTTCGAGTTCAACACACTATGCATTTATATAGAATACACGCCTGTGACGCGGACTGATGTAATTCGGTCTAAAGATTATATGTAACGTGTTATATATAAGGAATTTGATGGTTATACGAAACTGGAAACAGCTGTTTGAGCATAGTGTCATATGATGAAAGTTTTTTATTGCATGAAAGTGTAGGTTTATCTTCTACGGTAAATGCATTTTCAAATAAAAAAGTAATGCAAAAGTATTTCTCTCTATCTCTCTCCCTTTCTTGTGTTTGAGATGTAAAATAAAAGTTATCTTTTTTTTGTATCATTATGATTTAGTATTGTCATTTAAGACCAAATGCAATATTTATTCATATTATTTATTAATATTGTTCTTTAATATAGTATATTAAATTAACACATGACTTCGATTAACCATGTAACTGCTCCAGACGACAATATGGTTGAAAGGTAATATTGATAAACATGTGTATATTAATTATTCAGATAAATAAAAATGTATGATATTCTTTATACTGTTACCATGGCAACATCTTCATTCCATTATTGATAAATCGTTTATGTCTAAATAATTTTAACAGGCATTAAGTACAAATATGTGTATATTAATTTGTCTACATGTAAATAGTGATGAGCAGTTGAAAAATAAAGAAAAATGTATTGTCCTCTTAAATGTTCATCAACTTAAAGTAATCTACGGTGGACGATAATCATAGTCCTCAGCTCGAGCCAGAGTCAGCACCCACTACGCCGGTTTACGGGATGATACCCCATCTGTTCAGAACTTAAATACGCAATATCTAAACTTGCCAGAAAATAATACAACAAAAGAGTTAGGAAATGAAACGGATTAAAATACCATTCACCAGTCATATTTTGATTTTAGCACTGAATATGATAATCTATTTTCATGAAATTTGGAAGGAAAAACAATCAGTTTCATAGACATCATCTGCAGGATTTTCATGTAAATAAATAACAATTTACGTATTTTGCGACACTTACAAAGTCATTATGTAACCCGGTTAACACATATAAAACAAATACAAATAATTACAATTCACACCAGTACATTAGTAATACAATTTACAAGTGAAAACAGTGAGTTCACAAACGTCAGTATCTTGTGTATGACCCATTAGCTGAAGACATGCTGTGCACGAACGCCTTATAGACAACTTCAGCAAAGCGATGCTGTGGGATATTTTGCTATTTCTAAGTTGGCATGGCAAAGTCGAGGTACTGTGGCAGGTGGTGGAGTACGAGCTTTCAGCTTATCCCAGACATATTTATTGAAGCCATGTCTGGGGAGAGTGAAGGTCAATCCAATCAAGCGATGTTATTCTGATGCATGTAACTCATGGTACGTTTAGCAGGATGCACTGGGGCAATATCTTTTTTTGTAAGCAGATACTGAAGGTAGATGTGAAAGTTCAGGAAGTAACTTATCCTGATTAAACAGTTAAATTATAAATATCTTTCAATGACTGGACTGGAGGTGACCTTTCTCCATGACTGTGATTGGGCGCTCAGGTGATCCTTAATGTGGAGGAAACTGGACAACTTGGATATGTGACAGCGTGTCCTGATAGACTAGTCATAAATACATAATGGGCTGCAACACTTAAACAGTCAGTATAGTCTTCACAATAAATTCATAAAACCTCGAATTCTAAGCAATGCTAGACTAATTGATGTTCTTATATTATGATAAACCTTTCAATAGGACCTCTTAATGTCATATTTCCGTCCCCGGGAGTTTTACTGCCACCCAGTAAAGTGTCATTTGTATCTTGTTATGTCTGATTCATTTTTGTTTTTATGTAAATGGTTGCTCATTTGGTTTATTATCGTATCATAAAGTGACTGACAAGTAAGCTGGTAAACATAAGAGAAACACTTGGAAATACTGAAGAGTTAACATTTATTATTATTATTTATTATGTTTAAAGTGTTTCAGAAAGAAATAAATGAAAAAAGAAATCTTAAAAATAAATGTTAAACATTTTCTATTTCTGTTATCCTATCAAAAGACTGTTATTGATTATACACTGCCAAATGAATAAACTTGAGAAAAAAAATCTTCATCTTTTCATGTACCCTCACGGAAATACTTTCTTGATTATTTTCTATGGCGTCACAATTTTCATCCTGTAAAAGCGGATAGTTTATGACTGGTATATTTGGGTTTATCAGCATTAAATGGTCCCTTTTCTGATCGTATTATTTTTAATATTTATGATAACGTAACGATTGAATTCGCGTCACAAGTAACATTGATCATATACAATACAAATTGTTTGATTAGCTCGAGATGACCCTTGATCAAACAGAAATCAACAGTACACCAAACAAAATGTGTCAGTTGCGATAAAATAAATTCAAAAATATTACATGCTTTTGAATCTTTGTAGATAATATCTTCTATTAAATAAGGGAAATAAAGTGTGAGCAATATCATTAACCCATATTGAATATACAGGACGTTGAAAATCTTGCTGATTTACCAAATATAATCATTTTATAATGATTTAAAAGTTTAAAGTTAATTTATAGATTATAATGAAATACATGTGCTGGAACAAATACCTCCGAATATCATAGCTATGTTAATTACACAAATGTAAAAATAAGTCCTATTTTATTTCATGCCATAAAACTAACGCTGATGCATTTAAACAGTTACGGATAAAATCTTTTTTGAAAAGATAATGGTTTAAACTTGAAACTACTTTCATTTATTAAGGAGCTTCGCAGGGGAATTAGGTAAAGTAGCGGACACTGGAAGAAGTAGTAATAAAAATAGTATTCGACGAGAAAAAACAACAAAGAGAAACGTTGCTTCTTTTTAAAGTGTTTCAATGGTAAATTGCTATTGATAGGATAATTAGATTACTAAAACCTTCAGATCATAGTTTCGAGGCATCGCAGGATAAACTATTTTTATGAAACACTACCCTTGTATTTACCTATTTTTTTTTAACCATTTTGGTATTATCCATCTTTTCACACACACAAAAAAAACTTTCTTTTTCAGATGTATAATTATCGCTTCAAAATAATTATTGCACTTTTTGATAATTGTATCCTAAATATATATACCATACTCTTTATTTTCATTTATTTGCTTGTGATTATTATCAGTATTATTATTACACCACATTTATATAGCACTTTTTTCATATATGTTATACGTTCAAAAGCGCTTTACAATCTGTTTAAACACAAAAAAGAAAATAGGAGATGTAAAATACATGCAATGAAACCATCCACTGAAACTAAATACACCTAAAATAAGGTAAGAATATCATGCGTAGAGTGTTTTAAAATATAGGTAACAACAGTGTCATAATATCAAATAGTATTAAAGTAAAGTAAAGGCTCCCTGATAAAATTTAAGAAGCAAACTGGGAAAATATCATTAAATAAATGTGTAGAAAACCAACATTAAAATGTTTAAAATCCACAGTTAATAAAAGTACAGTAATCGAGTAATTTTCCATTTTAATGATCGCTATAGAATCGAACAAAGAAGTATGTTTTTAAGAGTTTCTTAAATGAGACGAAACTGCTGGACTGGCGTATTAATACCGGCAACGAGTTCCAGAGTTTTGGAGCACTAAGAGTAAAGCATCTGTCCCCATATTTCGCTGTTTTGGTTCTAGGTTGGACTAGTGTCACTGAAACATCTTGGGATCTAAGTACACAGCTGGGTCTGTAAATTTCTAACATTAATTGAATATACTCCGGTGATTGACCACGTAGTGCCTTGAACGTAAGAGTTAATATCTTAAACTGTATTCTGGCTTCTACAGGCAACCAATGCAGCTCTTTAAGGATGGGGGTTATATGACTGAAACGTGGGTTTTTTGTTATAATCCTAGCCGCTGTGTTCTGGACAGTCTGTAGTTTTTGGAGAGTGTATTTTGATTATCCATATAACAGTAGTCCAATCGAGATGTAACAAGACTGTTAACAAGCGATTTTGTTGCGTCAGTGGTAAGATACTGTCTGATGTGGCTAATTCGGCGAAGTTGAGCATAACAAGATCGACACACTGAGTTTACGTGATCTTCTAAGTCTAATCTAGAGTCTAAAAAAGCTCCCAGATTTCTAACAACAGTAGCCGGTTGTATTTTAGATGCTCCAATGGTTATTGAAATATCACCAACAAGCTTTTCATTGTGTTTGGAAGAGAAAAGAATTACTTCAGTCTTATTGTGTTGAGTTTAAGCATGTTTTGATGCATCCATGAAACTATGTCTGCCAGGCAGGCCTCGACACGCTGAACAGCTTCTGCAACATTAACTTGATCAGTAGGTTTGAAAGCTATGTATAGTTGAGAATCGTCTGCGTAAAAATGATGAAGTAGACCGTGGTTTCTGCATACTATATGTTTATTTATAAGCGTAATAAATGGGTATTTTACACGTCTTTTTTAACTTCAAATTTACAATGTTTGACCGGCTACATCCGAACGCAAATGAAGGTTTGTCAATGAGTCGTAAATAAGAACGTGTTTGTTTAAGAAGTGTCATACAAATCCGCTGTTTGTTTTGCGTGCATTTCAGACCCACGTGCATATTATTGACCTTCAATTCAGTGGCTTTTTTTGTCGACCAGCACTGAGGAATTGAATGATATACTGCATACAGGTGGCATGGTATCTTAAAGAGTTCATTACAATTGCTCTTTAATCATTTCCTGAACAAATACTTTACAAGTATAATTCAGTCATATATTTATCTTTTTTGTAGATAGTTTCAGTGTTATGAATCATTAGGAAATCATGCAACTGCTTTGATTTAACGTCTCTTACACAGTATGTGTCAAACATAAACTCTCGTACCGCGGCGGATATTTGTAGATTACTGTTTGGTCATGTGTATTATATATATGGTCAATATATCTTTACTACAAAAAGAACGAATTTTCCGATTCACCTTCTTTTTGGATCGAAATGGCTGGAGTTTAATCTGAAATATAGTATCAGGTAAAATATTCATGTAGTTGTGTCATTTGACATCAAATAAGAAATTTGTGTGAAAAAGAGAAAATCCGCCAAATATAAAAATCGAAAAACCCTTACACGTGAATTACCTTGGGAAACACCAATTCCAATATACAAAAATAAGGGAAAAATCAATGCTATTGATACCTACAAAATGTACTTAATATATGAAATGTATAGAGTTGAATTCTGAACAATATTTACAAACATAATTATTTTTCTAAGATACTCTTTTAATATATTCTTACGTGTGATCATTCACACATGTGATTTTTCCATTGTTGTATTTTTTGATCTAGTGCCGAGGAGCTAAGACAATGCTCTTGCAATCTGACCTGCTGCTGTTAGTCTAATAAAATTAATCCAAATGAAATTCCAGAGTACTTACTCGATGTTTTATTTTAAGGAACTGCATAAACTCAAGATCAAGATCATTTAAGCCTAGTCTCAAAGAAGATATGATTTATGACTATAAATCAATGGGTTTTTTTGGCGATGCAAACAATGTAGAATATAAGCTATAACATTAATTTTATTCATTAATTATACAACATTTCATTTCTGTAGCACCGTTTCATATTTAGATATACACATGTATCTTCAAAAGTGCTTTACAACTATTTTCAAACACAATAGAAAAAACAACAACAACAAAGGAACCAACAATTTGAGGTTGGTAAACATACAACAGATAGAAGTAAGTGTTTCAAGTATATGACATAATAGTTGCAGTTGCAGTCCCATTAAATGATATTAAAATATTCCAATATAAAGGTTTGAGTAAAATACTCCCTTTGAAAATGTAACACTTTAAATCGTCAGTCATTACAAGTACAGAAAGTGAACATAATGGCATTTTAATGATCACTATAATGTCGAACAAAGACATTTCTTATTTGAGGCAAAACTGCTAGACTGGTGAAAAAATACTAGCAGCGAGTTCCAGAGTTGTTGAGCACTAACAGTTAAACATCTGTCACCATACCTCACTGATTTACTTCTACGTAGTACCAGTGTCAGTGAAAGTACACGGTTAGGTTAGTATATTTCTAACTTTGACTGAATGTACTCTGGTGATTGATCATGAAGTGCCTTGTATGTAAGAGTTAATATACTCTGCTTTTTATGGGTAATCAGTGCAGTTCTTTAAAGATTGAAACGCGAGGTACTAGTAATAATACTGGCTGTTGTGTTTTGTATAGTCTGTAGCTTGTTAGAGTTGTTTTTGGTAATCCAAATACGAGTAATAAGGAATTTAAGTTGTCCCATCGAGATGTTAAATAAACAATCACATAGAATAGCTCCAGCCTGACCAGACAGTTCCCACAGAAGCTGGGTGATCTGTGATCTGTGTCTGTTAAATAGACACATAGAATAGCTCCAGCCTGACCAGACAGTTCCCACAGGAGCTGGGTGATCTGTGTCTGTTCCTTTTGTAAAAGCGTAAATAAAGGTATTTATTGAGCAAAGTGTTACTAATGATATTTTCCAACTCCACAGCACATACACGTTTGTTATTTTTAATTTTTCAGTCTCTGACACATGCATACCAGTTTCAAAATCTTTTACGTATTAAACTTATGTGTCCTTTTGAAGAAAACTTTCAAAGTCCATTAATGTTTGGGTTTTCATTGTTAACTGAGATCTTAAAAATGATCTGATGATGCTAAACATTTTACAGATAATATATACATTTCATTTTCATTTTATAGCTTTGGAGCATACGTGTTTATTAAATACCTTTACCCCCTGCTTGGCGCTCAGCATATATGGGTAGTTCCAGGACTTGTTGGCCTGGTGTCAGGATAATGTGACTGGGTGTGGTATCATGTCACATGTCTACGGCGTGATACTGCAGTGTGGCAGCACTATATCTGTTTCAAGTAGACATCGTCTCCAAATGACTGAAATACTGTCGTTGGGCCCTTAAATCCCATAAACAAAAACAAAAACAGAATCAGAACAAACAAATACCTTAACTGTATGTCAAAGATAAACAAATATCAAACAGAAAATCATCGAACATGCGTGTGTTTCTTTTTCTTCGGAAGAGACAGTAGTTGGATACCCTAGGTGCGATACCCTAGCTCATTTTACGAAAAGACTCTTTTACGTGCCCGGCGTATAGCACCGATATATGGAAGAAAAGTTCCTGGGTAGAACCAGTACTGAGTATTCCGAGTTCCCATAGCAACCCCATTTTGCCGAGTGCAAGGCAAGGGTGCATCTGGTACCAATTCTATACGTCTTTGGTCACCTGAGGGAAATACTTCGGCTTGAATTCGAAACCCAGACCTCCCGAACGCAAAGCGGATACTTAACCACTGAGCTAATGCGCTGATAAAAATAACTTTTATAATATCAGTTCCTTTTTTATTGTACGAATAGAGCTGTTTGTTTTATTTTCAGAATCCGATGCTGACAAAATTTATAACCCCTTTGCTCTGAAAGCAAGAACAACGTTGAGAATAGTGTCTTAGAAATGAAGTACACGGTTGTTTACGATGTCTGTATTTGTTTTTCAAACATAAACATTTCTATGATATTTTTTTTCACCAGTGTACTAAAGAATGTCTATTCAGATCAAAATAACTCTTTCTCTCTCTTAAACGTCGTAGATATAGAGGTTTTCGTTTTATTGTCAAATTCTATTAGCTGATTAATACCACGTTCATTAACATTTCATACACATCAGTCTATCAGCATTTCATAATGAAGGTAATTCAGTCATTTTAGGACTGCGTATATTTGAAATGAGTGTGGTGTCACACCGTATACAAAAGACATCATCATTTTGATGTTTGACATAATGTTCATGAACTGCCCTTGTATGCTCGAATGTTGCAAAGAAGCTTAATCTGTATTTTTTGTTTTTATGACTCAAGTACGTCGCTTCCACGACAATCCTGTTCCATTAAGCCACTTAAATCAACTTTGCACTATGCAGACTGTCTAATTTAATTACATGCACAGAAACCTTTATCAGCAGAAGATATCAAGGCTAGGTAAACCCTGGCAATATAAAAGAATCGTGTTTTCAAAGTAGCCGCTAAATCATGTACTAGTATCCAGGGAGTAAATTATGGCGAAAAATCAATTACGTTTGCGAGGTCGAGTCGCTGTATTTGATATATGTACTATGCACTTGAATTTAGACTGATTAAAGACATGTGAAACTTGATCAATATAATCATATATTGTAACCAATTGATACCAGTAGACAGAGTGCATTTCAAACTTCAGTTTTATTTATGATTCTTTTAAGTACTGTTGTAAAACATTTTGGTCTACCGAAAATAAAAATATGTCGCCTTGTAACTGCACTGTGGTGCATTTCTGTAACACCTTCTATGTAAACATAGGGTATAAATCACAATCTGAAGGTAAATATGCCCTATATTGTTGAATTTATTCGAAATGATTCGAGACTATTCCATATTACGTTGTTTGTATAAGGGTGTGTTATCTGTTTTAATCATTCATTTATAAACATATTGAAAACAACAAAAGCAACAACATTTCCAAAACTTGTAATGGTCCTAATTAATAATGACAGCCGTACCTGGCCCACTATTTTGCACTTACGGTTTCGAAAATAGAAACCAAACAAGGAGTGTGTATTAATTATATTTAGTGTTTATTCTGTATCTTGATGAGCGGACATTTTCACATAAGTATTATGAATGCCTTTCAAAATATATTGAGTAGATATGAAATTGCTGACGATCGGACAGACACGACCAGTACAACATGATACGTCCCTTCAGGTAACACAACTGAACGGGTGTTCCTCGGAACACTTGTGTCACCTGTATTCCAGCAGTTGTCAGAGAAAGGGTGAACAGCAAATGATCAAAAGTATACTTATCACTAAACAAAACAAATTTGGAGTACATCCACCATATAGTATTGAAGTTATGCTCTGATACCTTGTGTGATGTTCAGGATACGAAGGGGTCTACAGGTTTCAAATCCGACATGTGTTTTCATCCTTTAGATATGTTTTTTGTGTAGTTAAATAATTATTTTGAACGTTTAGACAAATATTAATATATTTCTGTCGAATAAATTGAGGTTTTAGGAATGTATATACAAAGCAAACAAGCTGATCTCGTTACCGGAGGGATACTTTCGATTTTTAAGTCGACCAATCAAAACTTACAGTATTGATGAAGCATCCAGCAGTTTAGTGACTTTCACCTTTAAGTTCAGACAGGAGGTACAAGTGAAAACAAAATGGCCGAAAAAAAATGCATTAAATACACTTACGTTATTTTGATGGTTTTATATTACATGACATGGAAAACAGTATCAACGTCACTAGAGGGCTGTGGAACCATATTTGTCACACAAACAAATATATCATATGTTTGATGTATTCGTGCGAATGTGCCATACAAAGTGATAAATACGTGCGAATAAATCACACACATCTGACGAATACATATATATATATATGAGACATATATGTTTCTTCTGCAACCTCTTCTGTACCGAAACCGTATATGTCACATAATGGGAAAAGTCAGTAGGGCTGCAAGACCGACCAATATGTAACTTTTGACAGATTCAGAAAAAACGGTCCGATAATGTAATGGTTTTTTATCTAGAATTGTCGGTAATTGAATGATTTTGTGAACTTTTTAGAACACATGGAAACGTTTGTACGTCCTTTTGTCTGTTTGGTTGTCCAATATCCACTGTAATGCGTGGAATTCATCAAAATCCAGTATGCATACTACAAAGCACCATTTTGATGTGTACTGTATAAATCAGAACTGACTACATTTTGATCATTACACATATAACATTTAGAACTTAAAATCATTTAATTAAATTTATGATTAGGTCGAGTACTATCATTATAAACATACTGAAATCAGAATAAATTTGGAGTTTTTATTCCACCGATATGATATAAAGAGTCGGACTGTCCATGAGTCTGCCCGTTCAAGATTCTCTCCGCCCGTCATTTCCGTTTTTGTGTCTCGGTCATAACTTTGAAACTTTGTGTGTGTGTGAGGGGGATGTTATCACCATGCTTAGTTATCACCTATGCATCACCTATATGAAAGACGAAAGGGTTTTACCAGAGAAATAATATATGTTTCAAATGTAAATGTCTTATACTGCAGTGTCCGATTAAGAGAGTGATAAAAAGTAATTTTCTTAATGAACAAAGGGCAATTAATCCGAGGTGAAAGCCACAAGCTTATCGGCCATGACAGAACCACTGCACATGTATACAGACATTAAAGGCATACAGATGGAATGGAACGGGACAAAATCCCTTCTTCGATTTGGGACAATCTGATATCCTAAAGCTGAATCCAGTACTTTTGATAGATAAATCTGCAATATTTTCCTTTTTGGTATTGTGAGTTACACATTCATTGGCTAAACCGATTTATAGCATATTCGGCGACGTCACAGTTCTTTGCGTTAAAAGTTCGCACAAATATATCACACATGTGACATATTCATTTGTATGGCAAATAGGGTTCAACAAATTACCCAACTAAGCACCAGTTTGTATATTGCTAGTTTGATACAATTCCTATTTGCAATTTGCGACTTATTTAGTAGGAAATGACCCTGTCAGTTTAATATACATGCATATTAATGTCGTTAAGCGATGGAGTTTAGTTACGAGTATATTGATGACATACAGGTGATGAAATACCCAGGCCATGCTTATCGCTTACGTATTGAACACGTGTGGGATTTGCAGGGCCGTGCCACAGCAGCGTAATATTGCAGAGCTTACATGTGATGTGGTGCTGATATGGGTTAACATACCTCAGCAGACCCCTCACCTCTATATCACATCAATGATGACAATTTCACAGAACACTCCTCCTCAACTATTGATGCATTTCCTCTAAAAGAATCTAATACGTACTGAATGATCCGATTTTCGATCAAAATGTTCGTTTTAATTGTTCTTTCTGTGCATGTTGAAGTTTTTTTTTAAAGTTTTAAACACCATAAAGTAATAAATTGACTAAAGAAATATGCATCAACGTGATCAATATATATATATATATATATATATATATATATATATATATATATATATATATATATATATATATATATATATTGGGCTTAATTAGCCTACTGATTTGTTAGACAGAAGATAATAACAATTACCTAAAACTGACCTCAAATACCCGAAACACTCCTATATAAAGGAACAAACGCTTCTGCTTTCCCTAAACAAACTACAACTGTATGTTGATACCTTACAGCCGGTAAGCTAAAATACCTAAAACTGACCTCAAAAACCCGAAACCTGATTTCCAGTACCTTCAGAACTATGTCTGAATTAACTTCAGACCTTTGGTCTGAAAAAAACTCACAACTAAAGCAGGAATGTGTGTAAAACC
This sequence comes from Solen grandis, assembly GCA_021229015.1. Taxonomy (NCBI): domain Eukaryota; kingdom Metazoa; phylum Mollusca; class Bivalvia; order Adapedonta; family Solenidae; genus Solen; species Solen grandis. The sequence continues at coordinate 31,315,881 of CM037790.1, read as the reverse complement.
ATGAAATCAGTTTTAAAACTTATTCTTTTATATACAAGGATGTGGGGACCCGTGAGTAGTTCTGGGGTTTCCTCTGCATTGCCATTATGCTGAATGTACCAAACACTTGCCTCAAGTCCCCACACTTCCTAAAAAACGTTCAACTTCCGTGCAACCCGCACCCTTCGACGACATGAAGAAGCTAATGGGCTGCTTTATGTAGTGTTCATCATGGTCACCAGATGTATGCTAGTGAACTATCTAATGAGCGTCTATGATCATAATATAAATGAACCGAATAACATAAATAAACAGAAACACTAAAAATTTACCAAAGTTATGGAATATATCTTTAAACAATGCCATTCCCAAATTGTATCATTGCTTGTGTTCTATAAGAGTCAATATTAAGTCCATTACTCTTAATGTATATAAATGAATTCTTTTTTACCAGTCTTTTCACGGCTGTCCTAACCCCTCCCTGATAATACTGCTTATACTTAAAATACTGACGTAAAAGAATTTGAAATCTGGGCTTATTCTTGATTGTTTATTTTATATCACACAAAAAATAAACAACAACAAAAAACAACAACACTAAATCAATGATTATTTCTAAGAAAAACACCCATCCCAAGCACCCTTCTATGCTGATGCAGAACCACATAGTATAATTATACATATAAAGAAAGATCAAGCACTTGATAAAATCTAGCATGAAGCAACAAGAATTGTTACAGTTGAAACCTTTCGCAAGACTTTATGATGAGGTCAACTGTCAGCCTTTATTGCAAATACATATTGCACATGAACTCATTCTTTTCTACAAAATTCGAAATGTCTTAATGAATTCTTCTGAAAATTGTAATTTCAATTCGACCTCAAAAAGTTCGACATAACCTCCAAAATTGATATGACCAGCCATTACCTCACTGTAATTTGACTTCCTTCTATAATCATTTTGTCTCTTACTCCGGGTAATGTGCGACACAAAATACGATGAACTCTTTGGGAGAAATGGCCGCCATCTTGGAAAAATCGACATCCCGAATTTTCCTATAGCTAAGGGGTTTATCATTTAATAGTAAACTATCTATCACGAAGTTATACTTTTGATACGAAGTGTGTGATTTTCTTACTCACTTTCTTAACTAGGAATAGGCATATTAGCTTCTTATGGTCGACATTCAAGAAATCTAAAACCGGACCCAGTGGTCGATGAGTTAGAGCGTCCGCCCCATAAATGAAAGGTCGTCTATTCGATCCCCGACCGCAACATATCAAAGTCGTTAAATGGTACTGAGATATATCCTTTGTATCTTTGCGCTAAGCAAATTAGGCTAATTCAAGGAACAGTCGTTCCAGTGTCAAAATATTGTGACAGTAAATGGTTTCATGATATTTTAATCAGCGACAAAACCCCATGTCTGTCATCAAACAAAAGTCGCAAAAGGACTGAAACACGGTCGATGGGACGTTAAACGCAAGTAAACAAACACAAGAAATATTGCGGTGTAAAATTGTGCATGATTTAGAGACTATTTGAATTAACCCAAATCTCAAATACGCAGGTGGACAAATATTACATGTAACCTATCAGTACTGCAGTTATTCAAATCCTGTACAGTATGTATAGTACAACACAATGTAGCCTCACGACATATTTGACAGCATGAATTTAGTATATATATACAAAGAGTAATAAAATATCCAAATCTTGACTATACGATGCAGATTTTAATAAACCAAGCATACCAATATAAAAGTAAACAGAAAGTGGGAGAGAGACAGAGAGAGAGAGAAAGAATATAAAAAACTGGGGTTTCTAGGCAACATTTACGTAAACCTCCATATTATACATGATTTATTACAAGTTTAAACGTTTGTAAAATATATTACATATAAATAGAAATCAGACAGTCATTCTAATATCTATGAAATTTATCAAAAGTGATGAAATTTTCGAAACCAAACTTTCATCATTTGTATCGTCAAATCATATGAATAAAATAAATACAAATTTGATTAATAAAATTATTAACTTGATTTTTTCCCTAAAGAAAACGAAACAGTCAATTTTCTTTCCATTCATCCGTTAGTAATGCAATATACACAGCATAAAAAGCTAGAACAAACAGTATATATTCTAAATCACGTAGGCATGCTAAACAGCTCTTTGTTACTGTCACGTGTCTTGTATGATGAAATAAAAACTGGCCACCAACGATTTTTAGTGTTTATTCTGACTGAGACTGCAGACCTGTCACAATGGTAAGGGTATTTTCTATTAGATATTACGTTCTATATACATAACCATATTTAAAAAAACAACAAAAAAAACAACATTGATTTTAATAAAGTTGGGTAATTGCTCATATCATTGTTTACCTTTAAAAAAGGAGAGCACAATGAAAAGTGGTCAAATACCATGTTTCCTTTTTTATTAATTTGAAACATATATGCAATTTATGTATTTTTTAAACTATATAATTTCTTATAAATAATACAATTCTGTATCTTGTATTGTAGCCATGTTATATTAAGATGTCATTTGATTCCTTAGTTTTGTTCGGATATATAAATATTTTATGTTTAAAGGTATATTATTTTTACATTATCCTTTTTGCACCATTTTTTTTATAAACAAATGTAATTATGATTAATTATTTTTAAGAATTCATGTGGGGTTGGTATATCCAAGTGCTTTTTGTTGTTGTTTCTTACAGTATAACAAAATGAAACCTATGCTCAATATTTATTACAATATCAAGGTATTATGATTGGGCCTACCTAAATATTAATTATAGCACTTAAGGTAGTTGGACCCTGGTATATTATCTCTAATTGAAGAGTCTCAATAAATAGGCTAGAATTACTATCAACTGTTTTAAGACCGGTTGTTGTAGTTCTAATCCCAGTAGAGACAGTTTTTTTCTTTCTATTTTTCTCTTTCACTCAGCTCATATTTAGAATTTTAAGCTTTATTGGCAGATCGGCAAACTGTCTGAGCATTTACAATATATTTTTCTTACATATGGCCAAGATAAAAAAATCAATATATAAATTTAAGATTTCTAGAAACTGCAGTGGGCATTCATTGATACATATTCAATCATTAAGTATACAATAGATTGGGTTTTTGATATGTTAAATGGAAAAAAATAATGATGATAAATCATAAAGCAGCGATAAATGTCAGTCTTTCCTGTCTTAATGCTATAGCATCAGATAAAAATCTTGCTACACAATAAAAGTTAAAGTTTTACGCCTTGATAATAACTTTGAAATCATATTTATTTTAAACATCTGCACCATATAAAATAATAGGAACTACCATACTTCAGATTTTTCACATTGATTTTAAAAACCTCATTTTTCAAAAATAGATTAATTGCATTCAGTTTTACCTGTAAACCACCCGGATTAGTGGTAAACAATGCCATATCATCAGCAAGTAGTAGCGAATTATTAATAAATAAAATAAAAAGTAATGGAGATTGATTTAAACCAAGTGTAACATAAAAATATCAGCGTGTTTGATGATTGAGTATATTTAACACAATATTTTACATTTTAATCAATGGCTTTTAACATCTTAATTATTTTACATCAAATTCCAGATTTAATGAGTTTAATCCACAATGAATCATGTATCACAGTATTCAAGATTGTTTCATAATCAATAAATAAAAGGCAAAATATAATTTAGATTTTTTAGCAATGACTTTTTAATTAATAGAGTGAAGAATAAATATACAATCGGTCGTACTGTATCCATCTCTAAAACCAAACTGACATTCGTTAAAAACAGAATTTTCGCATCATTTGTTAATCCTATTCCGCAATGTAAGTGAGATAATTCAAGCAACAGTATTTACGAAACATGTACCTCTGTAGTTCGATGGATCATACCGATCACCTTTTTGTACAGAGGAACAATGGTACCTTTGCTCCAAGTCTCGGGGTTTCTTTTTTATTTGTCATACTAAATGTGCGAGCACGATATATGCTACAATGATGCTTTTGAACATTGCTTGATGCCTTGATAACAACAAGAAGTGGACATAAACAATGAAATGGCGTCTGTGTAACATTACAAACATATAAAACGATAATCATTTTTGTTTTCATCACACTATATATTCTAGAACCTTTGAATGTAGTTACATCATATAATTTGTATGAACTTTTAAAAAGAAAACAACATCATATAATTTGTATGAACTTTTAAAAAGAAAACAATATAAATAATGTAACATTTGAATGCATTTAATACATTACAATTATACATAACATTACATATTATAGGAAGCCCACGAGTAGCAATTAAGGTGCAAACTTGATGGCAGATAGTGTCATCAGTACATAGTTTATATTATTGCAGTTTGCTTTCAAGCTAAATGCAAAATGGTAGGGGATTTTATTGGAAGGGTCAGTCGACGTAGAAAGCTGTCTCTAGGTCATACGACAACATGGATAAAGAGATAATCGCACTGGTCATCCTGTCACGCTAACAATCAATTAAAATGTCAATAAAACAATACGCGTCATTAGCAAAGAGTTCTTATCAATTTGGAAACCCGCCTTAAACATCTAATCGTGAGAAAATGAAAATCAGCGCAGGATGGTATTACAAGAAGTGCGAAGGTTGTAAATTGCAAAATCACTTCTGAAAATTTATCCGAAATTAAAAAAAAGTTGTTTTTTTGCCAATTTAGTATTATGTAAGATCCCACCTCACTGTTAAGGATGTTTGGTATGCAATGCTTTACAATAGAAACGATCCTGTCATACAAAAGGCTCCAACAAAAATAGAAGTGTCGAAGGGCGGTTAAAAATAATAAAAAAGCGACGTTTAAAGAATTGAGGAAATACTATCAACGTCTTTTAGCAAGATTATAAACAGTTTAAAACAACTAAATGCATTAATAAGTATCGGCTGAAGTGAATCTCTAATAAGGTGGAGCGTTTAAATGAGTCACATTGTCATACACATATTTCGTATCGGAGACACAGGAGAGGTGAAACATGGGTATTCTTCCCAAAAACTTTAACCCAGTAAGAGAACATCATACTATTACATAAGACCCTTTCTCATGAAACAATTTTGTACTTTTAATGTTTTCATAACCCCATCCAACGTCGGAATCCAGGTATATATATTCCGTTTTGAAGTTGTAAATCTTAGTTTTCATGAATATTTATCAGCTAACTGCTGACCAATGAGCACGCGTAGTATTTTGTATACTCTTCAATGAAATTACCAAAGCAAACGCTTTCAAATCCGAACAACTATATGTTAACCGACATTTCATTTGGTCAAATGTCCGCGCTGTCTCCGCTACGGATCAAATAAAACGCCTAATTATTAATTCATGAGTACGAAAGTTGGCAAATCGATTAAGAGGCAAAGCGTATTGAGCAACCGTGGGTTCCGACGATGGCGACCACCCCGGTCACAATTTTACATACAATTCATTATGCATTTCTACAATTATTTAAATCCAAAACTAGTATACAATCATGATGTCAACAAAAGTACATACCAAATAAAAGTAGAATTAATTACTATAAGAGAAACGACCATACATAATGTTCATACATACAGTAACATATTTTATTTACTTGTCAGCACATAATAGAATTAAAATACCATCAATCACCATCTCTTTTTATAGCAGGTAAGGCTGATGATGATTCTCCGAAGCACGGCATGTCATTAGTATATTAATCACATCGAAGTGTATTAGGCTGCCAATGCAAGAGAAGTGAGAGCATCGTTGTTTCTACAGTTTATAACCAAGCACTTGGGGGAAATCAAGGATATTACCCAAGCTCAACAATTACACTAATTGTGAATGGTAACCTTTCGTTAGGGTTTACATCAGATACTCACTGTTCAAATATCCTGCCCCTTGATCCATAAATACATTTATCTCCTAGTCTCCAGATAATCCACTTAGACTATAATGCTCTTTAAAATGACAAAATGGCGCTTTTGCGCGTGAACTTAATTCTTCAACATAGACTAGGGAATGATGGGTTCTGGGTATTAATAACGATTTTGGATATGTCATACCTCAACATCAGTTATAAAATGGTTACTTATCCGAATTAAGGGGACTGCTTGGACGCATTACAAGTTCTTGCAGTGGGTTAACATATTACCAGGGAGCGGTAGAGACCTAAATTGAAAATTAATCGTTATTTCCAATATACTCGTATTGTCACACCTAGGTCAGGTAATTTGACATGCCTTTTTAACCTAAGTTTTATTTATAGTCACTCCTAGTATAACACCCTGGTTTGTCTCTTGACGATAAAGAACCTAGGACAAGCTTTTGTAGTGCGATGCATATATTTTTACGCCTGCTGTCCAAAACAGGATATAAATAAAATGTCAAAACTACTTTTAAAAACAAAGCATGTTTTCACTATGTTAAATTTAATCGCACACGCGGGAGATTAGCTAAAATCACTGATTCAGAATAATTTAAACTCTCGCCGTTAAGAGTTTGAGTCCCTGTTCTTTAACACACAATTTTTTTTCTTACGTGAGGAAGATTCCAGCTGACAGCAGCAAGTCAGTTTGAAGGTGGTCTCTGGTTCTTCCCTGTTGCCTTCTGTGAAAAAGACAAAAATATATATTCCGAATAATTATCAAGAGTATCAGTATATTATAACAATCGTTTTAATTCAGCTATAAAGAAAATATTAATTTAAACAAGTTTCATCACGTTTCATCTTAAATAGAGAATACATTGATACCTTGTGTTGTAAGGATTTCGGTCTACGAACTAAACTTTGCCCTTTAAAAATGGTTTTTAATCTAAAAAAAACAACAACAAAAAAACATCAATTCATATTATAAAAAAGATTTTTATTCACATTGAAGCAAATTATGTTGCGTAAATCAAAACGAGAGTGATTCGTTATGTTTATACCCGAATAGAAAACAACTCCAGCTACGTTTTTGCTATGGATGTGTTTTTATCTGACACTGTAATTTCCGTTAAACCGTGTTACCCATCCTTTTTTTCTCAGTTTACGAGCAGAAGATGAAAAATGAAAGAAAAAACATATATTGATAAAATCATTCTTTTAACGTATGGGTTATCAAATAATTTGTAATAATAACTTACAGTATTTCTAAAGGTTTTTCCTTTGAATGTCTTCGATATATCTTTGGCCGAGTGCTTATAGTGGCTGTATAAATTTTACATAGCCTTCCACTGTTGGAATGTTTAAATGTTAATTTTACGATTTTAAACAGAAAAAAAAATGCAAAATGTAGTTTTAAACAAATTCTGCTTATCTATCTTTTCTCTAGGCAGCCCAGCAATTTCTCGTTTTAGTGACGTTTGTCATTCTGAGTCTTTCTTGTGGACTGACATGGGCAGGTAACTATGTATATGTATTTTAGCTCTTAATATCAAATAGTGTTAAATTGCACTTAAGAAGGAAACGACAGAATTTTTTTCATCATATCATTTTTTTTTCTAAAAGCCCGTTTACATCCTCCCCTATTATATTTCCTATATTTCACATATTTGTAGATCTGAGGAAAAAATATGTTATATCTTACCTTCCTTAGAACAAAACAGTAATATAAAGGAACATACCGGATATGGTGTTAATGCATGGGAACGCTTGTTTGTTGTGTTTTACTGATAGTTTCATATAGCTTACCAATACCTTGTGGCGTCAACTAAGCTATATAGCAACTCTGGGGACTTTCTTTTCGCTGTCATTACATATGTAAGCCTGAACAGTGTGCTAAAAGGTAACAAGGTGATGCTTTAACTGAGCATATGATCGTTTAAGGCAATAAAACTTTTAAACAACAATCACATATGTTCAGTATAATAAATAAATGATTTTTTTTTTATAAAATAGCAGAATTGACAGAAATAATTATATTTCTACAGACACATCGATTAAACATCACAGTTTTCGATATTAAAGCGTTTTATATATTATCAATTCTCATATTCATTAAAATAGAGACATTTGGAATACTCTCAGGATTGTTCATGTTATAGCTATTGGGGATGCCTGCTCTCCGACTTGCACAGAACAGAACGAAGAATGTGCCAGTGATGTGTGTGTTTGCAAGGCAGGGTTTAAGGACGATGGTAATAAAGAGTGTATTACCAAAGGTAAATATCCAACAGTCTATAGCTCATCTATAAGCATAATGTTTTCGTTACAGTTTCTTTCTTTCTTTCGTTCTTTCTTTTTTTTTCATTCTCTTCTTTCAATGAAGTTGGAATATGGTAAGTTGTTCCCGTCCGTTGTAATATTTATGGTCGATATTTATTTATATATTGTGAATAAATCAATGTTTTATTGCGGTAGATTAGTCAATATATGTAGTCACTAAAATAATGCATGTGGTCAAATTCATCTTAAATTTTTCGGTATGTAATCATATGTGCTTACGATTAAATATGCGGACTAAAAGTCTGTCTTAAATAATTCTTTATGAAAGACTTTTAGTGTGACAAATAGCCGCAATACCATTTAATTTCGAAATCTGACCGGTTATTGTTATCTGATGAAATGAACCTGGAAGCGTCACAATACGGACACAGTTATTATTAATCATTTTGCCGGTTTGCAATTTGATCGGACCCGGATCAGCAGAATATTGAGTTAAAAGTTAACTGCCGAATCGTTTCTTTTGGTCTGTAGGACAACAGCAACTACAGACGTAGAGTTTTCAGGTTCATATGGACAGCACGCCACTGTAGAAAATGGTTTTATTCTATCCAAAACAATTAAATGACTTTAACCTGGACCTTTTCTTTGCAATCTGTCAGTGCCCATAGGTAAAAAAAGTAATTTGCTCGTTAGGTTCATCCTTAACCATGGCGAAATATGTGGCTGAGTGGTCTTGTATGATTAATAGCACAGTTGACAGATCAGGCAGGGGTCGAAACAAGTTGAAGACTTACAGAATATTTAAGCAAGATCACTATACTGAAGAGCATTGTAAAATGATTTCCCCCCTAAACATAGGTCAGCATTTTGTAAATTTAGGTTTGGGGTGGCCCCTATTCGTATTGAAGCGGATAGATACGAGAATTTGAGTCTAGATGACCGCCACTGTCCTTTCTGTCACGTACTTGAGGATGAGCTTCATGTCACGTTGATCTGTCCAGTGTCTGATGACATTAGATCAGACTTACGTTGCTGTGACAATTGAAACTAACTTCATGAATTTGAGTAAGAATAATCAGCCCACTTTATTGTTCTCTAGTCAACCATTAATCAGACAATGTGCCAAAACCTGTTAAACTATTCCTCAACGCCGTCAATTTTATCTTTGTAAGTATTGAATGTACTTTTATTAATACCTTTATGTTTAATTGTTTCCAATTTTTATCAATTTTTTAGTACAAGTTAAAGCTAGTGATTTTTTAGACCATCTTTTTTAATGTTTTAAGCCATAAATTCTTAGCTAAATCGTACCTAGGAATAAGCTGTTAATCTTGTTTTACATTCTAGATAACCATTATGTTCGTTCATGTAGTGACAGATCGTGGTTCCGTTGTTTTATATGTATACTATTTGTATCATATAATTCAAAATATTTGAATGGTCATGTACTATTTGTATGTGTTTTATAATTTGCAAATATTGTTTGTACATGAATGAGATATAAATAAATAAATAAATAAATAATTTTGCGGAAGTAATTAAAAAAAAAAATTTAATTAAAGTATGGAATCTCGTGGCTAAAGATAATATTCAAAGCATCATTATAATATATTTACACAAGCTTATCCGTTTAAATGAATATTACTTAATAATATTTATAAGCTGCAGTAACGTATATTAAAAACAGTTAAAGTTTTGAAGAAACTCTTTAATAGAAAATAAGAGATTGCTAAGAATGAGCTTGTATTTCATAATAAATTTATGATGTTGGTTTACATTTTAAGTATATATATGTATATTCTATAAACTAATTTTGACAATATATCGTAATAAATCACAATACTGACCATAATGATGCTATATATCGGTTTAGATCTTCAAAGATTTGCGGCGATACGCATCCCTATCAGTTTGACATAGATTGGCGGATGGATTTGTCATTAATAATATGAACATATAGGACTCCCCACGAACATTTCTTGTCTGTGATAGTTTCACTATTGATGCGATAATCGATGAGGCGTTGCAACCAAGTAAAGTGACCCCCATAGAATAATGACCCCGGTCATTATTCTTCAGAAAAAGTGACCCCCTTTTAATAAAATACTGACCCCACCTTGAAGAATAGAGACCCCCTCGATGATATCTGAAGAATGTAGACCCCAGTCATTATTATTCTTCAGAGGACCCCCGGGTCATTATTCTTCAGAAAATGTGACCCCATCGATCTTTATAAGGTACTGGCCTAAGTTATAATTCAGGAATTGTGATCCCCCGCTCCCTCGATGATATGTATTAGATATTGACCCGGATCAATATTCCTCAGAAATTTTGACCCCATTACATAAATGTATAAGATATTGTCCCGGGTTATTATTCTTCAGAAAATGTGACCCCTCGATGATATGTATAAGTTATCGACCCGGGTCAATATTTTTTTTTTTAAAAAATGACCTCCTTTCTATAAAATACTGTCTCCCTTTTAAATAATGATCCACTCGATGATATATCTCTCTCCAGAAGACATGGTCTCTGAAATACTGAAATACTGTCGGTATAACGCTAAACAGCAAACAAACGAACAAACAAACGATGTAATGTTGTATTTTTATGTCAATACAATAGCACCAATCAAGTAAATGCCGCGATCTATATAAAAATCGACAAAGAGTCTCCAGTCTACAAAAATAAACATTAAATTTATAATTAGCTATAAGCATTTATATTAACAAATGAAAAATATCATTTTTTCCTGTGCTATATCTCACCTCCTTCCACTTTTTTAATATTTAGTTGCCCTCTTTAATACTCGTAGTACTCGGATCGGATCGTTGTAACGTTGTAAAGTGACAGTCACGACTCCTTGTTAGCATTTTTAGAGAATTGTGACCCTTCTATGAATGAGGAAGAAAAACATGACTGTCACTTAAGTGCCACCATACGACTTTATGTTTGGTTGTAAGCGAGTTGCCATTATGGTCAAGGTCAAGGGCTCTAATACCAATTGGGAAATGATCAGTCATTTTTCTTTTTTACAAAACGTCCTAGTCTGTAGATAGGCGATAAAAAAACCCATGGAAATTAATAAATCTTTTTATTTCTTTAGTGTTTCAATCATCTTGCTGAAAAGAAATTTAGCCATCGTTGTTCTTTTCTTGCATTCGGAAGAGTGTTGTTTCTAAAGTGAACCAAAGGAGCTATTTTATGAAATGATGAACCTTAAAGTGGAATTTTACGGAATTCCGGTAGGGCCATCTTCATATTCGCCTGTGAGTGAAAAAAATCTGAAACGCGAAAACACGAAATCACGAAAGTACGATGACGAAAACGCGAAACCACGATGATGAAAACGCGAAAGTACGATGACGAAAACGCGTTAACGCGTAATCACGAAGACGAAAACGCGAAATAATTTCGCGTTTTCATCATCGTAACTTCGTGTTTTCGTCATCGTGTTTTCGCGTTTTCGTGTCCTCGCGTTTTCGTCATCGCGTCCTCGAATAATCGTCTTCGTACTTTCGCGTTTTCGTCATCGTGTTTTCGCGTTTTCGTCATCGTACTTTCGCGTTTTCGTGTTTTCGCGTTTTCGTCATCGTACTTTCGCGTTTTCGTACTTTCGTCTTCCGGTATGCATGTGGCAGTGCCAGAACTAAGTAAATCATTTTTTGGGGCTTTACCGAACAAAGAGTCTATCTTTACCGGTGTGATTATTTTATTCATTTTAAAAAAGGTTTCAGCGAAAAGCGTTCTGATATTTAGTAATGGACACTTTTAAAAACGAAACTACCTCAGCGCTCACCAATTAAGAACTCTCTTACCCGTTTTCTAATTTTAAACATGTATCGTCTTAAGATTGTATATATGGACTCGTGTTTCAGATGAACCTTCTTTTTTATGTAAATACATGTACTTCATAAGGCGAAACAACTCCATATATCTCACTGGTAATTGTTAAGCAAGTTAAATGCATGTTCGAATTTGAAGCAGCTGAAGTTCATCATGTGTACATTGTGTACATGTGTACATTCAATACAGGATGCTTAACTTAACAGAGATATCATTTATCACTATATATGCCTAAATAGAATCCATATAATTATAAAAGATCTATCAGTGAATTATTGTAAAAGAAAAAAACAAAACAAAACAAAAATTACAACTAAATAAATGAACAAATAAAAAAAAAATATTGTCACGATACCAATAACTCACAATAGGGGAGAATCAAATGTAAGCGGCCGGGAAGCTAAGTCTGTAGAGCAGTCGCCCTGTAAGCGAAAGGCATCGGTTCAAGTCCCGGCCAGGCTGTATATTTTTTCAACCTGTGACATTTGGCGCCAATAGTAGGACCGTAGCTGTATATGCTCTGATATCATGTTGTTCACCCTGTTCCCTGCACCCGTTTGGAAATCAAGAACAAAGGGGGGGGGGGGGGGGGGGGGGGGCATATTTTCTCACCCTGTGACTCAATCTTTTTCTTTCTTTATATAAACAGTGTCTATCTATAACCCTAGTAGAAATGAGCTGACAGATGGGTTCAAATGGAAAAAGCTTTATTAAAAAATACTTGACCATGCGGTCCGATTAGACGAGCATAAAAATGAGTTAACAAAGGCCACCCTTCACAGAACCTTCACATTTACTTACAAAACTGTGACCTGACGAACATTAATAATAGAATATAATTATTAAATAACTATCATAAGTGTTTATTCACATCATAAGCTACAAACACTATGAAAGAAAAGGGGTTTGGTAACTGATGTTTCAGGCAGAAATTTCCGCTGCACAACATGCATTTTATACAATATGACATCTAGACTGGGATTTGTTTTATGCTATGTGTACACAGATAAATACCGGATAACTTTAATTGTTAACAATGAAATACATATTACTCAACACCAACAATGAAATGATAAAATTATTCTTTAGTAAAAAACAACAACAACAAATAAAAAACGTGTAGCTTGTATTACAAGCATCTGTTTGGTAATACAAGCAGTCGGGTCCAACACAAAGAATGTCATATCTCAGAATAAGATAAGTCTAGATAGGTGTATCTTGCATGTAAATGTTGAAAATATACTCATATTTGTTGTATCTGTTATGAAGATCATGAATGCTGCTTGTATTACCGAATACTATAAATTTCAGCCTAAGAGTTCAGTAATATCCTAACCCGCTTTTATCATATACATGTATATTTAGCTGAAAATAATAACTGAATGTATAGAAGAGCATTCTCTCATGGTAGTCCATGCAGAGAGAGAGAGAGAGTTCAGATTAGTATTTATTTTATCTTATTTCAGTATTTATTTTATCTTATTTCAATATATAAATAATATTCATCAATGATATGTAGTAATGAAGATATTAATATGACGGAATATATAATTTCATACACTTTAATTGTCTCGCTATGCTGATTTCATAATTAGCCGTAAAACATATCTACTTGTGCAGTATGTCTGTAGGTGTAAGAATATTTAAAACTAAATGAACAAGACGGATATTTCGTTATAGGCATTGCCTATCTGATACTTACTTAGTTTTGGCACTGCGCATGCAAACTGGAAGGCGAAAGAACGAAAACACGATACGCGAAAACAAGATGACGAAAACGCGAACACACGAAAACGCGACAGTACGACGACAAAAACGCGAAAACACGATGACGAAAACGCGAAGTTACGATGATGAAAACGCGAAATTATTTCGCATTTTCGTCATCGTGAATTCGTGTTTTCACGTGTTCGTCATCGTACTTTCGCGTTTCATCATCGTGGTTTCGCGTTTTCGTCATCGTACTTTCGTGATTTCGTGTTTTCGCGTTTCAGATTTTATTTCACTCACAGGCGAATATGAAGATGGCCCTAACGGAATTCCGTAGTAATTTGGATTCAGTGACTAACCAGAAGAATGCATAGCTGAGAAAAGTCGCTTGTAATCGGTAACTGCATCCGTGGTATAGTAAATAAAAGCTCGTTCGACTTATCATAAAGTCATTTTGTATAACATCAATCACCTCAAGAGTAAAAACACTAAAAAAGCTACCTATCATTTCTTATGAACAAAACACATGATTTTAACAACAATCTTTATGTTAAAATTAACATACTATTATAAGTGACGTCCTTCTTTGTCGATATTTTTTCTTAGGATATACAGGAACTACTACTGTAGGGACAGCAGCAGTAGAAGAAACAATACTAAGTATTAGCAGTTATATAAACTCAAGAAAATAAGGTATAACAATTAAATTTCCGGGAGGGGTCATTATTTTCATAACGGGTGTCAGTATTTCATAGAAAGGGGTCACTTTTTTTTAAAAAATAATGACAGGGGTCGTCATTCTATGGGAGTCACTTAACTTCGTTCCACCCCTCATAATATAATATCCTTATGACCGGGGGTCATTTTTCCTGAAGAATAATGACCGGGGGTCGTTATTCTATGGGGGTCGCAATTTTTCGTGATGGTCACTTTTCTTTACGGTGGTGGGGGGGGGGGATAATATTATGACCGGGTGGGTCATTTTTTTTCTGAAGAATAATGACCGGGGGGTCATTATTCTATGGGAGTTACTTTACTTCGTAACACCGGGCATTAATCTAAAATGCGTCAGGAACTTACGAAACTCCCCTATATCTGTGAATATTTAAGTAGCTAGAAATCAACCCAATTATTTTCAGAAATGTGCATTAGGAACTTAACATAACTGTTTTGGTGTTACTGAAATAATGATAATTTATGACTGGATCTCTTTTAAGTAGATATTTACAAAGTTAAAAAACTTACATGAAAGTCGGGTTGTAGTAGATGGATTAACAAGGCTTGGAAATGATGTAATCAAAAAATGAATCATATCAATTAAATACTTTGACAAATGGTCAGTGCTTAATGATAAAGGGTAGGTATGCAAGTCTAGATTCAAAATTATATTGATATTTAGGGCCCAATTTAAGCATCTGACAAAGAAATGATTACGGAATAACTACATGATATAAAATATTTGTAAACAAACAGACCAATGTCATTTCAAGTAATAAATTTTTCTGAATTAAAATGGCACAATAACTAGTCAAAATAAAACACTATTATTCTGTATTACGTTTAGAATAAGAACTTATATATTTTACATGTGTTATCAATATTCATAAGCCTCAAAAGTTTAAAATGTATTTGCTTGTGAAAACCCATTATCTTCAATACGATTGCTTAGACTGTTGGCATCAGTTTGCAAAATACATGCGGTAGTATTAACTTCAAAAATGTATTTCTTTGTATTTCACGTCGTTAACGTCCCTTTTATGTATTCGTTTTACTTAAAATGACAGATGACATGAAACATTATATATATAACGGGTATAAATAGCTTAATATTGCATTGAAAATACGTTAATTTAATTCATATTTTATTTGTGAAAAAATATATCCCACTCAAAGGTACATTTCCTATTTGGTTGATGACAAATGTGTGTGTACAAAACTGACAGTAATTGGTTTTAAACGATATAAATAAAATATGTTTATAAAACGAATTTACATATTTTTGAAAACAAGCTCAATATTTTACTTATATGAGATATATTTTAGTCTAAGAAAAACATGTTCTATCATTTAAGTCATACTTTAACATTACTAAAATAAACATTACTAAACTTTTGAAATGATTACATAATAAAAGCGACAAAAAGGTATGATAAGATTAAAAGAATAGTGTCATTTGAAAAACAAAGCTTGCATACGAACGTATTTTGACTTATATTGTTTTCCACAATTTAAATACAATATGTTCCTTTCGTCTATAAGAGAGACAAAAATCTCAATCTAGTGAATATTTCACATCTGAGTAAAGATGAATTTGTCTAAATTAATTTGCATTAATTTTCTTTTTTCTCCCAAGTTAACATTTATTTGAACCACCCTTCTTCAAATCTGGTTACCTTTTAAAAACACTCTAATATTTAAATAAGTCACATATCCTTTTATTGCACTGATTCAACCGACTGTAGTCATTTATTTTAAGTAAACGGTTAATATTTACGGTGGCATAGAGCTGACATACCCTACTTTTTTTCCGAAGGAACGACTTATTAACTTGAGGGAAAGAATTAACACATACTTGCGCGTTATAATATCGAGTATCATGTCGCATTGTCTTGTATCGCTTCGCAATTTCGTGCGTCGTTTCATGTTGTCGTGTGTCGGGATAGATCTGTAACACGACAATGCTATGACATTTAGGCAATATCAAGCGTAGTGTTGCATCGTCGTATGTCGCGGCGCATTGTCGTGTGTCGCGATGCATGGCCTTTCTACGCGACGTTCG
This sequence comes from Solen grandis, assembly GCA_021229015.1. Classification (NCBI taxonomy): domain Eukaryota; kingdom Metazoa; phylum Mollusca; class Bivalvia; order Adapedonta; family Solenidae; genus Solen; species Solen grandis. The sequence continues at coordinate 31,299,404 of CM037790.1, read as the reverse complement.
ATATTAGTACGACAAAATAAAATAACGCACAACATAAAACACATGAAACCTATTGCGATATTTTTTTTGAAAAAATGCAAGTAAATCAACAAGACATTTGCGCGCTATAATGTCAAGTGTTGTGTCGCATTGTCGTGTGTCGTTTCAAATTGTCGTGATTTACTTTGCGTTGAAACTTTTCATGGCTCTTAAAATTGTTTGGGACCATATAGATTTTCGATCTGTGCATCCTGCGTTCCTCCATCCGTTCATTCAAACGTCCGGTACACCTCAGGTTTATCTTTGCGTTAAGCTGATCTTCTATGGACAGGTATCGCACTGATTTACATGATGGTTTGAATACATGTACATTATGATATGCATCTGTGTGTGTGTGTGTGTGTGTGTGTGTGTGTTCGGAAGTGACCTATATTTGGCAGTTCGATGAACAGGGTAAAATTGGTTGTACTGTTTAGGCTTTCCTTTCAAGGCTTTTCACATCTCCATGAAACATGATAAACACAAATATCATAATTAAAACTGCATTTATTTAATATTTAAGTATAAAGGCTATGAGTTAAGTACATGTTTGGATGAACATGGTTAAACTGATCCATCAAGCTTCAGAGTTACCCTTTCCGTGGAAGCTGTTTACTGTGAAGATGACAAGACGAACATGATAATCAGGAAATGAACTATTTGCTATTAATTCAATCTTATGGTAGTGATAAATATTTCATTGTTAGATAGACGTGGTAAAATTGATCCGTCACACTCCAGGTTCACTTTTTCGTTTAAGCTTATTCTATGAAAATGATTTCACATTTTCGTGAAGCTTGGCATAAATGTATACCATGATATTAACTATTTAATATAGATGTAAGTTTGGCATTTTTTAACCCTCTTTCTATGAAGATGATTTCACATCATCCCAAATATTGGTATGAAATTACACCATCAAATAAACTTCTGAAAATTGGTTCTGATACTATGCACCATCACACATAACATGTCTTACAATATATATATATATATATATATTATAGAGAGAGAGAGAGAGAGAGAGAGAGTATTATCAGTTTGTAAATCTAGTAAGTTATGATACCAATTGCGTTTTATTTGTTTTAAATGAAAAAAACACCTCTGACTTTACCGGAAAGGTATGTAAACATAATTATAACTAATTTAATGATAATGGAGCGGTAATTCTGAAAATACATCTTATGTAGAAAATGTCATACGTTACTAGCTACGAGGATGTATCAAGATGCAATGTTTTAAGAATTAGGTAAATCATAATAATTTATCGAATACTGAGTTTGTTTATTTCACCTTTTTCCAAGTATTATACAATGTTTCAAGTGTTTTATTGTTAATATATTCTCGTAGTCGGACTTTGGTTAACCCTGCATAACCTGGAAAACAGCTAATCCCAATACTTGTCGAGAGCTATACTTTCTACCATATGTTTTATATGTGTATGTGTGTGCATTTGTGTATATTTATTTGTGAATGTGTGTGTATCCGGTCGAATGTATTTGTATGTGAACGTGTGTGTTAATTTTTATGCATTTATATGTATTATATGCGTCTGTTGTTTGGTGCATGTGTGATTATGCTATATTGTTCTCTCTCTCTCTCTCTCTCTCTATATATATATATATATAGATATATGTATTATAATCAAGATTTAAAGATTTTATAGATCAAAATTTCCCATGCCGACATCCTGAGAAATATATTTCAATGTATTTATCACACAAACTTGAGAGAGCGCTTGCATATTTAAGATGCTCGAGTCACAAGATTAACATAGAAGTATATTTCAGCATAACGGACAGGATATGATTTGTTTACATTATTTCTTACTCGCGAATATACTATTATCATTTATACATAATAATTTACGATCAGTCAGAGACGCTTTGTTAAAATACGAGACCGTACATTTTATTTCTGTATCTGGACACACTCGCATTCAAAAGTCCTGTATTTCTCTCGTATTGTACTATTCTAACTGACCCAATGGACCCGAAACCCGTGAAAAGGTTCCAAATGAATATCTAAATTTAAAATGTATCACAACAACTGTTGTATTGGGTGGGCTTTACTCCTCAATAACAGTACTATGCCTGACATCCATATTATAGTGACAGGGTCAACAATGCTTGGAACAACCCCATTTTTATGCAGGGTGTCAAGCAAATACAATTCAAAAAAGTTTTGTTTGTTGCGGTTGGAGATCAACACCTAAATCTCCCGCTCCTGAGAAAAAAACGTCAAGTTTAGATACCACAATTTGTGACGCATACATTTCCTGATTTTCTAACATTGCGTCAATATTTCGCTTGAATAACATAATAGTACCATTTTAATGAATGTTGCATGTCATGACCGGTGATCGAACAAACGACCTCCTGATTATGGGACATACATTCAGATGATAAGATTCATATTGATATAAACTCGTTTCTTATTGATATTTTATATTATTGATCCAACTGAAGTTACATGCCTGTTACAATTACAGTAACTGGGCTGCCATGTTCCGGGACCGACGCAACATGTACTGCCCACCTTGTCAATACAGAATGTGGCGCAAACGACGAGTGCCAGTGTGTTGATGGATATGAAACAGACATATGTGTGAAGGGTAGGCATACTGTTAATAGGTTAATATCCGTTGGTATAGTAAATTAACTAAGCCACCTGCAATATCGTATTTTTACCTGTGTCATAATGAAAATGTTGAAGATGAATACGTTGTTATTTGGAAAGAATGCCATGAAGTCTATTCCAAAACAGAGCTCATTTGAATTTTTAAGATATAGGGACACTATAATACAGTCACCAACACAGGAGGTCTCATACAGATCTCTGCCACAGTGAATTGATAATAGCTTTACTTCAGCAATATCGCAAGTTATCAATATCAATTTTTTGTCGCTTGGTAAGAGTAACAAACCATCATCACCTGGTAACTCCGAGTGGCAGTGATTGATGAGCAGACAATTCACTGTTTGACTTTGATT
>CM037790.1:31246293-31296293 GCA_021229015.1 Solen grandis | reverse complement strand
TTTTGTGCAGAGGCGGAACCGTAATATAGATAACTAAAGGATCGTACACGAATATTTCATTGATATTGAAGGATATTGAAGGATATAATGAGTTCATATTTTCATATCAAATGAATACAAGTTTAAAATTCTTTGTATCACATAACCCCAAAACGCACATTTGCCCTGTCATCTGTGCCTGTTTTTGATTATGCGGGTGAAAACCCATAACCAATTTACACCGATAGCATATTTGAAGCGAGTAAAAAGTAGTTCTGCTTAAACGTTAAATATTTTTATTTGCATGTTAACAGAACAAATTATTCTATTAAAAACTTCACGAATAGAATTTACTGAAACCATCCGACTCAAATTCTTTTTATAGAAAATGGGTCAGCCATGTTTGTATTTACTTATGTGCGTAAGAATACTTTCGACTTACGACTTACTATTTGTTGATATGTATGAGATAGAAAATACTACATGACTCCATTCTCTCGTAGACAAGCTGGGCGGGGTAAATGGTAAAATAATGATGAGGTCTGATTTTGAATGTTTTTTTTATATCTTCCACCTACTTCAGATTCTGAAAACCAAATAAAATACAAAATGCACTGTTGACAAAATGTTTTATGATAACACTCATGCGTAGACCCAAGAGGGGGTTAAGTGGGGGTAAGGGACCCTTTCTGGGATTTCGTTATTCCATTATTCTATTAAGTGTAAGAGTAAAGAAGAAAAGAATTCCCTTGCCGTGTGGAAAAAAACATTGGATCTCCCGCGAAAAACCGATGGATGCTCCCTTGAAAATCTTAAAAGAAGAAATAGTCCCCCCGTGCGAATTTCATAATAAGGTAATTTATATCGTTAGACAACATATCCATGTCGAAAACCCGCACCCCCTCCCAAGTTAAATTGCTGGATCCACACATGGCACTAAGATTATTGAGATCATGTTTAAGTGTACTGTGTATTGTTAAGAATTATGTTTAGCCTCTGAAGGTCAGAAGATTAACCATTTTCACTTTTTACAGTTTTAAAATGAACTCGACATTAATGTGAAGTATGACATGTTAATATATATATGTAAATGTATTAAGGGATACACGTAGATTTCAAGAATTTTAATCAGTACTGACATTTTTCAAAAATACTTCATAATATTATACACAGAAAATCTGCTTATTACGAATTCCTGTAGACCTAATGAACTTGTTAAATACATCCGATATTTGACACACACACACAAAGAACGTATCGGGCTAGATTAATTTTCGATAAATACGGGAGTTTGATCTATCCGGATTCGAATGAGGCGGAGTTTAAAGTATCATAGATGTCATCTATCAGTTACAAATATGTCAAACTGAACTGGACCAAATATTACTGCAATAATTACTGTTACCTTTGGACGGAAGTGGGTAAATGACGTCACGATTCCTTTCGGGAAGTCTCCAAGGGCGAGCTCACATGGAACTCTAGATCGATCTCGATATACCCCGAGTTCCAACTGAACGCTATAGGTTTAATCACTAGTGACGTCAATTTAACCTTTGACCTCAACTCTACTAACCCTCGGTCAGCCCAGTGTTTCTCGAGAATGAGCTGGTTCCCTGATTTTACATGCTGTGAAAAATGAGCAGGGTAAAAGCTGTTTTACATATAGTCTGTGATTGGCTGAATTTCTACAGGAGTAAGCATAAATCATGTAATAGCCAACCCTTCCCTAAAGATTCCATGTGAACTCGACCTAGATAGCGAGATGTGGATATTGGCTGTGCTCGGCGTATATAGTCGTCTTTAGATAATTTCTTAATTATTAGGTGTGCGTTAATGAAAAGGTTGTCTAAATCGATAGCAAGTTGTTATCAGCTGAGCGTATTCGTTAAATATACTTGTATTTGATGCCAATAAACATATCCAACCTTTTAGCTTCATCATTCCCTTAGTAACAAAGTTTTTGAAAAAAAAATACTGTTTTGTATTAGAACGTGTAACATTCAAATGCAGACATACAGCTGTAAATTGTTTAATAAGATATTGCTAAATACAGCTAAATTTGGTCGTATGTGGTCATCATATCGGTTTAACAACTCATTTGTCTCACTGTGGGGATTTTATGATATACATTCTTTGTTGAATTTGATATTTCATATTATATGAAGCTCTTTTAAAAAAAATATTGTTAAGAAGCTGAGCTTTGAAATTCTAAAAAAAAGAAAAGAAATCTTTATAATATATTCGTTATGTTACAAATATCAACATTGTTTGTATTCGATGATGAGTAAACACCGTTTGGCATTTGTTCCGAACCCTTCAGTATATACCTACCTACAAGGAATTAAATTAATATAAAGTGTTTTCTTTTCAATGTAATTATTTTTATGCTCCCCGAAGGGAGAGCATATAGTTGCCACTTTGTCCGTCCATCCGTCTGTCCGTCCGTCCGTCATAATTTTCTCCGGAGCATAACACAAAAACTATAAGAGGTATCGACATTAAACTTCATAGGTAGAACGATCTCAATGAGTAAAAGTGCAGTGTATAAGAACCACAACTCTGTTTAGCATAATTTTGGAGTTATTGCCCGTTGTTATATTTCATGCATTAATTTTGTCCGGAGCATAGCACAAAAACTAGAAGAGGTATCAATATGAAACTTCCTTAGGTAGATGGATGTCAATGAGGTGACGTGCAGTATTCAAGAGCCGCAACTCTGTTTTGCATTATTTAGGAGTAATTGCCCTTTGTTATTTTTCATACTTAAATTTTGTTCGGAGCATAACTTGAGTTGATGTGCAGTACACAAAAGTGCAATTCTTGATATTCAGAAAACAAAAGCTCCATAATCTCTTATGCTTTCTTGCTGCCCTTTGTCATACATATTTTTCTTTTGTAATACTATATTATAATATTTAGTTGAGCACACATATGTGAAAGAGTTAAAAAAACAAACTCTTTTGGAACTAGCATTTATTCGGGGAGCATCCATCGGTTCTAACGATTCTCTTGTTTCTTTTCATGGACGATTAAGCTGTAGGCACAACATGCAGTGCTGCGGCAGATTGTGCAGGATCTAACAGAAACTGTATTGACAGCAAGTGTGCGTGTATCGCGGGATTTAAACAGGACGACGCCAAAGAGTGTCTAACTAAAGGTACATCATTATTTTTTAAAAGACAAATCGAAAGCTAGCGTGAGCATTGTAACTTAAAAGGATTGTTTTCAATTCAATCATTCAGAATATCCATAAAGCCACTACTTTTCGTTTTCTGTTTTCTTTTTTGTTCTGGTGTTTTGCAAAGTTTATAATATCAAATGTTTTTAAACTGTTTGTTTAGAATGATCTATAGCGTTAATTTGTTTTAACGTTCCCATATCAGTTCAAAGAAAGTGTTTTTCCAAATTCCATACACTGCAAAACGGTCAATGAGTCTAATTAATAATGTGTCAAATTACATGTACTACCTTTTGAAGAAATTAGTAACATATCGTTTTTAAATATTATTTTATGGCTAACAATATGACTGGTGCATGTAGCCACTATCAACAATGTACAGTTATTCTCCATTGAAAATGAATGTACATGTATATAGATATGGTGTTATCCATCATTCAATTCACCATATGACCGAATGTTTGTTCGTCCTGCCCAACAAAACAACTAATGGCTTTTGATGACACTTGTGTTAAACAATATAATATACTAGAAGGTCGTTTGTTGAAATTAAAAATGAAACGGTTTTCCGTTTGCTTATCTCAAAGGGGTTGAATATATCATTTATTAAAATACTGATAATTGATCATTGAAGTTTAAATACTTAAATAATCTTTATCATAAATATGTACTAAATAATTTCTTCAGAATTTTATCTAATTGAATTTAAATTATCCTGATCTGAAAAAATGAATTGAAAGATAAGAGCTAAAAAAAGACGACGACAACAACAATAACAAACAAAAACGCATAAGTAGTAAACCATAAGAATTAAAGTTAAAAAAAAGCTTTAAGTTAAGCATTTTTAATATTTTGTTATCAAGAAAATATTTGTGAAAATATACATATGCGCCATTTTTATGATGTCACCATTTACAATCATGCAGACTGAAATGGGCAAATTGTAGATAATGCCATCCTCAAAATTTTATTTCCTACGTTGTTCTATCGATTTTATATGATCACTGTCACTCAACATAAATTCGCTGAAGTTTGCAATACTTCAGCAGATGTTCTGTTAATACTGAAAATATAATTAATGCATCAACATTAATGATGCTAGAGCGCAAACACACTATAACATTATGTAACCTATGTATTACCATTCCACATATGTAACAAAAAATATAGACAATAATCAATACATGCTTAAAGTATCATTTCTTAATCTAATTGCATATTTTATAAACAAAGCTAAATTTGTAATTAACATTTTATAAACATTTAAAAGTTCGATAAATTTTGACATATTTGAATGAAAGATATAGTACCTTTTTTTAAGTATCGTCTCCTGTAGTGATCAAATAAAAGTAAAATGGTATTTATATTCTTTATCATTATTAACACAAATAGTACACTTCCTTTCACTTATATCAGTATTCTGATGACGACTTTTTTTTAAAATATTTAACACATGAGATGATAATCGTATTCTCGCCAACCAGTTCCTTAATTTTTGATTTTCAGTTGAATTCTCATAAGATTAAGATTAAGATTGATTAAAAATAATATCTTAATCCCTATAAAGAAATAGTGCATTCCTAGATAAAAATATCAATTCCGTTATTTGCAGTACATATAATAAACGTTCTTTGAATTTTGGCATAAGTAATCAATGTTTACAGATCCTGGGAAAACAAATACATCAAAACCCGGGCGTTTGTAAAATATTACGTACATTAAAAGACCAGTTTAAAGTGAAGTATTCTCACAATCAAATCTTAATGTATGTAATGTGTAGTACAAAATACAATTTTCTTTTTTTTTCTCCTGGTATAATTAAAACAACCATCTTTGAAAATTGGGAAATAAATATTGGATAATGATCCAATTCCCAGTATATTGCGCTATTACTTTAGTTAATTTGATGCATTACGTTCACAGATGATCGTTCTTTGTTACCTAATGAATTAACTCGGTAAGTGTAGGTCACATTGCACGGGAAAACGTTATTTTCGTAAATGCAACTTAGGCAAAATCGGTTTAATATAGAATACGGTATCCCCGAAACAGCACCAGTTCAGGGTTGCGATTTTGTAAGTTCAGCCTATAAAGTTAGCGCATGCGCGACGAGAAGATATGGTCAGCCAAGTTGCGGCAAATGAAAATTTAAAATCTTAATATAGGTTTTCAATACTTAATATAATTTCAGCACCGTCCATAATTACCTGTGATTGGGAAACCACCTTTTTTCAGTCACAGCATGTTACATTGGGTGACCATTGTGTAGATGGGTATTGATAGCCGTTATACACATATTTAGTTAATATCGAATTCGCAGTCATTGAACATCTATGAAAGAGCTGCTTTAACCCCAAGAACCCTTTAAGGAAATCATCTGTATAGACTTTCAATACATTCTGCTTTAGTGAACCCCCACATCTCGGGTGCCTAGCAATGTACTGATGAAACAAGCGAGTCAATGATTTCTAGCATCGTTCTTATTAATGGCCCTATGCTTCCTTATATTGATTAAAGTCTGCTATAGACTGATTTGCGATAACAAATGATCTCCCGCTCGACAACACATAAACAAGATAAGTAAAAGATTGAACTATTTCTTTGTTTTATCTACATTAACTTTCAACTTCCATTTGTTAAAAGATAGTTATATAAGTGATTTATAGATTTCTGTAAACCGTCTGCCGTTTCGGAGACTACAACTGCATCGTCCGCAAAAAAGTAAATATATAGATATCTGGTCTAATGTGAAAAGTATAGTGTCGTTTTCACTCATGTATGGGACATGATATATATGATATGGGCGATAAAGACTCTCCCAGCAACAATCCAACATCACAAAATATAAGACGTGCCCATTGGCCTCACACATAACTTTATATTACTATAAAATGATTTTATCATTCTAAATAGGGTTCCGTCTTTCCCTGATTTAAATAGTGTGTACCATAAGCTGTCTCTGTAAAAAGAATAGATCGATATAACAATTACATTGCAAATTAGGTCATACAATGTACTTGCTTAGCAAAAGCTTTAGTAAGGACAGAATTGGGAATAATTTCTAAACAACAATGGAAGTAAAAGCATATACACAGAATAAAGTTTCGTCCTGTTATAAACATATACCCTGATTCTCACCCCCTCGACATTAAGAAGCAGAAGGGACATGATACAAATGCCATTTCGCTTAGAAAAGACCAATGTGAGCTTCTGTTTTAGGGGATGACCGGATATTGCCACTGGTTCACAACCCGTAGGCACGATAGTAAGCCTAGTAAATCTAAATTTATCTTAATTGAGAAAGAAAAATGTCATGCTAAACAATGCAGATATTTCGAACAACTGCTTCTAAAACTGATGTGTATCAACATTAAAGGTGTCTCCAACAGTTGCAACGAATACTTCCACTAGAATGTAAGACACTGTTTCTGTTGGACTTCCCCATTCACGTATCTGAAAACAAGTAAAATCTTATTGATTCAAGCTAAATCCTTAACAATGATGTTTTGCGTTTTACCTCTGCCACATATCTATATAAAGAATTCATTCACATGAATTCATAGTTTAGACAGCTCTCAGGACTATTACTCCTTTGAATAACACATGCAAGAAGACGGCTAAGTTTTCATCTTATCCATCTTAAGACTCCAGGAGTAGCCACTGCGCATTTTTTTACGCAGATATACTAATAATAGTGTTGTTGAACCTTATACACATGTTAACATACAGAGTTCCATCTTTTCATATATATTTTCATCTGATTTGATTGTTAAATGGTGACAGCGGCTTTTTGTTGATTTGTTTGATAAAGGCCAAATACTAATGATAAAAAGATAAAACATAGCTCGTGTAAAAAAACAAGGTGACCCGATTCTTTTATACATAATTTATTTCTCATACCCTAAAGAACAAGTCAATTTAATCTGATGAAAATAATATGAATAATAAATAAATATAATATATATTATGGTAGGATTTGTTTTTCTTGGCATAATATCAATATAACAGGTTCTATTTTAGACGAAATGTATGTATATATATATATAAAAGGACTATTGATCGCTAGTTACTTTCAATAAAAAAATGCAACAAAAGAGGGCAACATAGTAATACTGATGACGATAAAATAATAATAGAATTATTGTTATTCGCAAAAATGTCATCCACATTTCTTACTTTCAATCCTAATATCAAATTCTTGAAGCTATCTGTTTTGTTACTGCAATATATCGTAAAAAGCAAGTGGCGACAAACTTACTTAGCTCTGGTAAAACACGATGAAGGTAAAATAAAATGGAATACAACACTTCATTCAAGAAACTACCTACCGTTATTTCGATGAAAACCAGAAATGACGTTCCTCGGACCATTAGCGGTTTCATGATTTGTTATGCATATGGAACTGTAAGCTGCGAAGTATATCTTGCATTTTTTTAAGATTTAAAATTGGTATTTACAGTAATTGGGAGTAACTGTAACGACAACGCGACCTGTACGGATTATCTCACAAACTCAGTGTGTACAGGCAGTAAGTGTATGTGTTTAGATGGATATGGCACGGACTTATGTTCGAAAAGTAAGTGAAACATTCTTGACATGTTGCTTTAGTTTTTTCATGAAATTAAAATAAGGATTTATTAATGTAAATGTTAATATAAACACATCTTAACTAAAATGCTTGAGATTCTTTTTATTTTGCTTAACGAACTACATATATGTATTTTTGATTTTAATTTAATGAGCTGCATATTTGTTTGTTGGTTGTTTTGTTTGTTTGTTTGATTGATTGGTTTTCGATTTTCGCACACTATATCTCGTGTGTATTTTTCATCGATATAGGAAAACCTCTATCACGTGGCATGAAGAGATTTTCAAGTTTTCTTATTTTCAATTTTAGTAACAAATATAAAGACTTTCAGTAATAAAAAAGTCGATGAAAAATCACAGAAAGCAAAGTGTACACTTACTATCGGAACCGAATGTATGTATAACCATTATTTGTTGACAGATACAGCCGCTGTATCCTCTATCAACGTGGTGTTCCTGTTGCTCACTGCTCTTCTTTGTGGCATTATGAGCAAGTGGTAATGTGACAGGTACCTGTATGATTTATTTATTTATTGTTATTTAATGTTTAATGCAATGGGATATCTATACCGTTCAGTAACATTAAGTTACTATTGGAATTAAAGAATAATTCTAAATGATGATATCCTCACTGCACATATCTTTTTTCTTTGTGTATGTGTAGTTTAGAGAAAGCATGATAATGATGGAGATGATAATAATTATTTATTTCTTTTATCTTCACAGAACACGAAGACTCGAACGCTGCAACGAATAACATACTGAAGTGATTAATCTTATCATGGAAAGAAAAAAAATATAATAGTTTGACAGGATTTTTATGATTTTCTACACTATTTTGCACTACAAAGAGATGATTTTATAAAAATGGTCTGAAGTTTACAGTTTATTGTTTCCACAATGCTGCTTGTTTTGATTATATTTATTCAAAATGATTAAAATCAAAACAAACAAACAAACAAACAAACAAAAAGCATAACAAAAGAATATAGCAGGAAGAAAAATAAAAATAGCAGCGGTTAAGTCTTTCCTGTACCTGTTACATACACAATTCATACCAATGTATACATGTATTCACATTATTCTGACAATGGATTCAACTATTTAGACATAAGGAAAACAAACAAACTATGTTAAAATATGGGAAAGGCAAAGTGGTTAGATATGTTGGGAATGTTGATGTCATAGTTTTGCATGACACGATGACAATGTATAGCGAACAGACAGACACCAGAACGGACTCGCTGGGAGAGGACGCCCTCTCGATGCTGCTATGACTACCACTTCTATTGGAGTTAAGCAATAGTGAAAGATCGTGCTCACAACATGCTAGTGATTAACCCCCACCTGTTGAACACTTGACCTCCCAAAGTGTCGAGGATTATTGATCCACTGGCAAGAAATACATTTACGTTAGATATGAAATAAAAATACTAGAAGTTTCTTCAGAATAATGTTTTCTCAACTCTTGCCCTCTTTTTGTATAACCAGAACAAATTATTCATTAAAAGTAATAAATTGCCTAGTTTTGTTTTCATAAAACCAGCCGCGCATTCATTTCAGAACTTGTAAGACATTGGTCGTTAGAAAGTCATTTTGGTAATATATACCAAACATTATCATTAATTCCTAAATATTATTTTTTCCTTCTATTTTCAGTATTATAGAAATACCTAACCTGAAGTATGCTGTAACCAGATTTACGATCGTAGACCTTTTTAAAAGATTTTGCCCATACAAACACTAATTTCACTAATGCTGACCTTTATAACAAATTTTACTACAAAATCTTAAAATTAACTTAATTTATACTACACACAATGCTGATTGAGAACAATTCATGTGCGTCTGTATGATTTATTTTATGCTGATGAAGAAATACGTAAAAAGCAAACAAATGTTTTGGCTTTATTTTATTTCCTTAAATGTTAGATAATTGCTCAATTAATTGTTTAAATATGCCTTTATTACTCTATATTCCCACAATATGACATATTAGTGAGACATACTAACTGCAGAGTACTAGGAGTAAATTGAGATGGATACAAAGATAAAAAACTTCAAATGACAAATTCATATAAAATTGCGTTTGATTTGAACCTTTTCAAACATACACCCCTGTATTTATATGTATGAGAAAATTCAATGTTTGCGTGATGTAAGAAAGTTATTTTGCAAAGAAACGAAAATCTAATTCTGTTGTCAACCAAATTTGAAGTTTCACTTAGAATAGCAGATTGTTTTTCTTTAATTCATCTCATTTTGCAGTAAATATACTTTTTGCAGATAAAAAGGGAAAATGTATTATACTGGCATTTTATAGTATATCAAAATGAGAGAGATAACATTCTAATACTTACTAAAGTTTTGTAAGAAGTTTTAAAAACAGCATGTATTTAACCTTTTTAATGACAGCATGTATTTAATTTAAAGTTTGATTGTATATAGTGTTTTAAATGCACCGCGTTATTAAATTTAATATAATGTTGTTTAAGCATTAAGTTAAATAACATATAATTTTGCCAAACTGATAACGAGAATTTCTTTTAAAAAATATGTACAGTAAATATCGAACTTCAAAAGTTTCTAGATTTTTTTTTTAAAGATTCATGAACGTCTTGTTTGTTGCTCCTAATTAATTGTCACCTTTTATCTATTTTATTTATCATTAGGGTGCTTGGCAAGCCCTTACAATTCGGTAGTATGATATCATTTAAATGTACGATATGAGTATAGAAAACCGTTTTCAGACATGAAGACAAAACTACTTTGAAAAATTTTTTGCCTCCTAGAGTAAGCAAATTGAGAATACTATTGTTTGATTTTGTCCATTAATAATTATGTTGCATACAAGGTAAAACAAAAATAACAGCTAGTAACTAGTTTAAAAAACTTTATTTAACAAACTAATCACAAGTTACAAGAATGTTTTCATAGAATAAATAAATTAATATGATATCTATATGAAGTAATAGTTATAGCTGAAGCAAGTCAATATCTTTAAAATCTTCTTACTCAATATAATAATCCCAATGATCCAGTAAATTACTGGTTGTTAAACTTCAAAATTTGTTGTCTACTTGGTGATGACGGCCTCCTCTTCATAAAATTCTGCACTATATATATACTAGCAATAAACATACTAGAATGTTATAGTTCACCCTTAAATATGACATTCCAGAATATGTCAGAATTCAACCAAATATTTGACAGAAACAATAAACGTGATCTTGAAAATTCTGTCAACACCCACAGTGTTTTAAATTGTTTTATCAAGGTAGGTCAGAGAGATATCAAACAAAACAATAAGGCGATATCTATAATCCAACACGCGAATTTGATTTACACAACTACAAGGAATTAAATATCATTGTTTGTATTCGTCAAAATTGAAAATGAACAATAAATTAACAGTTTTCAATCAATCACAAGAATCGTTAATGAAGATGACTCAATTGTCATTACTGAATGGTCTTTCCTTTATATAATTATTGAAAAATACAGCTGCCTGAAATGTAAGACGAGATGATGACAAAACGAACCTCTTTGAAGTGCAATGTGGACAGTTTACTTATAACAAGTCCAATAACCCTTTTGATATATTGTGAAGGAGAACACGCAACTTCCATGCAACTAAAGCATCTCTGACAAAACCATTTATAACCTGCTCGCCGCTACACATACAGAAGGGGGTACTTTATATTTTTTTTTATTTTATATGTAACCAAGTATAATGAAATGAGTAGTAAAACCGGGAATCGGGCCCGACTAAACAATCGGGTCGCTCAAGCATATATTTTACATCATCCGTAGGGTAGTTTGGTCGTCGACAATTTGCAAACAAATTCCTGACATATCTAGACAAATTCACACAGGTAAGACGTTGCAAGGAAACTGTAGGTAGGAAACTGCAAGGAAACCGCTAAATGACTGCAGGTGAAAGAAAATCTCAATGATGTCGTAAGAATTCGCCTAAATTTGTCCCTTTGATTCGATTTTAATTTTGAAGAGTTTGTAGGGCAGCATATTGAATAATTTACGTGAATCGAACAAATTCACAGCACCATCTTCTTGATGGACAGCAACACAAAGGTCTACTGGTCAGACGTGAAGCAAAGTCACAAATGGACTATCTATGTACCTATTACAACAGTCCAGTGGAAAAACTTACGTTAAAGGCCCGAATTGTCTGTCTGAATAAGACTACAAGTCCTAGTGTTCTCTGTGGGGAGAAAAGGTCTGAATGAATTACAAACAGCGAAGAGAGCGATCAGCTATTGAGTTGGATTAAGAATTGCATTATTTTGGAGATATAAACTATTCTTAGTTTGCCTGAAACTTCTGATCCCGAGGGTGAGATATCATTGTCACGGTATTATGATTACTTTTATTATTCAACTTTTCAAATGATGGCTTGTAAATTTACACGAGTTTTCTTCTCGCCGACACTATTTTCGTTATTTTGAGAGTTTTTCGTTAGAAAAATGCAAACTATTGCTGCCTGAATGCGATATCACGTTCATATAAAAATACGGATACTATCGAAGGTGCGCGAAGGTGTCTAACAATACACCAGCCATGCAGAGTGATTAAAATATTTCAACTATAGAAATTAGAAACTTCCTTTGGATTTACTAATGATGGCTATCCCGTAGGAGTTGCTTAAAGAATTAACGAGATATATTTTATCACCATGTGCTGTATATTCCTGTCTGAGTGTATGTTTTAATTATTATTATTATTACATCATCTATTGTGCACATTTAATCAAGACACGATAATAAATATAATATGATATCACAATAAGATCACATATTGCTTGCAGTTATTGGCAAAATATATATTACGAAGTTAGCTTTTATATTATATCATACTTTGATGTTATATCACAGCTAAGTATTCATTATAAAAAGGAAGCGACTTATTTATTCTAGATAAGAGTGCTATTGATAATCCATAAAGTCTTTCAATTTCATTGGATAATTTAATTCCAACGAGGTCCCCATGGTGGGGAACAGTTTCAGTAGTTCAACCAAAAAGGAGCATGAAATATAAAGGAAAAAGTAAAGGCATTTTATAGTCTAAGTTTTATGCTGTTGGAACGTTCACCGATTTAAAAGCTTTTACCTTTTGACATCAGAATACTAGTATTCTCTCTGGGGCGTCTTTCATGTCGTTTATTTTAGTAGCCCACATTATGGCGACACGGAATTATACCGCCGTCCTAAGTACCTATTTACACCTGGGTGAAGTGAAATAATGCTCAAGCAGTGCCACCTAGGACCGCTCAATCCTGAAACGCCTGTCCTACCATTTAACAACTGCTCCCCACCATAATCATATTTAAAATACGTTTCAATGGAAGTGTACATGAACACTTTTTCATGTTTACATATTGTCTTTTTAAGTGACACAGCGATATTCACTCTGAAAATTACTATGAATGGCTCTACAAGTGTTGATGCACACGATTTATCAGGATCAATAAAAATGAAATGCACAAACACCGGTAGTCAGCACTGGAATTGTACATGTAACTTAGATTAAGCGTTTGGACACCAAAAAAAATAATGACTTTGAAAATAAATTACATTTATTCATGCAAGGACCAAGAAAACGATTAATCATTAAGAGAGAAAACCCCACTAAATATTGTAGATAGCGGAAATGTATCATGTAAGTATATGGACACCATGGGGATATACCTACAACTGTAATGTGGAGTGAATTCACAAAAATGCCAGCCGTCATATACCGCGAACATTTATGTCGACTAATTTAATTGGTACATTGTAGTTTTTAGAACCTTTGATTGCATGAAGGACTAATGACTTGTTAAACTGGAATACTCTGATGTTATTTACGATTGAAAATAATTTAATTTTAAATCTTGATTGTACTTCTGTTACTTCTCCCAAAAAATAAAAAAATAAAAAATCCCATTTTATTAAATCGAGCCAATCCAAAGACCTTATAACTTAACAGAGATTCGCTGTTGTAATATCAAGAGAAGGTCTCTTTAAGTTACATGTACGAGCATGTGACATCGATGTGTAAAAATTGCTCATATTGATTATTAATATACTGAGTCTTCACGTCAATTTATTGCCGATTAAACCAAATCTGTATGTCTCTCTTTAGATCGTAGATTTCTTTTATGTGTGATATTGTAAAGCGTCGGTCTGTTAAGCGTCTCCTTCAAATCCCGTTCACCTCTTGCTGTTTTTTTTTTCGTCACGAGAAAAAAACAACAACATTATTTCGGACAGTTTCATGTCTCTTCTGAGTAGATCTTTGGCCATCAATCTGTCCTCACTTAGGAAATGTTGTCCAACAATTACTCATTGCTCTGTTTTATTTCCGTTGACACTGTCTATACAACCCATCAGAGCATAATAAATAATCAAGTTTCAATTAAATTTGCACTTAACATAGTGGCTGAATTTACCATGAACTTGATTTAAGATTGATTAGAGAAATTCGAAACATATAATAAGCAGTTTAACTTTGATATATATAAAATATTAATAACGCATTGTAAGAGTTATCCAAACAAAGTTTATTTTAAAGTTTATTTTATAATCATGTGCACTTCGATAAAAAAAAGTTATATGAGCTTAATGGCACTGTGATGCATTTCTGCATACATCTGCAAAATATAGAGCACTGAGGAATCGACGCCCACCAAGTGGACACTGCATTTGATACGAGGAAGTCTTATAGCTAGCTTTATTTACCATGCGTTTAGTATCTATAATATTAGTTAAATTGTAATAATTAAGAATTAGTATTAATATCTAACCAAGAATTCAGGTTATTGTTGTATTCTATTGGATCTTGGAGTATATGTAGTCTTTAATCACCTCTTTATGATAACAATTATACTCTAAAGCTGTTCGAAGACTTTCTGTCCGCAAACTATAATCATTTGGATGATTAAATCATATTTTATTTCATCACTGTTGAATTCTTCATATTCTTTGTAGATTTAATTTATGAATGTCTCACTTTAGTCAAAAAGACGCATCAATAAATTTTCTAAATCGATTATTTGAATAATTTCAAATACAATGCATGTATTTGAATCGTGTTAAATTTTTCTTATAAAATCTACGGAAATGGATGCTAAAAGACTGTTAGTTTAGTTATTTTCCAAAGCGAAATTTTTTCAATCAAGAATAATTTTCAAACATGGGTTTTTATCCCACTGACATCCACTTAAATCTTGAATAAAAATGATATTGTGGAAGTTATTGCAGACCTTACTGTATCATATCAATTTTGGCATTACGGTACACATACGCTATTTATACGCGACGCATACATTCATCAGAAGCAACCGTCGAAACTTCTGGTTCTTACGCTCAAAAGTTGTGCGTATAGGCAATTTTTAAATCTATACCTATTTATACGTTCCTCTCATGCGCTAAAGTGTGACAGGGGCATAAGGAATCTTCAGCCAAAACTTTGCACATGAAACTAGCTTGGAATGACACTCATAAGTCGAAGATGAAATAAAACATACTGTGCAAAGGAACTAATTATTTGTGTTATTAATAATTTAATAGGAAACATAATTTAACCCAAAAAATGATGGTAGAAAGCAAACATTTGTTTTTGCCGATATAGATGGTTATCAATGCCTTTAAATTATGAAAGATCATATACAAGGAAGATTTGATATTACCAAAATACGGCATAAAATCTATATTATATCATGATTTCCTTTCGAATCTCAAGAAGAAGTGGAGATAAGTTGCTAATAAGTCTACTGTGAAGTTGCTGTCCACTTGCCAAATCTGTATTTGGAAATAAAAATGTTTACATAATCTGAAGAATAACTGCTCATTGAAGACGGCGGAACTGGCGCAAGAGCTACTTGTCTATACTTGAGTATTGCTATCCAACAGTGACTAATTGCTCTTTTTATTCGCTCAGCAAATAAAAGTCCGTAAATCATAAAAGATTATTTTGTATCAATAAAGATTTTTACAACTTAGTCGTTTCCTTAACAGCTTTATTTGCTATGAACTTGATTTCATGTCGATTTAAGACTTTTGAAATGTAAATGAACCATTTAACTCGTGTGTAACCAAGATAATGTAGCCAAATGGTATGAGCTTAGTTTTAATTTTAATTCGCTTTGTAATTATTCTCTCAACACTATATATATGTGACTTGCACTTAAATGCATTATGACGTATTTCTCTTTTGAATCGAAACTTGGGGCATTGGTTCTTCCTTGACTGAGTTGTCGTAGTCGCTGTCTTTAAATTAGTGCCTTGTTGGATCAAGCCCCATATGGTTACTTATACATGTATTTCCATATGCCGAAATCTTCCAGATGGCCCTCCATATATGGCATCAAATCATAAGATTTAGGCTCTTCATTTGGATTTTCAAGAATAGGAGAACAATCAAATAAAAACGTGGCCCTAGAACGTAATGAAGTACTAGTATTCTCACCCGTGATTCTGCCAATTCTGCAAATTATTGATGTACTGTGACCAAACGTGACAGAAAATGTGATCTTTAAAAAAGGTCCAGAAATAGCATCTGTATCTTGATTACATGAGCATGCTATTATTTTATATAGTATAATAATATGATATGCAAATATCATATTCTTAGAGCCAGTTTATGAATTTATGAAACCCCAAAAATAAATTAAATACGCACACACACAACGCACACGTTTATATTTCATAATATTGGATGTTGATATTCACAGCTTTCTAAATAGTTTTATTTACAACTGAAAATTTATTTGACTGTTCCATTACTAACTTTAATAGAGTTGCTGCTTAGATTATTGTTTAAATGTTGAAATTTTAATCTATTTTATTGAGCCTTTATAAAACAAGAGGGTCATGATGGCCCTGAATTGTTCACTTGATTAAAAATGAGCATCATATGTTCGATTTTTCATATTGACCTATTTTTGACCCCACATGACCCACTTTCGAACTTGTCCAAGATTTTATGGAAACAGACATTCCGACTTAGTTTCATAAAGATATGGCCAAAAATGTAGCCACTAGAGTGTTAACAAGGTTTTTCTAAAATTTGACCTCATAACCTACTTTTTGACCCCACATGACCCAAATTGGAACTTGTCTAAGATTTTATAGAAACAAACATTCTGACCAAGTTTAGTGAAAATACGGCCTCTAGAGTGTAAACAAGGTTTTTTCTAAGATTTGACCTCGTGACCTACTTTTTGAACCCACATGACCCACTTTCGAACTTGTCCAAGATTTTATGGAAACAGACATTCCGACTAAGTTTCATGAGGATATGACCAAAAATGTAGCCAATAGAGTGTTAACAAGGTTTTTTCTAAGATTTGACCTCATGGCCTATTTTTTGACCCCACATGACCCAAATTGGAACTTGTCCAAGATTTTATGGAAACAAACATTCTAAAGTTTATAAAATGGCCAAAAATGTGGCCTCTAGAGTGTAAACAAGGTTTTTCTAAGATTTGACCTTGTGACCTACTTTTTGACCCCACATGACCCAAATTTGAACCTGTCCAAGATTTTATCGAAACAAATATTCTAAGTTTCATAAAGATTGAGCCAAAAATGTAGCCTCTAGAGTGTTAAGAAGGTTTTTCTAAGATTTGACCTCATGACCTACTTTTTGGCCCCACATGACCCAAATTCGAACTTGTCCAAGACATTATAAAAACAAACATTCTGACCAAGATTCATGAAGATTGGGCCAAAAATGTCTCCTCTATAGTGTTAACAACGTTTTACTAAGATTTGACCTCGTGACCTACTTTTTGACCCCACATGACCCAAATTCGAACTTGTCCAAGATCTTATGGAGAGAAACATTCTGACCAAGTACACACCAAATATCTAAGCTCCAGGCCTTATGGGTTTTCACAATAAGAATTTTGAAGGTTTTCATATATAACTCTATGTAAAAAAGAGTGACCCCTGGCGCAGGCCTAATTTTGACCCCAGGGCCATAATTTTAACAATCTTGGTAATGGTCCATAAGATGATGCTACACGCCAAATATCTAAGCTGCAGGCCTTATACTTTCTTACAAGAAGGTTTTCTTATTATAACTCTATGTAAAATCAGGTGACCCCTAGGGCGGGGCAAATTTTGACCTCAGGGTCATAATTTGAACAATCTTATTAGAGAGTCATAAGATCATGCTACATACCAAAAATCAAAAGGCTAGGCCTTGTGGTTTCGGAGAAGAAGATTTTTAGAATTTTCATTTTTAAAATCTATTTTTAGCTTCTGGGACCTAGATTTTTGACCAATCAAAATAATTTTAACAACTTTGGTAAAGGGCCCCATAATGAACACTCCTGTGAAGTTTTATCAAAATCCAATAAGTAGTTTAGAAGGAGGTATTGTTTAAAGAAATTGTTGACGACGGACGCACGCACGCACGGACGACGGACAAAAGGCGATCACAAAAGCTCACCATGGGCACGTTGTGCTCAGGTGAGCTAAAAAACTGAATTGTCAATTTTATTGATTTTTTTTGTCCCTCTGTACTGTATATTGAATATGGTAAGGAACAAAATCTGACATAACCTGATTACGAAGGTTCTAACTTTCGAACCGTAAATAAAATATAATGGTAGCATACATCTGTACAAAAATACGACCTTCGAAAGTAATGTCAGATTCCGTTCCCTCAATGTTTTGATATACAGTACCAAAGAACAAAAAAAAAATCGTACCTAATTTTGATAATCATGATTGGAATAAAATTGACCATTCTGGGGTTGTATGCCTATGGAGTACCTCTATGCTTGTAAACTTCTATGGATAATGATATCATAAAAGGTTCGTTATATGCTAACTTGGCTAAGAAATATTGGTGATAGTTTACTTTCACTTTGACTAGAATTGATTAAAGATTGCTGTCAAGTTAATAAACGAGGATCAAATTTTCAATCGATGCCAATAAAACCAATGATAATTTATACATCCGTATATAACTTCCGTTCTTGATCGTTACAAGAAAAGATAAACGCTTTTCGTTATGTTCATATGACTTCGTCTATTTCAATATTTCGACTTTTCTGAGATATAAATGTTGCACGCTATATTTTCATAGTGTTTCAACATACAACTTTCTGTCAAGATCGGTTGGGATAAATGTTAGACCAAATATATATTTTAACATTGAATTTCAGTAACTGATATGCTAACCGCTTATTTCGATTTAAATTCGAACACGCCCTTGTTCATAAACTTACCAAATATTTTACGCATTCAATAATAAGTGTTACTCAAGATTACGCGTTAGCCAAATTTGGTTTATTGATATAAAAGAAGAGTTCCTTTGTGTAGGATTTATAATGTTAAGTTGCATTTGTCTAACCTGAATACGTTATAAACGAAATTACTAAACATATTTCACCCGAAAAATCACTGCACCTTATACTCTTTATCTCTGTTACCAAGAAAACCAGACAATAGCAGTACCTTCAGAGCCGTGGTACATGTGTATTTGACTCATATATACGTTAGTACATTTATATGTATTTATATGTACAACACTCAACCATATCCTCACACAGGGCTAAAAGCTTCTTAAACTATCCCATATTGTTATTCAGTATTAAACAGGAATTGCTACAAATGTAGTTCCATTTCCATAGAACAGAATATGTTGCGATCTGGGATCCCGACAACGATATCCCGCTTCTGAGGTTTCCTTTTATTAACATCCTAATTCTTAAAGCAGGCACACGTTTTACGATTAGCAAACATTGTTTATTCTGAGTAGGAAATGGGATGAGCAGATTTATGACTTATTTACTTTAGTCTGATTAATGATTTTATCTATCTAGCTCGAATGCAACATCAAACAACTGTGCGAACTACATGTATTTATTCTGGTACCAAACTTAGTAACCCATATAAGTATATACAGTGTTTCGATGAAGAGCATCAATATACATTTACACACTGTACATTTATATAAAAGGAAACACATTTTCCGTTTTAGTCTTAAGAGTCTTAAGTATGCAATGATAAGATGATATAATAACACATTACCTTTGTATGTAGTCAATTTTACTGATTGAATTAATCGTTTCAATTTGATCATATATTAGCAACAAAGTAATGGGGAAACAATATATTATAAGAATACATACACGTACCGTAGCCATGAACTTATTTGGATAATATATATTAAAATGAAATGAGTAAAACTGCAGTTTTGTTTCAAAAGCATTTAAAACATCATTCATGTAAACACTTAAACCCCCTAAACATTTCCCGTATGGGGAGAGCCGCGACTGATTTGACCCAATCTATATTAAATAGTTAATATTTGATTTCGTTTCATGCAATTATGTTATTTTATATAGGCAAAATGTTTAAATAATATGATGACTGTCTATAGTAATTTATCTGAGTTTTAAACACGTTTTGATGTAAATCAACACAATGTATCATACAACTTTACATAAAAAACTACGCAGATGGGAACACACACACACAAGAAAAAAAAGGACGTGTCTGATAGCCACGTATGCATGTTTCAACAGCTTTGTTGTCATCATGTGTTTTGCAAGTTGAAATAAAAACTTGTCAACCACTGCAGATAGAGCCAGTCTTGGTTTAGCCGTTGAGTCTGCAATAATGGTAAGAATGATACAGTTTTGTCTGGAAGAATTTTAATGCTGTTTATTTGATATTTCAATTTAATTTAAAGTTATTTGTATTGCATTTTAAATTATATTGAATTAAGATTATTTAGGAACTAGAAAATGACGATCATTGAATAAATAGTAAAATATCTATAGCTTGGAAACAGTATTCATTGAGAAATCAGCTTGTTGTTTTTAGTATTTGATGGGATTGTATTATGTTTTTATCTCCCGATATTATTTGGTTTATTGAAGTTGGAGCTAGTTTATCTGTAATATTATCTTGTAGATCATTTTCACATCCAACTTTAAATTGAAATTGGAGGAAGAATCAATGTTATAATTTGGCAATCGGTTTTAAGATAAATCTTATTGGTAATTTGAATAATTATTTACTTCCAAATGTAATTCGCAGAATCGGCATTTTGCAAAGTCAAATAATGAAAAGTAGAGTATTATGGCTATTTTTGTTTAGATTTTAATATCTCTTTTTTTACAATAAAAATAACAAAAATAGAATTATATAGAATAAAACATGCTCTTTCATTAAGCTATCTTTTCACACTAAAATATACCTCTTGCATAATCCTGTTTTAACTAAAATAATAAACATTTTCACTGTGATAATATTCAAAACATTAATATTGAAATTTGCACCAACTTTTATTTTTCGTCTGTTAGGAATAATTTACTTTAAACATTGAGTGTTGTTTTGTACCCAGAATAACAAACACATGCTGGTTGTTTGCCTTGCTACATATACCCTAATCGGAACTGCTGTTGCTGGTAAGTAGCTTTGTTAACATTTATTATATCTCATTATAAGTTATATGCTACAACTGAATATAACACGTACTGTTCATGACAAGGAAAGATTTAAGCTTTACTGAAAATACTCTTTTTTTTTAAAACTGGAAAAGTCTGATACATGATATCGACGAAGCGTATCTGAATTTAATATTTTTGAAAACTGGACATGGGCCTGATTAAGTACACGTTGTGTATATACTGAATTATATTGTGACACATGTGTTTCGTACTACAGTTAATACAGTGCAATCCTCACTTCAGGGTTATACATATAGATCGTTAAGCAATTGAGTAAAGAATTTTCACGAATAGTGTAATAACGTTATGGAACGCAATGTCGCGTTAGCAAGTTAGAAAACATCACCTGAACATGATCTCAGATGAAATAATCGAAAGTTTAGCAGATTTAATGTATTGAAATATGTTCACGCCTTCATTGCTAAAGATGCTAGTGTCCATAAGTGCAGTAAAGTAGCATAGCGTGACGTAACTGTTGCAAGGAGGGTATTGATAGTATGAATTATCCAAAAGCAAAGGTTCAAAAGATACAAAAGTTTCAAATTTTATTTGCAAACTTATCTTTATTGAGGTAGTTCATATATTATTACAGTTTTACAACATGGACGGAATAACAGTTTGGCGGAGAATGTCAATGGCTGATTTGCTATATTATATACGTAAAGATACATGATTATGATCCGACGACGGTCTCAACGTTAAGTTAAAGTCTTTGCACATAAAAAGAAACTAGTTGGCGTCGACGGCCACAATGTTATGATAGAATATGCTAATATAACAACGCTATCCACATCTTTGAACTCTCCTAAATGCACCTGAAGCACTTTCAATTTTTTCGGCGTAGCTGTATAATTTCGATTTCAACTCGCATCTTAAACCAATCAAATGTACGCTAACAGCGGTAAATAATTCTAAGCTGAATAAAAGGACTCCTGTTATTGGTTAACGCATCGTTATGGACTATAAAATTACTGTAAATAAGGGGTGCAGCTTGTATATATCATTCAGCTTGGTGTTATTACTTTTCCTTTTGATGTAAACATGAAAATGATTTCAGTAAGTTAAATACAATCATTATACATCAATTGAGGAATGCTACTTTGTGCAAAAGATTTAAAACAACAAAAAAGAACCGTGTTATGACATGAAACCCCTTAATTACTATGTATATTGAATTCTTCCAGCCTGCCGAGATGCTCACATTGAAAATTAATTCGCCAAAACCAAAACAACTAATAACGCTTTTATATCATAATTGTCATATGCAATAATGATATGAACAAATATCAAACAAGCCTATTTACAGATATAATTTTTGTATTACCGTCTATAAATAAGTATATTTCATAGAAAAAATACTGAACTATTTCTAGAGCGTACTAAATTTGTTGTGCGTTGGTCTTTCGCGCGCTTTTCCTCGGAATGTTCTAGAAGACTGGAAGAATAATATTTACGAAGCGGAAAAATTCACATCTTTTACTTTCTTGTCACATGTTGATAGTTGTGATTTTTTGTTTTGCTGTGTTTTTAGCGTCCTAACAAAACGCTTATTAAAGGTTCTTCTTTATTAAGCTTTTATTCTAACATTTAGTGTCATAAATATAAAAGGCATGCCTGCTAGTGGGCGAGGCTTACTTGCATTATAGTCTAAATGAATAGCCTATGGGTAAAACTTAAAACACTCTTCTCAAAAATTACACATACACTGGCAATTTTAAAAAAAAATGAGTCACTTATTTTTCCAGATTAAAATGGGATCACTTAAAAAATCTTCTGTAACACCAGAAAGGCTACAGCTTAAATATTTGGCATGTAGCATTGTCTAATGGAACATATCGAAAGATAAACGGCCACAACCCAGGGGACAGTTATTTTACATAGACATATATTGGATAAACATTCACATTCTTCTTTTCTGAAACTATGTCGTCTAGATCTTAGGTATTTAGTTTATTGATGAAACCATGTACTTCAGGTGATAAAATTTCGCACCACTTTTTTTGCTACATTCCTGTTGTTGTACACATCTCGTGGAATATTTTCTTATTTGCAAAATAAACCTTGTTAAAAACATTGCCATTCATCATTGTTCACTACCAAAATTAGACATGTTTTTTACAATTATTTACAACAATGCTTTTATAACCTATCATAACATTAGAGTCTTTGAAATGTGTTTTGCATATATTTCCATATATAAGTTTCTTAATTAAAGTATATTTATGCATGAATGAAAATCTCGTTTTTCTTTCATCCTACGCCGAATATCTTTTTTAAAGATATTTCTTGTTTATGATTTGCCCGATGAAGCTTCCGTCCAATGGATCCCGGCAACAGTAAATTTCATTCCATAATTGGAACGTTGTGAGGCTTCCAGAATGTGACCGCCGTATCACGTGACCAGCCATGACGATTATAGGTACTAATATACCGAGGACTTCAGCACTGAAAATATATAAGAGAAACAGCGAGAACAAAAACACTGAACAGATTAAATGGGTGGGTGGGAGGGGCTATTTATTTATTTGTTTTTCAAAGTAAGGAATTATTATGAAATAAAACGATGCCTACTAGGTTTACACTTCGCGTGTAGCATCGGAAAAGAACGATTATTGATTTGAGCTCGCTTTTATAGTAGCATTTCTTGGAAGTGATTCGGTTTTTAGAATAAAATATGAATGCGCGCTACGAAGTAGTGTCTGAGAATCAGTATTTTTGTGTTGGATAAAAAAGGTTTAATCTTAAACCAGAATATCATATTAATTATTATACAAATAATGTTGGCAATTAAGCGTCATTATATTTACAAGGGTTTACAATATATGCTACAATTTGCAGTTATATTAACCAATTTCAAGCACATTTTCATAATGAGCTTACATACTGGGGCCGTGGATAGGGTTTGGGGCTGTCAATTGCCCATGTCAGAGCTATTTTACAGCTATTTGTATTGCAAAGATTGATGAATGTATTTTTCACTCTTTCTACATTATACTGTTATATGTGTTATCAAAATTTGGCTTCATTAATATTTTCAAGTTGATGCTCTGGATAAGGCCTAAACTTTTTCTGAGCTTTGATGAATCGGCTTAATGCGTACGTTGAATGGTGTTATTTTTTAAATCACTAAATCAGTAATTGATATTTATATATAATGTTGCTTTTTATTTCAAACATAAGTCAAAATTCAAAAATATCCAATACTGATACCACGTTTCAAGGCGTCGCCAATCAATCAATCAATCAATCATGAACAGAACAGAACAGAACATATTTTATTCATGATTTGTACATAGTACATCATCATTACATCTTAAATACAAATACAAATATAGTATCACGTGACATGTAACTTTTACTCATATAAGTACATGTATATAGGAAAAATTTTTAATTTCTGGTAATGAATCGTAGACTGAACCATGGATCGTAGATTGAACAAGTAATTCAGTCATTATGAATATATAAATAATACCTTACAAATATTGTTTTAGATAACATCGAGAACGAACTATTCAATGTTAAATCTCTGTTGACATTCACACAAATACATATCAGAAGTAAATTTCTAATCATGAAAGGAAACCAAATACTTGCACATAAATTTGTTGGATCAATCCAGTTATAGCTTTTTGTATCTAGTGAGGTATTAATAAAAATTTACAGAAAACCCTTTAAGTGATAAGTTGTATACATTTGATTTATTTCGTGCGCACTTTCTAAGTAAGGTTTTAATTTGTGTAGTTATTTTTAAGTTTATATATGGTGTAATTAAAGAAAGCAAAATATCAACAATGAGGTTTTCTTTATTATGATGAAAAAATGTAGATATGTTCGTACATCGGGGTATATATTTTACTCATACAGGAAATATGTCTTGTGCTTTCAAAACGTTACATGATCAAGCTTTAAGAGCTCAAAATAATTTGTTGTCCTTGTTTGAAAAAAAAATAGATGTTAAGACAGTTTTTATTGTTGTGTCAAGCATTTATTAAGATTTTGATGAGTTACGTTTACCATTTCTGAAATATTTTTTGGGTGTTAAAAAGCAATCTCCGAATTATTTTCTATATGGAGAGTTTGGACGGTACTGTTGATCTCTACTAAGTTAAGAACGTGCTGAAAATGTAAGATATTGGGGGAAAACGTAAGGAAGTACCAGTTTTTCCAGTTGTTAAATATATAAAAGAAAGAATATATGTTAGACAGAGTACCCTTAATTTATCAGCTGCATCTTAATATTTAAGATATTTTAAAGGAAAATTATATTCTTAGTCATATTTATGTTTGTGTATGTATTTTTTTCCATGTATGTTTCATTTTCTGAACTGTCTCTGCCATATCTATATTGCAAGTGGTAAAATACATTTAGTTTGCCGGTATGCCGATAAACATTTGAATTGAATAAACATTGGGATTTTCTAATGTTTAAATAAACATAGTCAAATATTTTCTCATGAAATGGAAATATGATACCACAGGTGAAAATGTTACTTAAGTGGTTCTTTATTATATTTGTTTCAAATTACATTTAAATTTGGAAAATTAATTCAGTTGTAACAATTATAAAATATCTTTATGCATAAATTAGATTACATTTTGTGTGCATTGAAACATGTGTCAGGATAAACCGATTCTTCCATGGTTTATTCTTAGGCAAGCATATTCATTAAACAGGCCAGTGAAAGTCCCATGAATGAGCCGTTCGGCGCGACATGCTATTTTTGGTTCTGGTTGTCACGTCTCTATATCCGCAGGGGATATTGCCAAACCGAAAGTAGAACGATATCACAAATTACGGGTACACAGACGTGGGCTAAGCAAGTAAATGTTATTGTTACAGCATGTACGGACGACAATGGTTGTAAAGGTGGGACTCCATCGGATACCGGCGCTACCTGTGACACTAATGTAGACCCAGCAGTGTGTAAATGCTCGTTCTCAACCCACAAACCCGTGGACGATGTGTGTCAGCCAAAAGGTAAAAAGAACATGAATTAAGATGAAAAACAACAACAATAATAAATCACGCACAAGAAACAACAGCAAAACAAAAACTATAATAAAATACGATCATTTTGCATCAGTATTTTTGCAAAGACCAAAAAGCAGTTATATAATTAACAAGGTTTTTATTTTATTTTATGGCGAAATTTTATTTTTCTGCAATGCTTTAATGCCAGAGAGAAAGTATTATCAGTTTGTAAATCTTGTGAGACATTATACCAATATTACTTTATAAACTAAATTATAGTCATAGTGCAAGGAAAATATATTCACATTATTTTTTTATAAGTTGGAAAACCTTCCCACCATCAAATCAAGGCGGCATATTGATTAATATATTGCATAAATTATACCATATTGTGCCGAGTGTAAAAAACTTGAGTCTAAAAGAACTACGGGGGTGTTTTCAGATGTAAAGTTATAAGGGTTAGGTAAATCTGTAATATTTTAGCAAATACTGATTTTGCTTATTTCACACTTTCCAAGTATACCCCTTTGTTAAACAAATATACAATGTTTCAAGTGTTTTATTTTTTAAAGCATTCAAATACACGGAATTTGGTACACTCTGCATAACCTAAAAAAAATAGCTGATCCCAGAACTTGTCGAGAGTTATACTTTCTACCAGATAAGTGGCTTTCTTTTTAAATATGGGAATTTCTCATATCTATCGGAATCAGTCATGCCTCTCGCATAGGGGTACCAGCACAAATCATGCCGATGGCTCTTGACCGCTCTCTATTGGTCAATATCGCTACTTTTTTTCGAGTTGGACATTTCAAATGTATTATATTGAAATCCTTTTTAAGGCTAAAATCATAAGTACACATGAACTTCGTGCCAAAAGTCGCAAATCGTAGTCATCGTCTCGCTCGGTCAGTCGTGAAAGTAAAACTGTTATTTTCTTTGTATAAAAATCATTAGTGTACTATGTATAAATTGTAAATTGGTACATAAAATATTTTTCTTGAACATGATTTTATATAATTGATGTTCATCCGTTTTTTCAGTGTAGAATGCGAAAAACACATGAGGGTGAAATACGAACGCCCATCATGACTTGACTTGACTATTTGAGTTTACCGTCGCTTCGACAGTATTTCAGTCATATAGCGACGTTCAGCTAGTTACAGGTGGAGGAAGACCCGCGAATGCATGAAGGCATCCGGGTAGAACCACCGACCTACCGCAAGCCAGCTGGAAGGCTTCTTCACATGAAAATCCAAATTACCCTGCCGGGATTCGAACCCACCCGGTGAGGGGCTAAGTGAGTGTTAAAGCCAACGACTTTACCCTCTCGGCCACGGAGACACCAACACCGATCATGAAACTGTCATTGACTTTTCATTGTGTACATGTACAATGCCGATATCTGCTATGCACATGAACTAAGCTGGCAAATTGTCTTTATAAAACACTTATATCAACACGCGTGTTTAATTCCTGATAACGTTTTGGTTTAGGTTAATGGTTTGGAGTCTAGTTTCGAAACCGGCTCTAGTTATACCTACATATAACTGCTGTATCATAACTTTGAAAATTAAAATGGTGCATCTGTGATATACGTCAATATGTCAAATGTAAAGCGCAAAAATGCAAATATTTTAGAGCTAAGAAATGTGTTAAATTATTAAAAATCAGAGAGACAATCAATATATATTTCCTACTGAGCCTATTTTAAAGTATCCATACTTTTAGAATTAGTACAAAATAAGTTTTGTGCGTGTGTGTATGTATTTGCATTTGTGTTCGCGTGTGTATTTTTAATGCGTCCGTGATTGTGTTTATTTGTGTTTGTGTGTGTATGTGTATGTATGTATTGTAAGTGTGTGTTAATATTTTATATGTGAATGTGTGTGTATTTATCTGTGATTGTGTGTTCATCTTGTCGAATGTATTTGTATGTAAATGTGTGTGGAAATGTGTATGTATTTTATATATCTGTTCTTGTGCGTGTGTGATTGGGCTAAATTTCTCTCCATATACACGTATAAAGAGTAAGATTTATAGATTTTATAGATAAATAGTTCCCATGTTCATCATAAATGCCGACTTCCTGAGAAATATATTTCAATTTATTTATCGTACTAACTTGTGAGAGCTCTTGCATGATTAAGATGCTCGAGTCACAAGCTTAGCATACACAGCATTTAAAACATTCTGGATTTTGGCCCGGAGACCTATATCTATCAATAAATAAATGTATTACTTCTGACTGATTTCTTTCAATGGCATCAGTTCTAGGTGATGCTTGCGCTGCGGATACTGATTGCACAGGAACTAACCATGCGTGTATCAGTAGTGTATGTGCTTGTGGTGCAGGGTTTAAGGTAGATGGTAATGGAGCCTGTCTAACCCAAGGTAAATATAACAGGTTTTAGTAAGCATTAGTACTATTTTAACATTAATTATTATATAACATTGCCATTTAAAATTATTGTAATACAGCTGATATATTGGATGGGCTTTACTCCTCAACAACAGTACTAAGCTATCTCCTTGAGAAGGATATAGCGTATCACGAAATAACACAATGCCAAACAGCCATATTATTGTGACACTGGGCCTACAATTCTTGGAACTACCTTATTTTTATGCTGGGTGTCAAGCAAATACAATTTAAAAGAGTTTTGTTTGTTGCGGATGGAGATCAACACCTCATTTTCCCGTTTCTGAGACAGGCCCTTTCATCATCAAGGTTCCAGTGAGGTTTACTCTATTCAGTTATCAAACATTTTTAAGAGCGTCATTGAATTAAATGCTTGATCGAATATACGCAAATGTATATCGTATTGAAACTTGGGTAGATTAAAAAAAAATCCGTCAAGTTAAGATACCACAATTTGTGACACATACATTTCCTGAAATTCTAACATGGCGTCAATATTTGGCTTGAATAACAAATGTCATCAGCTGAAACAGCTTTTGAATGGATCTGTTGTAAATTATCACCAGTCAAAATAATTATATACACATAATTTTGGCTTAAGATGAAAAAAAAAAAAAAAAAAAAAAAAAAACTTCAGCTTTACCGACCTCACTGCGATATCACTCAGTGGAAAAGTGGCATTTTACCACACCCAGTCTCATTAAACATGTGCTACCAGCCCTGTGCTGAGCAATCTTAGCAACATTGCCGTTGATGAAACAGATGTTAATCATTTTGTTGAAGTTTTTGAAAGCAACATAACAGATATTTTAAATTTTAATGCACCACTTACAGAAAGGACAAAAATATGTAGAATACCTAAGCCATGGTTTAATGAGAATATTGAAAGAAAAAGATTAAATTTAAACTGTGGCGCAAACATCGTGAAACTCATCAGTTTGAAGCTTTTAAAACTGCAAGAAACAAGTACAACTTTGAAATTAACAAAGAAAAAAACCCGAGTTTTGACAGAAAAGGTAACAAACGCAAAAGGTGATTCGAAGAAACTTTACTCTTTGGTGTCCAAATTAACAGGATCTAAATCGGAGAACCCTATGCCGCAAAGCGAATCTGACTCTGTCCTTGCTGAAGATTTTGCACAATTTTTCATGAACAAAATTGATAAAATACGCAATTCGTTGAAAGATTATATAAGTTACCAACCACAATGTAGGGATGTTCCACATATTGACCATTTCGAAGAGTTAAGTGAAGATGGAATTAAAAAGCTAGTACTTGAACTTAATACAACGTCTTGTGAATTGGATGTCTTACCAACACAGATCTTAAAGCAATTCCTTAATAACCTGCTGCCAACTATTACATCGTTAGTGGACATATCTCTTAAACAAGGTGTTTTTCCAGACAGATATAAACAGGCTATTGTCAGACCTCTTCTTAAGAATCTGGACTTGATTTAAAACTTGCAAATTATGGACCAGTGAGTAATTTATCTTTCTATCAAAACTTATTGAAAAAGCTATTCTCCTAAGACTTAACGCACACGCGGACAAATTTGCCCTTTTACCAATTAACCAGTCAGTCTATAGACGCTATCATTCGTGTGAAACGGCACTTATGCGACTTGTCAATGACATTCTAAGTGGCATGGAAAGTCAAGAAGTTACCGCTTTGTTCGCTATTGATCTAAGTGCTGCATTTGATACAGTCGACCATAACATTTTACTAGACGTTCTTCATAAACAGTATGGTTATCTGGCACTGCGTTGAATTGAATAGAGTCGTATCTGAGACCAAGGAGTTGTAGAGTTATTGTAAACTCATCTCGATCCTCATCCCGTCCACTAGAATGTAGTGTGCCCCAGGGCAGTTGCTTGGGTCCCTGGCTCTACTTGACCTATGCTAGTACACTATTTTATGTCATCCCACCATCAATTTCATTAAATGGGTTCGCTGATGACCATATTGCTCATAAACACTTCAGTCCTCTGTCTCATATACATGAACAACAAAATATCCAACAACTAGAAGCATGTGCCGTCAATATCAACTGCTGGATGAACAAAAACAAATTAAAAATGAACACTTCTACAACAGAATTTATATTGTTTGGTAGTCGAGCTCAGTTGAACAAGTGTATTACTACACATATTGATATTGCTGGTGACTTCATAAACCGTGAAAGTTGAATTAGATACCTAGGTGCCTACCTTTACGAAATCTTATCCTTTAAGGAACATGTAAAGCGTAAATGCCACTCTGCAATGTTGAATTTTTTCAGAGTAAAGTGTATCAGAAAATACCTGACCAGAGCTGCAACTGAAATCCTATTACTTTCACTGGTTATCTCTCATCTGGACTACTGTAATGTTATATTGTATGGTATTTCTGAGACAGAGTTGCGCAAAATGCAACGCGTTCAAAATATGTGCGCTAAATTAGTTCTTAACAGAGGCAAATATGAAAGTGCCAAGAAAGCCTTGCATGATTTACATTGGCTCCCAATAAAGGCCAGAATCAATTTCAAAATATTGACAATCATGTTCAACTGCACCACTGGTCGGGCTCCTGAATATTTGACACAATTATTAACTAAACATGTTAATCGTAGACCAGGATTAAGATCAGCCAGTGATTCCAGCATTACATATGATGTACCGTTTAACAGGAAAACTAGGTTTAATGATAGAAGTTTCTGCACTATAGGGCCGAAATTATTAACTTGTCTCCATATTAAAATCGTACCGTTTCTTTTTTTTTGATGTCCATCTTAAATCTGTATTTTAATTTCATGTTTTTATGCTTTTTCGCTATATTTTATATGTATTTGTTTACACTTTTTGGTGAGAATATATGTATGTTTATTGTACATCGCCATTGAATATCATGTATAGAAATAGGCGTTTCATCAAATAAACATGTTTAACGTTTTAGCCAGTACACAGGGAAAATACCATTTAAATGAATTTTGCATGTCACGACCGGTGATCGAACAAATGACCTCCTGGTTATGGGACATACATTCAGATTATTAAGATATAAAAAAATAAGTTCGTTTCTTATTAATAGTTTTATATTATATGATTGATCCAACTGAAATCAATTAAGTACATGTCTGTTACATTTACAGTAACCGGGCTTCCATGCTCCAGTGACGACACAACATGTACTGCCCACCTTGCCAATACAGAATGTGGCTCAAGCGGCGCTTGCCAGTGTGTTGATGGATATGAAACAGACATCTGTGTGAAGGGTAGGCATACTGTTAATAGTTTAATATCCGTTGGTATAGTAAATTTACTAAGCCACCTGCAAAATTGTATTTTTACCAGTGTCATAATGAAAATGTTGAAGATGAATACGTTGTGATTTGGAAAGAATGCCATGAAGTCTATTCCAAAACAGAGCTCATTTGATTTTTTAAGATATAGGGACACTATAATACAGTCTCCAACGCAGTAGATCTCACACAGATCTCTACCACAGTGAGCTGAAAATAGCTTTACTTCAGCAATATCGCAAGTTATCAATATCGATTTGTTTGTCGCTTGGCAAGAGTAACAAACCATCGTCACCTGGTAACTCAGAGTGGCGGTGATTGATGAGCAGACAATTCACTGTTTGACTTTGATTTTTTGTGCAGAGGCGGAACCGTAATATAGATAAGTAAAGGATCGTACACGAATATTTCATTGATATTGAAGGATATTGAAGGATATAATGAGTTTTATATTTTCATATCAAATGAATACAAGTTTAAAATTCTTTGTATCACATAACCCCAAAACGAACATTTGCCCTGTCATCTGTGCCTGTTTTTGATTATTCGGGGGTAAACCCATAACCAAACGTTAAATATTTTTATTTGCATGTAAAACAGAACAAATTATTCTATTAAAAACAACACGAATAGAATTTACTGAAACCATCCGACTCAAATTCTTTTTATAGAAAATGGGTCAGCCATGTTTGTATTTACTTATGTGCGTAAGAATACTTTCGACTTACAACTTACTATTTGTTGATATGTATGAGATAGAAAATACTACATGACTCCATTCTCTCGTAGACAAGCTGGGCGGGGTAAATGGTAAAATAATGATGAGGTCTGATTTTGAATGATTTTTTTTTATCTTCCACCTACTTCAGATTCTGAAAACCTAATAAAATACAAAATGCACTGTTGACAAAATGTTTTATGATAACACTCATGTGTAGACCCAAGAGGGGGTTAAGTGGGGGTAAGGGACCCTTTCTGGGATTTGGTTATTCCATTATTCTATTAAATGTAAGAGTAAAGAAGAAAAGAATCCCTTTGCCGTGTGGAAAAAACATTGGATCTCCCGCGAAAAGGTAATTTATATCGTTAGACAACATATCGAAAACCCGCACCCCCTCCCAAGTTAAATTGCTGGATCCACGCATGGCACTAAGATTATTGAGATCATGTTTAAGGGTACTGTGTATTGTTAAGAATTATGTTTAGCCTCTTAAGGCCAGAAGATTAACCATTTTCACTTTTTACAGTTTTAAAATGAACTCGACATTAATGTGAAGTATGACATGTTAATATATATATATGTGTGTATTAAGGATACACGTAGATTTCAAGGATTTTAATCAGTACTGACATTTTTAAAAAATACTTCATAATATTATACACAGAAAATCTGCTTATTACGAATTCCCGTAGGCCTAATGAACTTGTTAAGTACATCAGATATTTGACACACACACAAAGAACGTATCGAGCGAGATTAATTTTCGATATATCCGGGAGTTTGATCTATCCGGATTCGTTTGAGGCGGAGTTTAAAATATCATAGATGTCATCTATCAGTTACAAATATGTCAAATGATATGAACTGGACCAACTATTACTGCAATAGTTACTCTTCCTTTTGGACGGAAGTGGGTAAATGACGTCACGATTCATTTCGGGAAGTCTCCAAGGGCGAGCTCACATGGAACTCGAGATCGATCTCGATATACCCCGAGTTCCAACTGAACGGTATAGGTTTCATCACTAGTGACGTCAATTTAACCTTTGACCTCAACTCTACTAACCCTCGGTCAGCCCAGTGTTCCTCGAGAATAAGCTGGTTCCTTGATTTTACATGCTGTGAAAATGAGCAGGGTAAAAGCTATTTTACATATAGTCTGTGATTGGCCGAATTTTTACAGGCAGGAGTAAGCATTAATCATGTAATAGCCAACCCTTCACTAGCTCGCCCATAGATAGTGGCTGTGCTCAGCATATATAGTCGTCTTTAGATAATTTCTTGATTATTAGGTGGCTGTTAATGAAGAGGTTGTTTAAATCGATAGCAAGTTGTTATCAGCTGAGCGTATTCCGTTGAATATACTTGTATTTGATGCCAGTAAACACACCCAACCTTTTAGCTTCATCATTCCCTTAGTAACAAAGTTTTTAAAAAAAATAAATACTGTTATGTATTAGTAAGTGTAACATTCAACGCAAAAACAAATATTAAATTTAGACATAGAGTTGTAAATTGTTTAATAAAATATTGCTAAATTATATCTTTATTTGGTTGTATATCGAATAATTAAATTCCATGTAGGATCTACATCATATCATCATCATATCGGTTTAACAACACATTTGTCTCACGGTGGGGATTTTATGATAAACATTCTTTGTTGAATCTAATATTTTATATTATATGAAGCTCTTTTAAAAACATATTGTTAACATGCTGAGCTTTTGAAAAAAAAAAAGAACCAACTTCTACGACAACACTAGCATATAGACTTCTTTATATATTTATTATGTTACAAATAACAATGTTGTTTGTATTCAATGATGAGTAAACACCGTTTGGCATTTGTTCTGAACCCTTCAGTATACAGTGTGGCCATACCACGTGGTATATGATTTCTTTATCAATTTTGATAATATACAGCTAATGCGAATCGGAAAATTGTGTCCAACACATAGGTTCCAGTGATTCTTTTGTCAGATGTACAGTTTTTCCTAACATTCGGGAAAACCTTCTGAGTTCGTGAAATTTTGTTTGCTAACACGTAAAGCACATCGCTAATAATGTTTCCCGAATGTTTGGAAATAAAAAACATCTGACAAAAAAGCATTAGGACTCTTATGCAGTGCACAATTTTCCGCTTCTAATGCGCTATATCCCATTAAAATTGGTGAAGAAATAAAATACAGCAGTTTTCTTTTTCGAATCGATGCAAAATATGCTTTACGTGTTAGCTTAAAATGACGTCAAATACCACGTGGTATGGCCATACTGAGTATATACTTAACTACAAGGAATTACCTTAATGTAAAAGTGCTTTCTTTTCAGTATATTTATTTTTTCTTTTCATGGACGATTAAGCTGTAGGCACAGCATGCAGTGTTGCGGGAGATTGTACAGGATCTAACAGAAACTGTATTGACAGTAAATGTGCGTGTATCGCGGGATTTAAACAGGACGACGCCAAAGAGTGTCTAATTAAAGGTACATCATTATTTTTAAATGACAAATCGAAAGCTAGCGTGAGCATTGTAACTTAAATCATTCAGAATATCCACTACTTCTCTTTTTTTTCTGGTGTTTTGTAAAGTTTATTATGTCAAATGTTTTTAAACTGTTTGTTTAGAATGATTTATAGCGTTTGTTTGTTTTAATGTTTTCCATTCCAGTTGAAAGAACGTGTTTTCCCCAATTTCATACACTGCGAAACGGTCAATGAGTCTAATCAATAATGTGTCAAATTACATGTACGACTTTTTGAAAAACATTAGTAACATATCGTTTTTAAATATTATTTTATAGCTAACAATATGACGGGTGCGTGTAGCCACTATCAATATGGTGGCATATTTCTGCCAGCCAATTATCCACTTAGCTATGTCGAAACTTTTCTGAAAAATTGTCACATAGTCAGTTAGTATCTGGCAAGTAGAAAACTTAAGTGTTTTCCTCTTAGGTATCTTAACAGAACAAAACTGCCTGTTAGTGCCCCACTACTGCCAGCTATATATTCACTTAAGATAACTGGATATCTCGCCTTTTTTCAAGTTAGTCAGTTAAATTATGTGGATAACAAGCATTTTTTCACATAATTATCTGGAAAAAGGCATGATATCCAGTTAATCTAAGTGAATATATGATTGGCAGTAGTGGGCACTAACAGACAGTTTAATCCTGTTAAGATACCTAAGTAGATAACTTGAAAATTTGCTACTTGCCAGATACTAACTGAATATGTGACAATTTTTCAGAAAAGTTTCAACATAGCTAAGTGGATAAGTGGCTGGCAGAAATATGCCACCATACCACCATATATCAACAATGTACAGTTAATCTCCATTTAAAATGAAGGTACATGTATATAGATATGGTGTTATCCGTCCGTCATTCAGTTCACCATCTGACCGGATGTTCGTTCGTCATGCCTAAGAAACCAATTAATGGAGATTGATGACACTTGTATTAAATAACAATATTCGCACGCTGGTGCGTATGTAAAATATATTGTCAAGCATATATGGCCAGTTTGACAAGGTTCAATTCAGTTAATCTTCTTGTTTAGAATAACAACATGCCATTATATATATATATTAGATAATCAGTGTATGGATTAAAAAAACTAGAGGGTCGTTTGTTAAAATTAAAAACGAAACGGTTTTCCGTTTGCTTATTCAAAGGGGTTGAATATATCGTTTATTAAAACTATGGAATACTGATGCTTGATCATTGAAGTTTGAATACTTAAATC
Organism: Solen grandis; assembly: GCA_021229015.1. NCBI lineage: Eukaryota > Metazoa > Mollusca > Bivalvia > Adapedonta > Solenidae > Solen > Solen grandis. The sequence goes on along the minus strand of CM037790.1, from coordinate 31,259,929 downwards.
ATCTTTATTATAAATATGTCCTAAAAAAATTCATCATTGAATTTAAATTATCTTGATCTTAAAAAAATGAAGTGAAAGAGAGACGACGACGACAACAACAAAAACAAACAATTACGAACAAATAAATAAATAGATTGCAAACCATAAGAATTTTAATTTTAAAAAGTTTTTTAAAAAAAACTTAAAATTTGAGCATTTTTAATTTTTGTCTTCCAATATGTAAGAAAATATTTGTGAAAACATAAATATGCGCCATTCTTGATGACGTTACCATTTACAATCATGCCAGTTTGGTTAATTTGGATACAAAGATGGAATGATGGAAGAAAGAAACCCGGCATGCTTATAAATGCATCTACAAATGTAGCGACACCAACTAATGTAGGCATAGTAGATAATATGACAAAAATTCTAAACAGTATCTGTGAAATGAATATTAAGCTGAAGACTCTAGATTCTCTAGAAAGTAAAGTAAATGAATTTGACAAAGAGTTGAAGAAACTTTGGGTACATGTAGATGAGAAGATAAAGGGAACGAATGATAAATAAGAGAAAGTGTGCGATAGAGTTGAAAACCTGGAGATGGCTAAAAGATTTAACAGAGGCAAGATAACTCAGTAAGAGAAAGATAAAAACAAATTGCAAGATACGATTTCCTATTTGCAATCTCAGAGTATGAGAACTAATTTGATATTTTGTAATGTCGAAGAAGTATTAGAAAAGGCTGAAAATGCAGAGGATATACTTAAGAAGTTCATGACTGAAAAATTGGAGGTAGCGGAAGCTACAGTGATGTAGCTGGAGAGAGTGCATAGAATTGAGGCGAAGAGTCGTAGTGTCGGTATGCCGCGTAAGAGTATGTGTAAGTTTAATCTTTTCCCTGATAGAGAAATGGTGTGCAAACGGAAATTCAAAATCGAAAAAAAAACTGACTTTTACATTCACGAGCAATTTCCGACAGAGATCGTGACCAAGCGAAAGAAGCTTATCCCAAAGCTGAGAAAGGCCAAGAATGACGGAAGGGCCGCCTGGATCGTGTATGGCACGCTGTATGTGGATGGGAAACCAGTGAAGACAGACTAAGGGGTCGAGAGTAGCAGTTTGGAACGAACTGTAATGGACTGTCACCTTATAAAAGGGAAAATTCTGACATTTTATCTTTGTTAATAATGAAATTATTATACTTCTTGAATCATGGACGGATGAGCAAAGCAAAGAGAAATAGCAGGGGGGGGGGGGGGCACAAACATATATAAAATATAAAGGTAATGTGTAGTAAAAAACAGTAAATGTTGCTGGGAAAGTTCATTGAATATGCATTTTAAAAAATGTTTGTTTGTTTTGTTGGGTTTAACGTCCCACCGACAGTATTTCGGTCATTTGGAGACGATTTCTACTTGAGACAGGGCATTTAAAAGAAGAACATTATTTATTTTTTCATTACTTATTTTACACTTACCATTTTTGCCGGAAATGTTTTAATAGTAAATCCATCCTCCTTATTGTAGTATTCTGTTTTGTATGTAGAGTGTGAATGAGTTTAAGTAAATGCAATGATAGAACTTGTCATGTGTGTGATTTAGTAAAAATGAATGTGTGTAAAAGTGAGCAAGGGAAAGGGAGAGAATGAGTGAGTTAGAGAGTGAATATATAGGTAAGTGAGTGGTAGAATGAAAAAAAAATGTTATGAGCTGTTATGTTTGTCACGTGGTATATATCATATAATTATAATGATTGACGATGTACTTATTGTACAAGTCAAAAATGGAAATAAACTGTCAAACTGTAATAATGTGTCTGCTAATACCACACTCAATGACCCCTCCATTCGGGATAGAGTAAATGAATAAAAAGAAATAACTGCTTTAAGAAAATGTGGTGAATTCAGTTTCGTTCCAGTTATTAATTATGTGACTTATTATCTTTCGAGCAATGTACAGAGGTGAAACTAATTTCATCTGACTTTGACACTATACAATTATTTAATCAAGACAGTTTGTGAGACAGTTTCATCCTATTGTTCGAATAAAGAAATTCAATTCTTATTGTATCGGGTACAAAGTTGCTTTTTAAACAGTAACCGGATTGGCATGCCCCAATGGCGACACGCAATGTACTGCCCACCTTGACAATACAGAATGTGGCGAAGATGGCGCGTGTCAGTGTGTTGCTGGGTATGAAACGGACACGTGTAAGGCTATTGTTCTCACACAGGAACGAGTATTACAATTCATTATAAACGAAATATGTATTTTAAGTCAAATAGGAAGTTCCTCTTAAAGTTAACTAGTGCTTAAAAGAATCATATACTCTTCAAATCCACGGTCAGTGTGTATAACTGTTGAACTGCAATCTCTCTACTGAAAAAGACCTTGATTCTCATGACAGATCAAATCAAATTATATACTTTAAATAATGTTTGTGTTGTTGTTTTTTTTGTTTTATAGGTACTGCTGCCGTACATGGTCTGAACGTTCTATTGATGGTGGTTAGTGCCATTGTCTGTGGCATATCCAGGATGTGGTAATGTGGAAATAATGTTTTATTTCATGTATATTTCCAGGCCTAATGCTCAATAATTTCTGGATTTCAGTTCGTTCTAAATTGTTTTAGACTTCAATGTATTTTGTTCATACATTTTTCCAATTTAACAGTTTCTCTATTATTAATGACGACGAATATAGTTAATTACGGGTTTCTTTTCATATTTCAGACCAAGTGGAACTCATTCTACACTTCAACAACAGATAGTTTTATTTTCATATGTACCGTATGCTTAATAACTTTGCATAAGGATCTACGCAACTTTATATAATATTAAATTATATTTAATAACGAATAAGTGTTTTAGGTTCACCCTTTACAAAAAAACGTCATTAGAATTTTAATGATATGTATGTGCCTAATTCACAACTGAGATTTAATCCACTCCACATAAATTGTTTGGCTTTGTCGAATAACCTGAGCTTACAGTAGATTTTTATGGCCTCTCTATTTGACAATAAATTCATTTTCTCTGCTGGAATGGTAAAGTGGCTAGATATTTTGGGTAGTTGTCACAGTTTGTTCACGACACAGTACCAGTGTATAGCGTTGAAGGACACCAGGGCAGACACGCTGGGGGAGAGTATACTCTTTCGATTGGCTATAACAACCAATATATACTTTGGTTAAGCTAACAGCAAAAGGTCGTTAAGAATATGTTGATGACTGACACCAAATTGTTGAACACTTTACTGCCCACTTAATAATAGATAATGGGCCCACTAAATGAACATCACACACTGGAAGTTTCTTTCAAACTAGCGATTTCTTTACCCTATTCCTCTATTTTGTTTAACCAGAACAGTCATATTAAAGACACTTTACTTTAGTGTATAGTTTTATTTGTTTTTTAAAACCATCCATACAAGACAACATCTCCAACCATTTATTATGTAGTTAATGCTAACTGCCCTTTAAGGAATTTTGTGGTCATAAATCTACGGATCTATGGATATCACTATCGCCATATAAATTCTAATGATAACTGTTTGACAACTCAGAAAATCAAAATAAACTTCAAATAGTAGGAGTTGTAGGAAGGAAGCAAACTAAAAAGGACACATCTTAAAAGTATTAATTATCTATTATAGATTGCCAAATTAAAGCATTATCCTGTGTTTGTTTCCAAGTAATGCTCTCTATCATTGAAATGCATAGCAACATAGTAATTGTACTCAAAGGAAAAAGAAACACAGGGTAACTAGAATCTGTAGTAGCCAAACTCAAGTTTTTACATCCTAACCTTGCAATAAACCTCATGTGATAGACCCATCTCGTTCTAAAGCATTTATTTTGTTTGAAAAAAGAATCTTTATCAAAATAATTTAATCTGTAATACCGTCGAATACCTCCTATTTAAAACTGACACAAAAGTTTACCTTGCGTTTCCTTTTACTGTGAGCATATAATATTTATTGTCGACATATGATGACATTTTTTTTTTTGAATTTGTCGACTCTATAATCAATATACAGTTCAAAATGCTCTGTAACACCTTTACACACAACAAAATAGATAATGAATATCAAAAAATGAAAAACTAGTTAAAGACAGTCGAACTTTGTGTCTGCGCCCAACCAGACTTGCAATAAAACCAATAATTGCAGAAAGATATACACAATATTCATTTACTATAGACTTCTAGATTACATACGAATATAAGTACCTTGATATACACGAATTTCTATTACGAGTCCTTACGTATCGTACACTTTCGTAATAGTAGATTATGAGCGATTTACGAGTTGTCATTAATTATTGCGATTTATTTGCAGCAAAACACGATTTGTTACGAGTTACCACGGATAGATATGAGCAATTTACGGGTATTTTACAAGCTTTGTACGATTGTTACAAGTATATAACGGAATGTTTGATTCATAGAAGGTTTTACTTATTTGTTACGACCTGCTTACATGTTGTAACGAGCAAAATGATTATTCAAACAACATTGCATGTGAGAGATACAGATTGAAAGGAAAAACAGCTTTCATACTTTTCCCCAAATCACGAAGTAAACAGGTACGTATCTTTTCCTAAAATACTCTTATTTACATGTAAAGTGGGAGCAGTTTACGAAGGGTTACACGTTGTTGCGTCCGGTTCACGATACTTACGAAACGTTACGAGTTGTCTACGAAAATAAAATCCAAGCACAATCGTAAGAAAATATTTGACATGGCAAAAAACATACTTCTCCTTTTACGGATCCTTACGAGTGTCTGTGAGTTGTGACAAGGTATTTATGGATATAAACGAGTTACTTACGGATGCCTGCGCTTAGCTACGTGTTGGTGATTCGTAAGAACTTGTACGAAAAATCCATCATGTATGTGAAGAGGGTATAAAGTGTTCCTGACTTTATACTTCAATATCTTGTAACACATACATTCTCGTTTGTCGTATGATAATATACCAAAAACTATGATTATACATCATACGAAATATATGGACACACAGTTTGCAATAATAATGATGTTTTTAACTGACACTTCCTTAATATTCAACAATACGAAAACCTTTAAATGAAATTTTATTTATTTGTGTAGGACATTTACCAACATAAGGTAATGATAATCAACAAATAAAGTTCGTCAAAGTGTATTGATGTTATTGCATTACGTTGTAAAACCATCAATACAATTAGCATAATAAAAAAACACTACATTTAATTACATTTTGTATTAATAAACAATAAGACAGCGATGCCATAAGTTTTCTTTAATTCATGTACGTAACTGCTTTATACAGCGTATTACAAAAAATAAGAAATGCCTTAATTGTGAATCGATCATAAACAATACAGTGGAAATATTATATGCTGGTTTGAAAGTCATAAAATCATATTCGGAAAATACAATTATCATATAATATTTGCATAAAAAGAGCTTGTAAATCATATAAGATTAGGAACGTTAATTGTACTATACCGGATTTTGCAATGATTCATCATATTGTTAAACATTTTGTTAACAGTGCTTCCTCCCCAGCTGCTGTATAAGTTATTTTCTATTTTACACCTTTGCTGGGACATATCACCATAATTTGCTATAAACATTTTTTTTACCGAATATTCATATGAAGCATTTTAGCAATATTTGATGCATTTGAAGTTAATAAATGAAAACATACATAAGAAACAAAATTAATAAAAGGTAAATAATGTTGAACATTAAAATGTAATGAAAATATATTAAGTTCTAGCTATACATTTGATTTATATAATATCTTATCACGGCAATTTGATCATTTGACTCTTATGTCTATAATCAAGTTATATAAAATTCTCGTTTAAGGACGTTTCATCGGGTTATCACGGATTTTAATGATCGTATTTTTTTTTAAATTCTTATTTATTTCAATTAGAATGTTTAAGGGTACCCAAAATATAAAGGCTCATGTGACATAATATTATTAAAAAGTATAATTGCCAAATCTTGATAGTCAAAAAGTAACATTTTAGTGTTTTAATGCAAATTTGGCCAAAAAAAAAAAAATCAATAACATTAAAAATATTTTTAGTCAAAAATAAACATGGAGAGGTATATATTTTTATATATTTAGACAGCCTTTATGTCAGTGGATTGAATTTGAAACAATAAAGGAAATCAGTCCTTCGAAAATATATATTAAGAATTATACATGTATATACAAAATTTCATTGCTTCGGGATAGTTTTTGTATACACTTTGGTCCTAGTACAATTGTGATTGTACGCTTGTTTGGTATTTTTCATACATGTTTGACCGTACTTTTATCTGTAACTAATAGAATTCATTATAAGTTACAAATTGTGATAAATTAATTTGAAATTATTATCTTTAAATTTTAACACCTTGATTTTTTTCAACAAATTTCAGCAATCAGAGATGTTTATCATTGGATAAGATTTGCCCCAAGATTTTTTGCTAATATGTAGTTTAATACTTTTGTCATAATTGGTATTGTCTCCATGCTAAGTTTAAATTTAGTCCCTGCATGTATCAGTTATACAAAATTGCTGCTTCAAATGCAATACAAGACGGAGACGACAACACGCAACAAATTGTTTAAGGAACATTTTGGACAGTTAATTGATAACGTGTCTAATGAATATTATCTGTTTGACACATTTTGAACATTTTGAAGGAGGATACATACGGTTATGCAATTTAGACCTGTGTAATTATCTTTTGATGACACAAATAAGTATGAGACGAATAACACATGTTTATTTAGGGCCACACGTATTAAAAAGCAATGTAAAAATCCCTAGAATAAGAAAGATAAACTTTGATGCACAAACAATACTCCATCTTGATAATTGTAAATATAGTAAAGTCCTTTTAAGAACATTTTACAGACTGTGAGATCTTGTACTGTAATGTAAAATAACACAACAATACGTACACATATCTGCACTAAACTCTATCATTATTTATTACATTTGCTATCTGTTTTTGGATTGACCGGTCCAAGTATTCGGATTATTAAAGCCTCTGAGAAATATGTGAAAATTTGATATCACAAAATAGTCCCGTCCTGATAAGATAACAGTATATGCAATTAACCTTATGCACGAATCTTCAAAGTCACGGAAACGCAGGCTGATGGCAAAAATGGTGTTGGTGAGGTAATATTGGTTATTAGTGCCTTCGATTAATGAAGGGTCATATAAAAACAATATTTAAAAATTAATGATATACATATGAAATGTTTAAATATTCATTTTGATGTTCTTGAATTTTAAGAAACTCTCGAGTGGTGATATGATATATAAGACCTTAATGTTTGTAGGAAATGCATTTTTACTAGCAGCCCCGCCAATTGTGCGAATAAAATATTGTCTTTCTAAACTGGTCAAGAAGTACGATCTGTATTTTGAGTGAATGTGGATGTTGTTAAGTGTTGATTATTTTTTGGTAACGGAATATGATGATCTGAGTGATCGGAGTAGTATTTTACCAAGATCTGATTAAAATAACACGGCACTTACAATGTTGAATATTTTTAAACATTAAATCTATGTAATTTGAATTTTACTAAATCGTCATCCTCAATAATGACATTATTGTTACATTTAATTGAAATCTGGTGAAAGGTTTTAATTATGACTAGTATGTTTATGTTTTGATTATGACTAAGACTGTTCCAAGACATGCTGCCCGCAAACTATAATAATGTAGCTGATAAATGATAGCGTTATTTATATCACTGTTGAAATATTCATCCTTTTGTTTCATTAAGGAGATAAAGTAAGAAAATGGCCCATTGTTCAATAAATAAGACGCAACGATAATTATATTTGTGACTTATAAGTTATACATTTTATACGGTTTGGATCGAGTTCTCTATACTTTTAAACTTCTCCTGAGATTGATATACTGGTTCGTAATATTCCATATTAACTAAGGAATTAATGGTTATATGGTTGATTTTGGTATAAGAAAGAAATGGCGCTTTATTAAGATTTGATTTCAACCTGAACAGAACATTTGTTCACTTTTGTAGAATTCAATTTAAAAGATGAAGCCTGTTGTAAGAAAGCCTATTTCATCTTATTGGATGAAAGTTTAGGTTTTAAAACTTGCCGGGCACTTATCGTCACCAATGTCCCATTTATTCAGTTTAATTCTCCATGAGAAAACACGTTTAAACACAGATTATGCGTTTTTGATAAGTTTCCAAAAATAGAAACGTAGTTCCATCTGATTCAGGAACCTCTTCATAAATAATTTACTGAGAGAAGCGAGAAACGTTGCTTGTTTCTCAGTGAAAACATGTTGGTTTAATCAAATAAAAGAGCAAAAAAAAAAAAAAAAAAAAAAAAAAAAAATATTTTAAAAATGGGAAAATATCACCATCAACTTGATTTATTACTAAATGGTCGTTATCTTTGTTTGTTAAAAACGTTGAAACGTTTGAAACTTAAGACACTACTCCTATTCACGTGGCATTCTATAGACCAATCAAATCACTGGATATGGAGATTGAAGTAATATATACACAATTCTACCAAGTATTTTCTGCGTTCGACGACCATCAGCACGAGACTAAATTCTACCAGCAATGGTAAGTTAAAAGTGTCTATATTATTTTTTCTCTAGGTTTATTCATGATTTTTCAATCGACGAATTTGAGTCTTTAGGATTTCGATGTCATTTATATTTTTCACGATTTCTGTGTCTTGATGCTGGAAAAAGACTCAAAATTGCATTTGGAGACAGCCCTTGTTAGAATGCATGATTCCTAGCACCATATATGGCGCTCATTTACATGCGTGTTATTTACAGAACACATAATTTTTCTTTTTAAATTTAGAAGTCGTTTGTTTATGATAAAAACGAAGCGGCTTTCCGTTTGCTTATTTCAAAGGTATTGAATATATAAGTTTATACAAAGAAATGAAATAATGATGCATAATAATATAAGATTCAATACGTAAATCATCATTATCATAAATATATAGTTATGTTAAAAAAAGCTTTAAATCTTTTTTTTTTTTTTTTTTTTTTTCATTTTTATCTTCGTAAGAAGATATTGAGAATGCATAAATATGGTTTAATTATCTAAACGTTTAAAAAAAAAAAATTTTAAAAATTTTTTTAATATTTTTTAATTCTATGTAATTAACGTGATAAACGTTTTGAAACTTTCAACAATTTATTTGCTTTATATATTTGCTTATTTTTAAAACCTTTAAACCGTTAGCAAACATAAAAATCGATAGGTAGATATACATGTATTTGTCATTTTCTTCAGGTTTGCAGAAAGCCGTGATAGCAAATGCAATAAGTTATCCGTATAGGTTTTCTGGCTCTAGTATAATTATACTAATTCATCGTAAATGCGACTCATGTACTCAAAATCGTAATACAATTCACAATTCAACGCAAGCACTCTTGCCTGTAAAAGAACAATCGGGTCTTGCTCAACCAACCGAATGACTGCTTTCATTTCTTTCTCCAAATTAAAAGATTTCATGAATTATCCATTTTACGAAAAAAACATGAATAAATCATGTTTGATAACGTAATCAATTGGAATTTTCAGGACTCTTTGCGCATGTTAAGGTACGGCAATATTACTTATCTTAAGTTAATATATCCAAAATCTATGATGTTTTTAATATATTTTGCTTACAAATCAATGTTGTCATAAACAAGTTACACAACATAAATTCCTTAAGGTTTGCTTAAGATTGGCATCAATACTCAAGACGTTGTCCAGAGCGCGAATACAAAATGAATGATTTTTATATTTCAACGACATCAAAATCAAATGACTAAAGAAAAATATTTTTTTGCAAGGACATGTTCAGCTAACGTTCTATTAATCTGGAAAAAATATCTTCGAGAATGCGAACAGGTTAGTTTTCTCATTTTCAAGTAGGCATTCCATCAAACATGAATATCTGCTTGATCTGTTTGATGACGTAATCGTAGGGTATCAAGTCACTTGTCTACGGCGTGAAAAAACAGTGAGGCGATACTTTATCTAAAAAGTATCAATTAACACTTGGTTTAAGAACGCTAAATGCTTAATTTGATTCTAGTTAGGTGCTTTATATATTTTTATTATTAAACCCCGTTGCACTGTACTAATGAAAACTCATATTATTATAGAGGACATACATTACGCAACACGTTTATTCCTGAAATTCAAATCGACCATGCAGTCGGTGCAGAAAAAAAATATAGGCAGATTTACATTCATATCTATATCATTTTCCACATCCGTAGGATAGCTATATTTGGTGTAATTGTCGTCAACAATTTTAGGTGAGAAAAAAAATCGAAATATAATTAAAAATGAAACATTACTCATTCCGTTTACATTCTACAGATTTAAGTTAACACGTTTCTTTGCAAACGTCAAATAATTTTTGGTAAAGATGACCGCAGCAGTTTCGACGTTTTTTGTTTGTTTATGAAGCTTAAATGACAATGACAGTATTTCAGTCATTTGGAGACTGTGTTACTTGAGACAGACATAGTGCTGCCACACTGCAGTATCACGCCGTGGACATGTGGCATGATACCACAACCAGTTACATTATCCTTACACCGGGCCAACCAGTCTGTAACCACCCTGTTATATGCTTAGTGCCAAGAAAGGAGCCATATTGGAAACGTTAAGAATTTCACGAATGTTTGTAGAATGATCTTCTAGATAATGAAATAAAAACAGGGGGGGGGGGGGGGGGGGGGCCCGGCCTTGGAATTTTTTAGTATTATTATAAGTATATCCTGTAAAGAAACATTTACAGTTGCATTACCGGTGGTTGGTTAAAATATACTCCCGCGTGATAATAATTAGAAACTGTATTGTTTGTCTTTAAAATGATAACAATCAATTAGTATATACAAGTTAATAAACAAGATGTGTTAAAATAACAAAGATTGATATTTCTTCTTTTTTAACATTGAATAGATACATACTTAAAAAAAAGCATATGGACTTTAAAAATGATATCGTGTTTATGATTAAAAAAACACACACATTCATGAAAACAGTGATATCCATCAACGATGGCTTCAGATGAACATAACGGACTTTCAATAGATGGCTTCAGATGAACATAACGGACTTTCAATAGATGGCTTCAGATGAACATAACGGACTTTTAAAACAATAGTGCTTTATAAATATTCCATAACTTTATGTTATTCAATTTCTTAAGGAGTTAATTTCGCGAAACCACCAATACAATTAGAAGATATGTTCCATTGTATGTTATTATGTGTTGACAAACGTGAAAATGAGGTAAAATGATGTAGATGAGTGAGAGAAACATGTAAAATTTCGCAATGGTGAACAAGAGTGTATGGTAAACCTATCATAATATACGTATAATAAAGGGTATCTGACAGGTAATATGCAACAAAATAAATAAGTTCCAAACCGTATGTGAAGCCCCCCCCCCCCCCCCCCCCCCCCCCACTAAAAAAAAAATACGAATTAACCTTGATTGATTTTCTAAATTGCAAATAGAAAAATAAAATTCATTTAGAATGAAGCAAACGGAATTTTGACATTTGAATTAAAAAATGTTGATACTGCTTACTTATTTTTACACTTATATAGAACGTATTCTTACATAGGATATGTATTGAGTAAAAAAATGAAAAATGCATTTACACACGTGCATTGCTTAATTTATTTTATAACAGGCAACGCAACGAGTTTTTCATTACACTTTGCATTCAGGTTTACTTTTTATGACTCGTATGTTTGAACAGAGAACATTTGAAATATTTTTCTAACCAGGTAGCTTTACCTTTTTTTCAGGCAGCCCTTAAACATTTCGTTCGAATGGCGTTTGTGATTTTGAGTCTGTCTTGCGCAGTAACATGGGCAGGTATGTGCGAGTATGTGTAAATACGTTGTTTGGCTTTTATCATTTTCAATGAAATAATTTTTATCATTTATGCAATAATTAAATACAGAAACTAAGTTAAATAAACGTTTTGTTATCATATTAATTTAAAAAAGAAATGATTTCTTCATGATCATTTAAACATTAATTGCAGCTTTGGATGCTGAATGCACAAACGGTAACGAATGCGACACAGTTGAAAACGCAGCTTGTGCCGATGTTTCAGGAACTTCAACATGTATTTGCAACGAGGGATATAAAAAAGAGGAAACTAGCTGTGTTGCGAAAGGTAACACGAATACATTTTTCATCCATTTTATTCGATTGATCGATCTCTTGATGTTATTAACAATGTGTTTAAAATATTACCGGCATATTCAATGTACAGCTTAATATTTAATTGAAAATACGCTTACATGTTATTTTTTATTCGTGTAAACTATATCCCACTCAAAGGTACATTTCCTATTTGATTGATAACAAATTGGTGAATTCAATATTGACAGCAACTGGTTTTAAACGATTTAATTAAACAATGAATATGATTATAAAACGAATTTATATATCTATGAAAATAAGCTTAGTATTTTACTTAAGTGAGATATGTTTTAGTCTATAAATGTATGTGTTATATTATGTAAGTCACACTTTTTTAAAAGCTAAACGTTTGAAATAAATACATAATAAAAGCAACGAGAATGTATGCTACGATTTACGTAACGATATCATCTGAAAAACATAACTTGCATACGAACATAATTTAACTTAATTTGTTTTCCACAATTTGAATACAATATGAGCTATTCGTTTATAAGGCAAAATGTATGTTGTAGACAAAAAGATCAATGTATTGAATATTACTCATCTGAATTAAGATTAGATTGTTCAAACATAATTTTACATAAATTTCCCTTTTCCTTAATTTACATTTGTTTTAACTGCCCTTCTTTAAAATTCCCCAATATATCTGAATCAAATCTGAATCTACTTACCTTTTAAAAATTCTCGAATAATTACTGAAGTCATATCTAATCCATGCACTGATGCATCTCTAAGAATATACTAAAAAATGAGCCCATGTGTTTAAAGTTAAAAAAAATATGTGCAAGGATTTAGTGGTGGTAAGGTGCATGCAGCTCGTATCCAAGGAATGGGTATTTTGGTGTAAGACACATGCTTTATGAAGGCAGCACACGACAACTTTAAATGACGCAGGGCAATCGTAAACGAGACACGACACACGACATTATAGTGTGTAAATGTCGGTTTGAAGAACTTTAAGTTTTCCACGAAATATCGTAACAAGAGCCGAGCGTCGTTGTAAAATGTTGTGTGCCGCACCGCATTGTCGTGTGTTGTTTCATATTGTCGTGCTAAATTCGTGTGTCGCATGGATAGGTCGATGTACGACGACTTTAAATGACACACGACAATATGAAATGACACACGACAATATGAAATGACACACGACAACGCAAAATGACACTCGAGACTATAGCACACAAATTTCGTGGAACTTTCGTGTGTCGTAAAATAGTTTTATCGCGACACACGACATAAAAATAAACGACGCACGACAATACGACGCAATATACGACAATGCGAAACTGCGACACAACATTCGACATTATAGCGCGCAATTGGCGTCTAAACAGTGACTGAGTAATCTTTCATAGGCGCACCGTTAAAAACAGTGACATAATTATAAAAATAATACTGCAAAACAGACCAAAA
>CM037790.1:31196193-31246193 GCA_021229015.1 Solen grandis | reverse complement strand
AAACAACAACAGTAAGATGACTAGTAAATCAGTTTCGCAGCCGATCTCCAGGACCAGTAGACCTGAAAAAGAGGGGTCCATCAGCCTCATTTGAAATATCTGAAGAAAAGAAGATGAAGCACGGTTTGCGCGGTTCGCCTTCCGGAGACACGGATATTTCGGCCATTTCGGTTGATGTGCAACCGTCCGGTCAGGCACCCATGATAGAGTTGAAACAGACAGATATTGATAGAATTGCCTCGGCACTACAGGATACTTTCGAGTCGAAACTCGCTGATATTGTGAAAACTATCATAGAGGGTGTCCTTATCGGTATGTCAAGTGAAATGAAGGAACTTAAAGATGAAAATATACAGCTAAAGGAAAGAAAAGCTGCTCTTGAGGAAGCTGCTGATTCAAGCGAACAGTATAGCAGGCGCAACTGTTTACGCGTCTCGGGTGTCAAGGAGACCAGTGACGAGTCTACCGATGAAATTATTTTGCAAGTCACAGATGCTATCGGAGCCGATGTTACCATACACGACATAGATAGAAGTCATTGTGTCGGACCCAAACCACCAAGACCATCAACCAATACTAAGTCGCGCGCTATCATTGTGAAATTCACGTCGTATCGTGCGCGTAACAAATTCTACAGCGTTCGGTCCAAAACACGTTCTAGCGGCTATAAAGGAGTGTATATCAACGAGGACCTGACCAAATTGCTGTTTATCGCAAGAGGAATGGTTAAAGCTAGCAAAATACACGGTTGCTGGTCTCATGATAGTAACATTTTAGTTAAGGACTCAAGTGGTAAAGTCCATCGAATACTTAGAAAGGCCGACTTAGACAAGGTTGTCTAACACACGCGCATGCACACACACACAGACACACACACACACACGCACCGCACCCCCCCCCCCCACACACACCCACACACACACAAGATAGTTTTATAACGATTTACAAGTATCTCAACATTCTCTTTCATCTAATAATTCTATGCTTTAATCTATCAGTTCGTGCGTGCAAATATACTTAAACGGAATGACAGTCCATCATGGTTACTCACTCACTCGCATGCATATTCTTATGTATTCTCACAATACGAATATATCATAACAATGAAACTTAAAAAAACATTGTCACCAGCTTATTGTTTTATAATATCCAGCTGATGTGCCTTATTGATCTTTAACATTAATTTGATATTTATCCAATGAGATTTTTCACTTTTTTATTTAATATAATAATATTTTATTTATTATGATTTTACCAAACCTAACTGGATAGCTTTCATTTCGTTTTGGAAAGCTCTCTGGTCAGGGCTTGACGAAAACATCAACTGATAACTGATTTGTCTTCCTATAGGCAGCTTTTATTTCGTTTCGAAAGCGCCTCTGAAACATTATCATCATAAGCACCATGTTTGTATCACACGTGCACACGCACACACACACGCGCGCGCGATAGCCTCTACAAACAAACACACACGTACCACGAGCACGCTCACAAACGTTCATGTCCACACTGAAATTTTCACAAAAAAATCTTCTTCATGCATACACCCAAATACCACTATCGTATTTGCGGATTTTTCATGTGAGGAAGCCTTCCAGCCAGCTGGCTTGAGGTAGGTCGGTGGTTCTACCTGGGTACCTCTATGTACTCGGGGTCTTCCTCCACTTGTAATTAGCTGGACGTCGCTATATGATTGAAATACTATCGCAGCGACGGTAAACCCCAATACAAATACAAATACAATAGTATTTGCATATATATATATATATATATATATATATATATATATATATTATGCTAGAAAATGTATTTATTTTCTTCTACCCTTGAAATTGAGATATATATTGAGATGTATATTAATTTTTTCAACTGATTTTTTCCTTCAGTTAAGTATCTGAAAATATGGGAATGTGATATGCTATGATATCCTGTTTTCAAATTAACTAATTTTCTTATTATTATTTCACGTTGAGAAGAATTATCATTCAATAGCGTCTAGTAAATTTAAAGATATCGTTTAAATGTCAATTCATCTGCTGTATATTTTTAATTATTGCAAAAAAACACATGCAGCAACTTCTGTTCATCTCATTTATAAACATGATGTTTGTTCTTTTTCTTTATTCTTTTTCATTATCTTTCTTTGAATCTGTGTCGGATTGTGCTGGTGTGTGGTACTACACATTTACTTTAGATTACCAATATAGCTTGAGCCTGGTGTTGTGTTTTCAATACTTAATGTTTTCAGGGGTAACATAAATCTTATAACATATAGAACAGATACTAGACTCAGGCTGTGTAGAACATTAAGGGGTTTTCCTCTTTTTCTTTTTTTTTTTCTTTTTTTTTTTTGTCTATTTTGTCTGATGCTCATCAAAGTTTCTATGTAATCTATTCTATCAATGAACGCTTCGTTATGTTTAGAAATTTAAACAAAACTTGACTTACTTTCCTCTGAACTGAATGATTTTGATATTCTTGCTTTCTCCGAAACCTGGCTTACTCCAAACATTAAGTCTGAAAATATAGTTCTGCCAACTTTTTCACCGCCCGAAAGGAAAGATCGATCTACCGACAGACATGGGGATGTTTTAATATATGTAAAAGATAATATATCTTACCGTCGTTGAGCTGATTTGGAACTGGTGGGAATAGAATGTATATGGATCGAAGTCAAACTTAAATGTAGAAATATATTTTTGGTCTGTTCTACAGACCTCCTAATACTGATACTGCCGATCCCTCATTAATTGAAGATTCCATTAGCCTTGCATGTGATTCAGGAATAAATGATGTTGTAATAACCGGCGATTTTAACTTAAATACTAGACTTCCAGCCACTAGAAACAAAGTTAATTCATTGTGTTTACAGAATTCAATATATCAATGTATTGAGGAAGATACCCACTATACTGAAAATTCTTCTACTTTGGTAGATCTGATTTTTGTGAAAAATCGAGATCATGTTTTACTTAGTGGTGATGGTGAACCATTTCTCTCCCAAGAAATAGATATCATTGTCCAGTATATTGTGTTTTAAATTTTAAGAAATTAATGACCAAGTCGTTTATTCGTCACGTTTGATACTTTGATAAAGGGGATTGTGTTAAATTACGACAACTTGCTAGTATTACTAACTGGAATGATTTTGACGATGCAGATATCAATAAATATGTTTAAGCTTTTACTGAAAAATTACATAATATATCAAAAGAATGTATTCCACATAAAGAAATAAGAGTATTTCCAAATGAGCATCCTTGGATAATTGATGATAAGGAAACGTAAGAGAGCCTATAGAAAAGCAAAGAAAACTATGTATATCATTGGAATATTTTAGGCGGCTTCGAAATGATGTTATTCTAAGTATTAGACAAAGCAATGAAGAATATATCTCAAACTTTTGTAATGAACTTAAAACTGGTCATAGAAACTCAAAAAAATGGTGGACATCTCTTAAGTTCTTATTGAATAATAATCAATCTCAGAAGATACCACCCTTAGAATATAATGATTCATTATTTGATCAGAATATCGATAAAGCGAATATATTGAATAAATACTTTTATGATCAAACTGTAATAGATGAAACAATGGCTGGTGATCCTGTGTTACCCCAACCAGATAAACAACTGAGTTTATAACAATAACACATCAAGAGGTTAATGATATTTAAAAACTTTGAAAACTGGAAAAGCTGTCGGGCCTGATTTAATAAATAATTATGTTCTCCGTGAATTGGCATATGAATTATCAATTCCTTTATGTAATATATTTAATAAATCATTGTTACTGGATATCGTACCATCTTCCTGGAAAGAGGCTATTGTCTGCCCGATATATAAATCAGGGGATCGATCTACTGTTTCTAATTATAGGCTTGTCTCACTACTTAGTTCTATTGAAAAGGTATTTGAGAAATGTATTAATAAACATGTGCATATTTTTTTCATTGAATTTAATACAATAACGAAATATCAGTCGGGTTTTATGCCAGGCGATTCTACTATTAATCAATTAATCTTCTGCGATATCAGCAAAGCTTTTGATCGTGTTTGGCACAAGGGTCTTATTATCTAAAGGCTGCTGGTATCGCAGGAGATTTGCTTGCCTGGTTTCAGGATTATTTAACAAACAGAACACAAAGAGTAGTATTACAAGGTGTAAAGTCTGATCCTATATATATTAGGGCCGGGGTGCCTCAAGGATCTTTGTTTGGTCCTCTTATGTTTTTAATTTACATAAACGATATTGTAGATAATATTAATTCACATATAAGACTGTTTGCAGATGACACTGGACTCTTCATTACTGTTGACGACCCAACGTCAGCATCAGCAACTCTGAACAATGATTTAGAAAAAAATAGTAATTGGGCTAACACTTGGTTGGTTAAATTTAATCCTAAGAAAACCGAAGTTGACAATCATAAACACTTAGGAATATATCTTTCTAGCATTCTTTCTTGGCATCATCAAATTGAATATATCAAGTCGAAAGCATGGAACCGTATAAATATCATGAAAAGAATGAAATTTTTATTAGATAGATCGACATTAGAAATAATATATACTACTTTTATAAGGCCTTTGCTTGAATACGGTGATGTTATTTTGACAATTATACATTATATGAAAAAGCCGAACTAGATAAGATTCAAAATGAGGCTGCTAGAATTGTTACCGGTACCACTAAACTTGTGTCTATTGGATAAATTATCTACAGTCAAGAAGAAGAAAGCACAAATTGATATTATTTTATAAAATGGTTCACGGTTTATCCCCTTTTTATTTGCAAGAACTTATACCTGAACAAGTTGGTAATATATATATCAATATAGCCTTAGAAATGCAAGTAATATTAGAAGTATTCATTCAAATACTAATCTCTATCAGAATTCTTTTTTGCTTTCAGTAGTACAAGAATGGAACAACTTGCCAGCTGAAATAAGAAATGCTAAATCAATCTCCGAGTTTAAAAGATTAATTAATACTGATTGCATCAATGTACCCAATTATTATTACTATGGTGAAAATATCAAATTTTACATTCCAGACTGCGTACAGAATGTAGTCCTTTGAATCAGGTTTTATACATGAACAATATGGTAAATTCTCCTTTATGTACTTGTGGTGCAGTCGAGAGCGTTGAACATTATTTATTATACTGCCCAAATTACAACAATGCCAGAACTGCGATGTTCAATGATTTTTCCTCCATACATAATATAAATCTTAATATACTTTTATTCGGTGATATTAATCTTGAACATGAAAACAATATAAAAATTGTTGAGGCTGTTCATTCCTTTATCAAAGCCTCCAAACGCTTCGATAATTAATGTTTGTTTTTGAGAGAGACTCCCTTATACCATCATATGATTTTACCTGTCACCAACCAATCCACCACTGATCACTGTCATCTCTAAGTTTTCCACATTCTCATATATTGCAATGTTGTCTACACATATTTATATTTTTCTTGATGTCTTTTATGCATTTTTTCCCTTGGAAAAACACTGTAGTTATTAACATATTCAGGTACATTAAGCCATATTACTTTTTAAAAATATTGTAAAACGGAAAAGAACACGATAAGAGTCTTGATTTCGTTCTAATCCTTATTATATTGTTAATGAATATTGTATATGGAAATTTACTGAATAAATAAGTTTAAACTAATATGCTATAACCAGATTCTGTAAGTTTATCTACTGACATTCACCCTTTATATTATTCTTGCTACCAAGTGTAGTGATAAATAATATAAGAAAAGTTGGCGTTATAGACCGGCGTGATATATAAAAAAACATAAAATAGACCCATTAGTAGAAAGTTTTTTTTTTTTACATCCCGCCAACTTCGTTGGAGGAATATAATTTTTCGATCGGTCCGTATGTCCGTTCGTTTTGTCTATTCATTCTTTTGTTTGCCCGTTCTTTTGTCCCTCCGCCAAACCTCAGTTTTTCCTTTTTTTCTTTGAAGATGACATCATAACATAAACGTTTGTGTTTAAGCTATTTTTCTATAAAGGGATAAAGACACATTCTGATGAAACTTTCTACACATCATCATGATATGAACTAATTAATATTTATTCAGTTGCCTTGCTGTGACTTATAGTTCACGGTTGGGTGAATATGATAGAAATGACCCATCACACATTAGATTTACTTATGCGTTAAAGCTTTTTATGCCTTTTGAAGTTTGTTAGGCGCCATATAGATTTTCGATCCGTGCGAACGACGTTCCTCCATCTGTTTACCCAACCGTCTGTTACACTTTATGTTTATCTTTGCGTTAAGCTGGTCTTCTATGAAGATGACCGCATAAACAGGGTAAAGATGGTTGTTCTGTCTTTTGTTTACCATTTTAGCTTTCCTTTCACATCTTCATAAAACATGGTAAAACATATATAATAGTTTAAACTACATGTATATGTATTTCATATAAAAGTTAAAAGGCTTGGATTAACATGGTATTTAAGCCTCAGATTTACCCTTTGCGTTGAAGCTTTTCGCTATGAAGATGACTAGGCAAACATGATATTTAGGATATGAACTAATTGCTATTAACAATCTTATGGATGTGATCAATATTTCATTGTTGGATAAACATGGTAAAATTGATCCGTCACACTTAGGTAACCTTTTCGATTAAGCTTTATTCTATGAAATTGATTTGACATTTTCGTGAAACTTGGCATACATGTACACCATGATATGAACTATTTAATACAAATGCAAGCTTACCATATTGATCAAACTTTTTTCTGTGAAGATGATTTCACATCATTCCAAATATTGGTGTAAATTTACATTATAGAATTTAATTCTGAATATGCAAGCAAATAATTGGTTCTGATCAACATATATTTGTATTACTTTCCTTTGCGCGTTGTCATTGAAATCATCTAAGTAAACACTAAAAAGGTGTTACAAAATCTAATGATATAAACCATCAATATTCTGGGGATCCTTTGGGTATTAGGTTAACGCTACGACTCGTTTTCAACATATGACAATTATATCGCATTTTGTCTTACCCATAGATAATTTAATGCAATGGTACTAGCTAAATGCAATTCTTGCTCTGGTGAAATATATCTCTAACAAGACAATACCAATATCCTATCAAAGAAGAATAATCATCATATGATATCTTCCTACTAATAGTAAATTTTATTCTATGATATAAGTTTTAGGTGATGCTTGCACTGGAAACACTGATTGCAAAGGAGCGAACCAAGTATGTACCAGTGATGTGTGTGCCTGTGGGGCAGGTTTTAAAGCGGACAATTCTGGTGCTTGTCAGGCAAACGGTAAATTTATTTATTTGCTTTTTATGAATATATATAAACATGTATTGTGTTTTCATACAAGTGATCTAATACCATATGTTGACTAAAAGCGGAAGGTCTGGGCTATACCAAATTCTAAAAAGATGGTACTGATAGCTCACTGCTTGGCGCTCATCATCCGTAGTTTGATTCAAGGACTGGTAAGACCGGTGACTTAGTTTGACCCAGTTCTTGTCAAGCAAAAAGCATGTGCGTTTCGGGAACGTTGTTAGTTATAAATAATGTTTCGCATAAAAATAGAGTGTGCACTTATGAGGCAGGCTTTGAAGAAGAGAATATCCCTTGTCAAGCAATTTTTTTTTTTTTAGAGAGTGTCGAATTCAAAGGTCATGGTATATTTTATGTAGCTTAAGATATATCAAAATATATCAAAATATGCATATTTTTAGCATCTAGGTAGTTTTACATAAACACTCGACTAAAGCGTAGGTAACAACCGGCCATACTCACATGCCTCTCAGAACGGTGAAATTTCGAAACTACGCGCGTGTGGAGTAAAATGGGCAAATACTTAAGTACAAAATAAAAAATAAAACGGATAAAAAAATATGCATGTGCAACCCGCCCCTCTTCAACACAACTTATGTCTTAGTATTTTCCCATTTAAATTTACGTCTCTGTCCTATACATACGATGTACGTACAATTCTAAATTTCTACGATTCGAGCAACTTTAAGAACCCTTACGGTCACCGTATAATCGTAACTGTCACATGCATTCATGTCTGTACGATTACGGAGGATGCAATCGTAAGCTATCCGACTTGTTTTTTTATAGAGAAGTCGTGCGGAGCTCGTAAGGAACTAGTACGTACTAATGAATCACGTATATATATTCTTTATTTACGTCTCATCTTTGTACAAAGACATATAATTGCACATATCATTAATACTTTATACAAGTACAAAGCCACTCAAAATGAGTTATAAGAGACACGAAACATAAAAATTATAATCAATCAAATACACATGTATATATGTACACGATACAAAACTAGAAACATATGCTAATCCTAACTTAAAAACTCATTAAGATACTACTTTAAATAAGATTCTGAAAGACAAAAAAGTACACTACTGTGTTACATTAAAGAATGGATGTAAAAAATCGATTATCACCCCTGTCAGACAGTAGATGAACCGATTAGCATCTGCTTCTAGTTTACAGATAAAAAATGTTTAACTATTACATACATAATAAGAAGAGAAACATTACTAACATAAATAAAACAATCTAGTATTTAAGAATACTGTTGCAGGTTTTGGCACTTAATCGACACAGTGTTTCTTCGGATAAAATAAATGAAAGCTTATCAATATCAGGTAGTAGATTAAACGAAGGGTTAATGGAGATAGCCTTTTCAATTAACTCTTTACGACAACTGTTATATAAATCACAATATAATAAAACATGTATTTCTGTTTCAATTACATTATCTCGACAGAATGGACATAGTCGTTCCCCTTCACTAATCCCCTCATACCTTCCCGTTTCTATTCTAATAGGCGCTACACCACATCTAAACTTGCTGACAGCAGCCCTGTGTTTCGGTGCCATAATAATCTTACAATAACGTTCTGGCTTATACTCTGTTTTAAATTTACAATAATTTCTTAGCTTATTACTACCCCTTCCAGATTTACCATTTGTTTTATTTATATTTTCTCGCCAATCATTTATATATAAACTAAACAAGTTATCTTGTAATTTGTTAACAATATTATTTTTATACACATTGCTATTTAAATCAATAAAATCATACAAATCACAGTTAATCAATTTATCTTTGACATAAAAGAACCAAGATTTGTGAGATCTATTTGAACTATTATCCGCCCAAAGTGCTATGCGTTTATTAAGTCTATCATGATTTGTGTTACATAATTTAGCCCAATAACTGACCACAGATTTCCACTGACGGATAAAGGGGGCGTCCATGCCATTTCCCCTGCCACCGCATCATTAGGTGTATATTTACCAACACTTATTATACATATGACCGGTGTCCGCACGTTTTCTGTTTGACAAGAAAAAACTTAGTTCGGCGAAATCTGACCCTGGAGCAAAAAACGAACCGCGAGAGTATTTTATGTACATTTCTTAAGTGACATGGTACCATGCATTACGATCAGATATAAATTCATGTTAACATAATATTTCATCAAACTCAAAGTCATACGTCTCTTGCTGTATCATAAGAGACAATTAAGTAGAAAACGATTTGGAATATGTCTGTAACCTAGTTCTTGTAAGAAAATAGGCTGAAATAATAATGTAATAGTGAGTTCTACGTTTTCATATTCATCATAATTATAATCAAGAAAGACTTATCTAATTGCATAACTACGTTTAACTCATTAAAACAAAATCAATATCTCGACTACATAGAATTTTTAATGTAAAACATACTTAAATGCTGGTGAACATAAAGTGATTTATATTTCGCGCAATCTCGGCTTAGTAAATACTTATGATCGAATCATAAGGATGAACGGTAGTGTTAGATATACAATACTTACTGAAGTTGTTGACATTTCCGTTCACCGATTAGATCACACATGTGCTGAAATAGATGTTGATGCAATATGTCGTGATTGTAAATAAAATTGTGATTTGAATGTAGTTAAGGGTTTTAAAGCCCATTTTACAGAAGAAAATGTCAAAAATATGTTGAAATATTGCACTCAATGTATTTTATTTTAATTCCTTGCAACCATATTTGTATTTTTATGACCAACCTGTTTAAACGATATTATCATGATCTTGAACACATTTAAAATTGTTACCGCATATTTGTATATATGCATGTCCATTATCTGTTACACAGGTGCAGCTGCTTTGCCCTCTATCAATGTGATGTTAATGCTGGTCGGCGCCCTTCTCTGTGGCATACTAGTAACCAAGTACTAATGCAATAGGTACCCGTATAGTTCTTATATGCAATGTATATACACTTTGAAAACGCCTAGCTTGGGAAACATGACAAATATTTTATTTCGTGTTTAAAACGATTTTAAATTATTTTGATTAGAAATAAGTTATATTTCAACAAAAGATTAGTTTTATTTCCTACCTTTATCACTAAAGAAAAGAGGAGTCAAAATGCGGAAAAAAAAAATGACGTAAAGTACTGAAGTTTTACACATGAGGCGAATTTAAAGTCTTCTAGTATTGAATCCTGGATTAACTACCAAATGAAAAAATACACTTTTCACCCCGAAAATATAAAGAAACAATAATTTAAAGAAAACTCAAACTTTATTTATGATTATCATTCTAAATACTTTGCAATTTAGAGCACAACAAATTGATGGTGATTAGAAATGTAGTATTATTATCTTTTTTTACAGAACACCAAGGACAACATTATTTGATGTGTTAAGTTTATTTTTTATTTTAAATTATTCAGCGGTTTAAAAATGCAGCAGTAGCTTTAACTTTTCTACGTTTAAAAATCCAATGTGTACACATACTAATTTCACTCTAGAAATACACTCAGCTATAGAGACAAAAAAGGAAAAACATGTATTTATCATTACTCAGCGAGATGTTGCTTAATAAATCCTGTATGCCCCAAGTGTGGGACCGGCAAAGTGGTTAGATATGGTGTATTGATGTCCCAATTTGTGCAGGACACATTGACAGTGTATAGCGTTGTTAAGACAGACACCAGAACGGACACGCTGGGAGAGCTGGCATCCTCTCGATGTTGCTATGACTACCATTTCTACCGGAGTTTAGCAAACAGTGAAGGATTGTGCTCACATGTTGGTGACCTACCCCCGTCTATTGAACATTAAGCCGCCCACCTTTTCAAAGATGATTAACTCACTGAAAAAATATGAATTTAGTTCGAATATGAAATCAAAAGTACCGGGAAACTCTTCAAAATTATATTTTCTCTATTCTTATTCTGTGTTTTTTTATAACCAGATATTTTATTAAAGACATATTTAAATACATCCTTTAGTTATATTATTTTCTGAAAATATTGCCATAAGAAGTATAACAATATCTTCAAGCATTCATTACACACATTGTACCAGGACCATTTAATGGGTACCCATGAGGTAACTGTATAAAATACTTCGTACTATTGTCACAGCATTTTATTTCATGATTGATTCTTTTTTTATTCTATAATCAGTATTATAAAACTATCCGAGTATTCTTTACATAACTTTAAATAATATGTTGCCAAGTGTATGTTTCAAGACCTTGATATGTCCAAACACTTATCTTACAAATTAGTAACACTATCCCAAGTCTCATTTCAAGGGCGGCAATCCCCCAAAATACATTGAACTACGGATATACGAGTTGTAGTAACTGAGTATCAACACCTCTACTAAGATATAACGTAATCATGGAGTACAACGCCTTATAGACTCAGATCGAGGTTCGGTCCCAGATCGTGGGCAGATTCGAAAATCGTGGGCCGATCTGAAATCGTGGGCCGCTTTCTAATCCGCAATCAACCACGATCTGGGACCAACCCTCGATTTGAGTCATACATATGTGCAAACGCATATGATTTATTATGTGTTATCAAGGAACCATGTATTAAAGCAGCTCGTTCACAGATGGTCATTGACTAATAGTTTGATTTTACACCACCGTATATGTGTGTAATACGTCTGAATGCCGATGTACAAACACATGGTCACACAATGCAACCATTCGTGATAGTGGAGTAAAATGGTGGTCTTCCCATCACAGGCAATATCGTTCGTAACGCTATTGAAAGTATATTTAGGATTATAAAACTTATATCTAGATTTCCTATTTTCATTTGCCTTCACTTCACTGATCGCATTCACTCTTCACACATGCGCTCACTTCACAGGTTGAACTTATGAATTTGCTACCCGAATCTGGCGAAATACAAGATGACCTACACTTGCCGAGTTCATTTATCAGGAAAAAATATTAAAGAGTGAGATTTGAAAACAAAACCGTTTTTCCTTCTTTCTTTTTTTATACTTCTACCGATCATTTGTGAACGGCAACTTTGAAGACAAAAATAAATGTTCAGGAATGACTTTGTTATCAGGTGAAAAAGATGTGCAGCTAGACCGGGACCTGAACCTGGGGCTGCTTGCATTTTGGCGAATACTCTACCGGTCCGCTTACGCACATCTTTCAATAATAAAGGTTACTTATACGCCGTTACATGTTTATTTATTATACAGTCCATATTTAGGCCGTTGCATACTCAGATGCCAATTTAGAATGTCTCCGAATTCACAGTTAGGAGAAAAAATTGCTATGTTCCCGAAGATACCAAAGGTAGAATATACCCGATGGTTCCACGTTAGACGCCAAATGGAACCAGGTGAGAAAAATGTGCAACTAGACCGGGATTCGAACCCGGGAAACCTCACATACAGAGTGAGTTCTCTACCGACTGAGCTACCGGACTGCTTACATATATATCTAACCGATAAGGGTTACTTACAGGGAGTACCATGCTTATTTTCTTTCTAGTAAAAAATATATGTCCCCCATTATTAAACCAAGAATCGATCAATGATTCTACATGTAATTTATTACAAAAAATAAAATGTCGAGATTGTTAACTGCATGTGTTATACCTAGTCATGTTTACAACACAGTCATAAAAAATGAAACGAAATGATTATTATTGCAAATATTAAATAATAAATTAAAATAAATTATGCATTTACAAATCTTCAACAGCGGTTATATCACGCACAAAAATATTATACTTGTATTAAAGTAAAAATAACGAATCAGGCAAAATATGCAGCTGTCCAGTTGATCGATCACGTCGACCATCTGTTCCTGCAATCATTTTTTGAAATTGCCTTCCTTTAAACTTCGGATTTATTCCCTTAAGTTGTAAACATGCCCTCTCAGGCAATAAGTAATTGTAACACTCAAGTATTATTTGTATCTTTAATTTTTACATACTAACATAGAACACATGTTGTTTCAGCGACTATTTCGTTGTAATGTACCGCCACGCCCTCTCTCATTTGCTATATAACATTATGTCTATTTTTTTCTATCATGTGTATCCTGTTAACCAGTATAGCAATACTACATGTTTAATCTAATGACGTATTGGTCAAGCTATTTAAGATTTGTTTATCGCAACTGTTAACTGAATTGTAATTTCACTTTACAATACATTGCATCATGTTTTATGTGACGAAAACGAGCCAGTAATTTATTACGGTTACAAGTAGCGTTAACTTGTATTAATAAATCAGGAAGAAACCGCCCTGGGTCTAGGTGGTTTACTACTAATAATATCTCTTCATTTTTTATTTCATTAAAATAAATAAATTACAACTTTTAAATTAAGGTATATATACTAATGCAATACGCGTTAAAACGTTGTTTTTTTAAATAGCCTCAAAAGATAGAAACAAAATGCAATATATTCTTTGTATGTCACATTTTGACCTTTATTCTTTGACCTTAAATGAAAAATTTATCAACAATATTTATTATTGTATACATCTGGAACAATTTATTATCAGATGACATCTTATGCCAATATTTTTCTATATCTATACTATATATTTGAATTTGGATACAACAGCGTATATCATTGCTAAACGGACTTTGTACTTTTATAATATCCACTCGTTCTCGCTTGATATAAGCAGGAAAAGATGGATATGAATTTGCTATATTTTTATAAGTAAGTGAAGAAAGTAAACAAATAAAGTGTCAAATAAATCTAAAATTATTTACATATCAAGGGTACAGATTTAAAGGAGAGTTCCTCAGCAAAAAAAATGTATATTTACGTTGTAACGCACCGATGAGGTACGCAGACCTATTGAGAAGAACATTGTAATCAAGTTTGTTACTACGTACGTCTGCCTTTTCTAATTTAAACTTTAAATTAAAAAGAAATAAATTACTGTCTACATACCCACACATACCCAACGACCCTGATCATGTTGGTCTATGGGAGAATAGAAGTGACATTTCACATCTGCATTACACAAGAGCCGACCATAATGAAAGTAATGACTTTATGATAGCTATTAAAACAAAACAGTTACGTTTTGTTTAGGATAAAGAATAAAAATTCAATACCACTATAAGTTTACCACTGTATGTATGGGTTATGTAATCTGAATGGTCAAATCCAATAAAGAGACCAACTCGCTAGACCAGATTCAGATTCAGACCAATACGGCACGGATTCAGTCTTGGTCTTTTAGGAGAGTAAATGAATAAAAATAAGCAAAATTATGTTTCATGTATTGTTTTATATCCGAAAGGTTACATTTTATAATCTGAAGAGTAAAAATAAATTCCACTTTAATGGCTGGTTTTATTTCAATGTACTAGTAATAAACTCAGAGTATCATTTTTGTGATATAATTTAATTTTTGAAAAGAGATATTTAAATGTAAAACTACAATACTGAATATCGTTTTCTTGTCGCTTATGTCTGCCGCCCCGCTCTGGACTACATGCACGTATTTCTTAATGTCCGTATTCAACTTTAGAGAGTAATATATATTTTTAAATTGTTAAATATACAGATTTCAGACACTGTTCATAACATTTGTAAATGCATGTTACACTGTATATCTATTTATCTGACCTTACTTTTGTATACATTTTGATAGACATGTATTGATTGATTGACTACACTTCTCGTATATGTAGCCGATAAAACATGGTGCGGCCCGAGGGGTTGCCGTTTGAGGACTGCTCGATGTCTGTACAATTTGACGAGCGATGTCCAACTTTGTAATAACTGTGCAAGGGCCGGACAAATGTCTTACGGCTTAATAATCTCAACATGATTTTTCTTGACAACATGTGCACCTAAAATCGTGCGTTTGTTGCATGATCATAAGCTGTATTTGAACGATGCGCGTATGGAGATTGTTGGTCAATGCCAACTACAATATGTCTACATCCTTACGAATTTTTTAAAATTTGGATTATTTTTTTATACGAAACCATAGAAGCTTGGGAATCCATGAACCACGCCGACCGATGCCTTCGCACGGAAATCTTCGGGGTCGTACAAGTGTAAACAATTGAAGGGTTATCTTACATCCTTGTAATATTATCGGACCCTAGTTAGACGCTGTTGTTGTATTAAGTCCGACTGCGTCACTGCTACTATTATATACCATTAGTGAATAAAACATGACTGTTGTTCTAGTTATTACAACTATTGACTGTCGCTAATACCTATATCTACTGTGTAAGTCCCATCTGTTTGTTGTTGTATATTATTACATATGGTTTCTGCCTGGCTGTGCTGTGCATGGCTACTGGCCAGTACATATAGCTGGCCAGTCAAGGGTCTAGAGAGAAATCTTGCTAGAGACCTCCAGAGGCTACAACTAGGCCGACCTTGCCAGATACCTTGGGTACCAAATAAACCTATTGTCAGCGATCACCGTCTCGTGTTAGTTATTCCGGCAATAACACTACAGTCCTTAACACTATTAGTTGATTAGTATTTTCATTAATTATTAGTGTTATAAGATAAGAAAGATAAGATAAGAAATATTTTATTATAGTGACTTGTGCATAGTATAAATATATAAACAATAAATCAATGTGGATTATTTAACACACCTGGCCCCATGGGCCTATAAGTCACCTATATAACACAACATTTATACAGTTCATGAAAAAACACACTATTATAATAGAAACAGTCAATGAAAAGAATGGTGGACATTAATGATAAAAATACATCATTTATCACATTTATAATAGCGAATTATTAATTATATTATATGACATTTTTCTGTATTACATTAGCTAAATTTAATTTCTGTTTAAATACAAAGTGTTACGACGAACTAGATATGCTTTTGTAATAAATTTTGCAACCTTGCGTACATGATTATTGAGCAACATGTCAAAAGTTTCTTGTTCAGATTGATTTAAGGAGACCGAGTTTTGTAAAACAGGACAAAGTATATTATTACGTAATTCATTATAATGATCACACTCTAGTAGAAAATGAGTCTCTGTCTCAACACATCCTCTCGTACAAAACACACAAAGTCTTTGTTCAGGTGTCTCGCCGACGTACCTCCCGGTCTCAATACGTAGTGGAAGAATCCCGTATCTAAATTGTGATGGGAGTGATCGTTCATATTTATTCATATTTATGGTAACAAAATCTTCAGTTTTACATTCTGTTTTAAAGAGTCTATACGTTCTCAATTTAGATACACTGGTTATTTGTTGCCTCCACAATTGTCTGTAATTCTCAGTTATGCGTGCCTGCACTAACCTTAAGTCAACTGGAGATTTATTAACAAATTTGTCATATTGATTAATCTCAATGAGCACAGATTTGACATCCTTACACCAATTATTTTTAAGATTATGGTTAATATAATCATGATCAAAAACATTTTAAGAAGTCTATTATTGTCAAGTAATGTAAGTTTGTTCCAAAGTCTTAAAATATTAATGCGACGTCTGTACATGCTTGGTATCCAACCAGTATCTCCTATAAGACCAAGCGTTGGGGCAAATCGGTGTACACCTAAGAAGTACCGCAATGCTCGATTTTGAATATTATCGATGGATTGGAAGTTTTTAAACCCCCAAACTGCTGAACAATAGTCTAGTACAGGTATAACACAACTGGTGTAAAGCTTTTCGAATGACTTAAAAACCCAGATCTTTAAATCGGTGAATTTTTGATATTATACATCCAAGGGCTCTCCCGCCACTCTTAGATAACATATCACAGTTAAAATCAAAACTAAGCTTTTCATGAAAAAACACACCTAAGTATTTGTATTGCTCCACTCTTTCTAAGATGCTGTCCCCAATTTGCAACTGATAAGATGATCTAGATGTCCTACCTTTCCTGAAGTGTATGCATTTAGATTTTTGTGTATTGATTAGAACGCGCCATTTTTTACACCAGGAATGAAGAACATCTAGCATTAATTGTAAATTGACTTCCGTCTCACTGATCTTTACAATATCATCTGCATATAGGAGCATAGACAATTTCTTATCACCTACATTCACTCCGAGGTCAAGGTCATTCACCTCCTGGACAAGGTCATTTACGAAGACAGAAAAAAGTGTCGGCGAGAGACAGTCCCCTTGTTTTACGCCGGAACCGCAATCAAACCAGTCCGACGTCTTGTTATTAATACGAATGCATGATACAGAACTTCCGTAATTGGCTCCGTTAGCGTATATGGATTTAACTGACTTGTATACCTTGCCATCAACACCGTTTAACAGCAGTTTATATAGCAGCATGTCTCTGTCAACAAAATCGAACGCCTTTTTTAGATCTATAAAAGCAGCATGAATATTATTGTTGTTTCTTATAACACTGCTTAAACAGAATACATGGTCCTCACAAGAGCGATTTTTCCTAAAACCATTCTGCTCGTCTGCTAAGATATTACTGTCTTCAAAATAGCTGCTAAGGCGACTGTTTAACAATGATGTATACAGCTTATATATACATGATAAATTGGGGTATTTTTCCCATCTTGTGAAAAATAAGGGAAGTAGGGGTGAGTCGTCCACATATACAAATTTGAGCAGGGGTGTTTTTGTCCAGGGGCGGGGGATCGGGAGAGACGGACATCTTTTGTACGTACATCGAAATTCTGACAAAATATTTTAGTTTTAGAAGGAAAAAAAATCGGGACTGAAAAATCGAAAGGGCAAGGAATTTGGCTAAATGGTGTTAGGAATGGTATGGAATTAAGTTAAATGACGTTCGGTATGGCGAGTTTTACTGCAGTTCTGTACCCGATCAACGACTCGTTTTGATATTTGTAAAGTACATCACTGATAAGTAAAGCAGTGTAGAGAGTCTTTTCTGTCAAAATCTTATAGTTATACATTTTCATCAACAACTATCGTTTAACTGTTGATATGAAGTGGGTAATTCTTTGTACGTTAGTGATTAAGGGACTTTATATAACTTCAAACACTCGGTTATGATATGCAACAAAAGCACATTTTTCTCTTTAGACTGAATATGTATACAGGTGAACATTTTATCTGTACAATAAACACAAAACAACGTGAAACAATTGTCTTACCTTGATAAAAATCCTGATTTATATAGAGAAAAAGATGGATACAAATTTTGTATAAATATTTTGAGGTATGTAAAGACAGAAGTAAACAAATAGTATATGAAATTATTCTGAAATAATGACAGATCAAGGGAGCAGTCTTTAAGAGAACACTTCGGCTAAGAATACTTAAAATACTTTGCAACGCGTTGGGGAGGTACGTAAACAGTAATGAGAAATTGTAATCTTGATTACATGAGTAATACACACCATTAAAACTATGCCGGCTATATTTTACATAAAACATACTGCTTATCAATCATATTGTAGAGCGGGTATACAAATGTGAAACAAAATGAAATTGTACAATTCTCCCGAACGTTTGGTAAAAAATGGTTAAAAAACAATTCAACGCTACCGAAAATGAAACCAAACTATATTATAAAATTTGTTTTATAAAACAGTACATATTTTACAACCATTCAATCAAACAATGGTTAGATTCACCGCCGGGCATACTGTAGTTAGTTTGTGGATTTTCAATAGAGTCGGATTTGAAAGTTTGAACTCCTTTCGGTCTCACTTACATTTTTGTAATAACACATTAATGTTTTGGTAAGAATTAAGGGAAGATGATTGGAATCAGAAATAAAGGGATAATACGCAAACACGATTCAGAAATGCATTGTATTCAATGCTGGAAATGAAAATAAAATGTAGCTATTCGGAATTGATCCTTTCGTATCCCATTTTAGTTTTATTATTATTAGAGATAATATGTTTTATTAACATCTTTAAAATATCCATTTCAACAGAAGAACATACACTAACAATATTGATTATTAACTGAAATTTACAAGTCCATGTCAATATGATAAATATCTTTTTAAAAATGGGAGTAGCGCAAAACCATTATTGATATCGATATTTTTCATATTCTGAAACGAGGCTTTAAGTGCGACATACATCATGTTGATCATCAAAATTGCCATCTTTAACTGTATATAAAATCTATGCAAGGAAATTTGGTATTTTTCGTAATGTATAAATCGGTAAAAATAATTTCTATTTGCAACCCACTCTAAAATTGAAAGAAGAAAAGATATTACGGGGGGAAAGCGTCATCATTTGTTTATATTTCGCTGAAGATGACGTACATGCTCAAGGGTGATTCAGTGTTTTATTAAAATCACTGACATGAAAATTTATCAAAGTATCCCTTTTTCTGGTGTTTGTTTTGATCCCAGACATGAACGATTATTTCGGAAAGGTTCGGAATTTACATTTCGGTAATGGTTAGCAATTATTATGATAGAGAGAAAATAGGCGATATCGCTGTACAAAGTATACGTTCAGTGGTCACAGCCTGGTGGTTACAGTATTTCTAAGCTGTAGGAAAAGAATTTGATGAAATTTGTGAAGAAAAATGTATAATGCATATATATTAAAATGTCTGCTTGCTAGTGCATGTATTTATATAAAATTTCTAAAATGTTCTTCAATTTATAATTTAAAAATAGCCAGTTCAATAAAATTCTTTGGTTTTAATTCATTTTATATCTGCAGCATTAAGCTTCTTTGAGTATATTACATTTATTGACCTAATGAATAAAAAGTCTTATATCAAATGTTGAGTTGAGAAAAATCTCAAGATGAGATGTTTTGTGAAACACAGACCTGAGCAATAATTGTTCAGTAGGATATTGTGTTCATCCTAAGATCTATACTCAGTTCTAGGTTATTGACTGGTCAATTGTGTATTGACTGGATCAGCGGGAAATTACTAGTAAATACTTGCAATTCATACTGCGTTGTTATGGCTAAAAGTGGTAAATAATGTATATTGGTCATTATGCTTATTTATCATGATTTCTGGCATAAACAATAAACTGAGGCAGTTGACCTATGTTGACCGCGGTATGGTTCTTTAACTGGCACATGCTGAAAAATCAGGATGCCGTTGGGCCCCAAGTTGATCATTGATGTGTATTGGCAATTGGACAGAATACTATCCTGTATATGTAGATGATCATTCTCATTGAATTCAGCTAAAAAAAAAGATTGTCAACAGAATTTAATACCGGCCTGTAAAAACTTTCAAAGCCGATGCTCTATCGAGGCAGCGGTTTTTTCTCTCTGGATATGATGACTGCTGGGTAGCGTAGGGAAACTATTATCGAGAAACTCACAATTTGCTTAGGTGACCCACTCTCACGCCATCCACGCAGATAGTACTGCAATGAAATCTGCAGTGAAATCAGCTTGTCATCAAATACAAAAGTACTGCCAGAGGCAGTACAATGAAGTAAGTACGGCGAAAAGGAAACTGCGTGATAAAGTGTATGAGGGTTAAACTTTATTGATAAATATATTGATTGATTGATTAAACCACCGACCTACCGCAAGCCTGCTGGAAGGCTTCCTTACATGATAATCCGAATGACCCTGCCGGTATTCGAACCCACGCGGTGAGGGGCTGAGTGAGTGTTAAATTCAGCGACTTTACCCTCTCGGCCACGGAGGCCCCCGAATGATATTGATATTTTTTAATGGAATTCAAAATACATCAAACATTTAATGTTCATTTTTATATTTGGTCATATTCGGAAAATGTTAGGGTAACTGGATCATAACATAATGATATAATTGTACTGAACTACTTTGTCAGTTTGTCTGTCGATAGGTAGTTGACTAGGTAGATATGATAAATCTTTTATAACACATTATTTTTCGTTATCTTTATCGTAAGTATTAGATATCGACTTAAAACCTATAAAAGAATGAATATTATTCATCCAGTAATCAGATATCTCCAATAGCATGTATGATTAGTAAGGCTCACTGTTCTAGATCGTGTGATTGTTACCATTGTTGTTTAACACAGATGATAAATGTTGTGACTAACATTAAAAAGCAACATCACTCATTAACCGGAAATATACCAACAAGCCCCATAAGGAAATTAAAAGTGTTAAACAATAAAACAAGGAAAAAAGTGAAAGACATAAGTAGCATTGAATGCATAAGCTACATAGTCATGTGCTAGTATACATGCATTCATTCATTCTGAATTAAAACAAAATATATTCAGGGATGTTTCAAAATAAGTTTTATATCTCAGTAAGGCAGCACCATGACTTCCTCATACCGAGATACTGAGTAAAGTTTTGTCTGACTTAATGCCCCACTGTGTGTATTTCTATATAGCAAAGAAACTAAATGTCCTTGTGGTCATGTTTTAAAGGGTCCAAATAATTTGAGCCATCTTATAAAAAAGGAATTATATTCACATATGTTCAAACTGTAACTGGTTTTGTTGGAGTTTTTATAAATTACACTAGTTTTGCTATAGCAACCTAATTTCTGCATATTTTCAAATCGTTTGAACAACGTTTAAAATGAACCGTCCATGAAACATCCTTATAAATTTGAGTACGGACGGCCAAATGACCCCAGGTATCGACCGGTTACAATGTGAGTCAAAGCGCTCAATATACTGAGATACACTGAGATACAGGCAGTGGGATTTGCATAAAATAACTTTCATTAAGAACTGGTCGTTTCAACAGGGTTTGTACTCGATAGAAGCAAACGTCACATGACGCAAAAAAACTTCACATGTTATCCTGCAACTCCAATATACGATTTTTGCTTCATTATAATCCCAATATATTCTCAGTGCGTTGTGCGCTTTGATTGGTTTTAAAATTCGCATTCCTAAGGGACTCATGACATTACTACACTAATATTAAACCTTGTGTAAATTCCATCTGTTCATGATTTTGCGTAGAAATTGAACAAATGATTTGGTCATTAAAGATATAACTATGTTTGGCTTTCTTTCAAATTTGTAAAATTAGGAAAAAGAGGGAAAAATCTGGGTGAGACGCTGAAGGCTCATACACGTTATCATTTAAAAACGTGTTGTGATCTACTTACATACAGTTCTAGAGTTTCTAATGCGAAGCGCACCTGTTTTTGCAGGATAAGATCTTCATGTTTGTAATTTAGGTTGCTGGTCTGTTTCATAAATGCCATGGATATTTTGTTCACGAGTTAAAGGGGTGAAATTGTGAATGAAAAAAAAAAACAAGTAAAATATTAAAAGTGATAATGTTTATGATTTAAAAGTCTGCGTAACATTTCACTCGTGTGTTCGTTTGCGTAAAGTCGCACTGCCTGGATACGATTCTAAACTCGGATTGATACAGGTATATCGGCTGCGGTAATTCTGTAGATAAACAATGTCTGTTTTGGATTTCCAGCTATATAAGACTGTCTAACGACAGTCTAAAATGTTTACCTACTTTATAGTGCGGGAAATAAACTTGCATTTAATTAAAATTATTTAATGATATATCAGGAAGAAAAATGCACTATAATTAACACATATCATTTGTCAGTGGTCTCTATACATTGGATGGTACACAAAGTCTGCAGTCAATAGTTATATGGACGAATAGAAATAACAACAAACATTAATATGGGGTCTTACTTTGGAACTGGAGTAACATATGTAGTTTTACTTATTTGCTGGCATATTATTAGCTGTCAACGTAAGTATTTAAAACTGTTAGAAAGGTTTTCATTTGGCACATCCATAGTCTTATTATCTCATTGGCGAGTCTTTTGTTGTATGTTACATTAAATGGTCATAGAAAATGCTTGATATTATGTATTCATTTTTTATAATATATACACCCTCTAACGCTTGATGATTTTATGGATTATAAGCATTGTATAAACATATGGAAACCGTATATGCATTTTCTTTTTGATTCATCTTTATTATTTTTTGTAATCATATTTTTTTCTGGACATAAATGCTATTTTGATTTGTTCATCATTTCAAGAAACTTTAGGTCTAATTAAAGGTCTAATTATGTATATAAAAATGCTTATATTTTTTTATAGGCGAACTTGTAAAGTGAACGAGATGGTACTTAAAGGTCAAATATTAACTGGTCACTGTTTGCATTTATTGCATGTGTAGATATGTGTAAATATTATTTCTCCTTGTCTCTCTCTCTATCTCTCACTCCCAGACTCATATACCCACTCTCAGTTTTTCCTGCGCACACGCATAAAGTAGACATTTTTCAAGGATATGTTTTTATGTTGGGTTTTTTTGCTGTTTTTTGTTTTGTTTTTTTTGTTTTGTTTTTCAGTATGTAAACATTGTAATTTACCCAAAATGTCGTTTGAAATTAGTAATTGCAATATACGTCAAATAAACTGTGATTATACGTAGAACTGTTTTACAAATCTAAAACATAACAAGAAATATCCTCCCCAAACGGGGGGGGGGGGGAGAGAGAAAAACGAGAAACATACCAAAACTAAAATCAGACTATGTAAATCACATTGTTAGAAGCAAAATAATTGAGAACTATGTTTATCAATGTGTTTTATAAAAGATAGATCTCATTTGCAATCAGAATATTAATATGCAATATCCATTCGTACAGACAGAAAGTATGTGAAACATGAATTGAATATCAATCTGCCATTCAAAACAAACCAAAGTATGAAAACAAATTTTGAGCGTGTGTGCGTAACATACAAGCATGCTTTTAAATAACATGGTGTGTAATAATATGAAGTATACTCTCTACATTTAATTGTCATTCAAAGTAAATTTTAATGATAATAGCTTATCTTTGCAGATTGTAACAAACATGAAACAGTGTATAAAAGGACTGGTGGCGCAATGCGTTTAAACGTTACTGGTGCTGATAGTGATATCTTTCCTAATGTCACAGTACGTCATGTTCGTGATGGGAACGAACGTGATATCTTTTATTTGTATTTTGGGAAAGAAAGGATTGAAGATGAACTTTATTTTCCTGAAAGTTCTTTCCAAGTGAGAATATACATGGACATAACAAGCAGTGAGCTGGAGAAATTGGAGTTTGCTATCACCATACGGGATTTACGGGAAAGTGATTATGGCAATTTTATTGTTGATGGCCTAAATCAACAAATCTGCTGGGCACTCATCATATTAAGTAAGCGTGTTCTTTTATTTATTTATTTATTTATTTATTTTTTTTTTTTATTAATAATTTTAAATTTAAAAAAAAAAACTTTCTTTTTCTCACAATCCAGTTAATAATTGTTTAATTATGTCTTTTTCCTATAAATTATCATATATACCATATCTATGCATTTTTCAGTTGTTTAAAACAAGCCATAAAAATCTGTTAATTTGGGGAAAAAGGATGTATTAATTTCAATAAAATTCAATGTGTTTTGTATAAAGCGACGATGAACACGGTCAAGCAAACCATTAAAGTCAAAATAAATGTTAATGATTACCGTTCTTACAGAGACTGTCCCCGTGCCTCGGCTATCTGAAAACCATTCCATTGATGGACACCAACTCCTTGAAGGCTCGTCAGCAACTTTCTTTGCAAACAAATCGGACCTTGTTTCGACGTCGCCGATCAATTTCACAACAGTTTGGCTAATTGATGATGTTCCTGTAAATTCTAATTATCATTTTAACGCCACAGAAGAAATTCTACAGATTTTAAATACACCGAAAGAATTAAATGGAAAGATTTTGACATACCGAGCCATAGTAGAGGGCGAAAAAATTGCATACGAAACTAATCTGACACTGACAGTTGGTAAGTAACTTCGGTTCTGAGATATGTTAAAAGGGAGATGTCTCAAAATTTACATTACATAATTACATGTCCTTCTCTATTCATAAAATAGTTTATCATGTATACGAAGGAGAGTAAACTTAACAAACCGTGAAACAATGCAAGATAATATTTGTATTACAGGAGAATGTAAAATTGTCTTGGTACCAGAAAGATCAATCTACGTGCTGGACGTTGGAGATACCATCCCACCGATCACTTGTACAGCTAGATGTTTTGTAGCCTTTTCAGTACACTGGGAGTCTGGTCCGGTCATCTATAACAGCAGCATTCTAGATCTTGGAAAAGCTGACTTCGGGAAGTCTAGAATGTTCACTTGTTGGTTACGTGTGAATAATTTCAATATGATAAGCAGCAGGGATGTATTTCTGGTCGTGATGGGTGCGTTCATATAAAATAAAAATCAATTAAAAAATTCTAGGGAGAGAAATGCTGTCAACTTTCCAGTAATAGGATTTACCTTACTTTTTCAATTTATTCATTTAATTTTGTTTTGTATTGCCATTGTTTAGAATTCAATCAATAAGCTATAACATCATGCATTGGCACATTAATAAGTCGAAACCATTATCAGTAAAGCCTTGACTGTTAAATGATTGAAAATTGAATAAATAGCAAAGTTCAATGCAATAAACCATTTCCGATTATTTTTCAGTTTGGTGTTACAATGTATAAACTTCTTCCTGTGATCTGTCTACGTGGTTTCAGGTGCTCTAGATGGTGTATGGACAGCAATCACTGCTCTCTCCGTATCAGTGGGAATGCTTGGTACTGCTGTGGTCATCATTGTCATTGTTGTAAGTCTTGGGCACCGTGGTAACAATATCTGGAGCTGCCTTAAAAATAAAGGTTGGTATAGTTATTTTATTTTAATTGAAACTAGATCTCACTTAACATTTTTCATAGGAAGATTATCACATTTCATCATATCATGAGCACCATAACAATGAATATGCAAACATGTTTTTATCTGGTTTGATATTACATGTAAAACACATTTTAATATACTTATTTATTAACCTAGATGGTAACATGAATACTTAGTTTTATATAAAAAAAAAAATAGCGATTTTAAATGTTTTTTGATCATATGTACATATATACAATGATTTTTTTGCTGATATTTCAGAATCAGCTGTTGAAACACCTATGCAAAGATTGAGGTAAATCATTTTGCTTAATATTGACTTGAAATAAGAATACAGTTTCATTACATATTATGTGAAGCGAATGATATGGAATAAGGTCGTGTTTACTTTACTGGTGTAATAATTAATTATCATTTAACATTTATTATTTCTCTTTCTCTTCAACGTCAAAACATTTGTACAATATTCTCTCTGCCCTAGTGATATGGTTTTCAATAGCATCACATAATATAAAACATATGATTGACTTTACAGGCCCTTGACAGAGCCTCAGAACTACACTAGTCTTCAGCAACGGAACCTTGCAGTGACTGAAGCGCTTTACATGTGTCTTAATGGTATGTCCTAGCACACTTTTCTTCTCTTGACGTGTTGTTGTTAGCATAGTAAGGGTGAAATCATGCTCAGGGACTCGACCAGGCTAGACTCGTTCCTGCGCTCTACCATGAGCTTCGAGAACTCATGTCTATTGCCTATTGATTCACCAATCTGTACGGAAATTCCTCCAAATTTGAATCGTCCGATTCTTTGAGACAAGAACATGTGAAGTCTTG
Organism: Solen grandis; assembly: GCA_021229015.1. NCBI lineage: Eukaryota > Metazoa > Mollusca > Bivalvia > Adapedonta > Solenidae > Solen > Solen grandis. The sequence goes on along the minus strand of CM037790.1, from coordinate 31,219,431 downwards.
AGGCGAGCGTGCCATCAAGTAGGTTTAGTGGCGCCTAATGTAACAGGGGGAAAATCTCTCGACGGGACTCGACCAGGCTAGGATACGTTCTGCGCTCTACACTGACTTCGGAACTATGTTTGCATGGTTGTCTTCCGGCTACATTAATATGTCCCCTTTTGTATGTTGTAACGTTACGTACTATGATTTGTCATAAACTTTGATTATACAATAAGAAACTGTTTATTGTTTGCATGGTTGTCTTTACTTTATCATTATTTTCTTGTATTAAACCTTAAGAGTAAGCCTCTTATTGAAAAAGTGTTCGATTAGAAACGTACATAAAACTTTTTTTTCATTTTGGAAGAAAGTTTTAAATGAAAAAAATCAAGGCTGTATTGTCGTCGTGCATTTAAGCCATGTTTTAAATGACCTTACTTTTCATTATCACATTTATTTTCACTTTTTGCAATTCAAAAAAAAAAGATGTCATCATATTTCAAGTTGCATCAATGCAAGAAAAAAGCGCAGTAGAAGCCTGATACATGTATCCATGAATTACAATTTATTTATAAGCTTATACTTATTCAAAGCTTAGAAGTATTTAAATAATCTTTATTGGCAGAAGCTGGGCCTGGTGAAGTAGATGTCAGCCATCAGTCAGAAATACATCAGAGAAACAATTCTAAAGGAACCAAAACCTTTGAATTTGAGGACTAATATTCCGTAGACAAAAACTTCAAGTCGTTTCCGTCTTTTCTGAAATATGTAACTTTGTTTCAAATGTGTGTCTTTCAAATCTGCCACTCTATTATATCAAATAAGTGGCATTCTATTACTGTTGCTAAAGTAAAACGAGCTAAGAACTGCTATCCATTAACAATAAAATCTTTGTTCTAATATCAACTAACAATATCTATTAACAGAATCAACAATAAAAATGGTTACGACCGGTAAAGATATTCTGCGCAGTGACCGTGAAATGTTTTCGCATGTGACAGGTTAAACAAATGGACAATATCAGATATAATATAGATTGTCGCAATGTTGATACATACTTTTCCATACTTGTTTTTTCCTGACGGATTGATTGAATGATAACTTTAAATTGCCATTTTTTTTTTCCGTCTTTGCAAATATGTCAAATGATACATCACTATAATACTATTTTCTGTGTGTTTCTTCAGTTTTCTTTTAAATACAAAGTCGTAAAAGTTGTACTGGTATAGCTCCCTTGCTTAGCGCTCAGCATACAAGGGTAGTTCCAGAAATGGTTGACCCGATGTTAGATGTGGTATCGTGTCACATGTCTACGGCGTAACACTGCATTGTGGCAGCATTATAACTGTCCCAAGAAGACAAAATTATTGAAATACTGTCGGTGGGACGTTAAACCCAATAAAAAATATGATTTTGTGCAAATCTCAACATTTTATCTTTAAGTTTACTGTTATTTATAAATTAAGATATAGTTTTATGTCATTCAAAATAATCATAAATCAAATGATAATATTGGTTTATCATATATATGTGTAGGTTTATTTTCAAATAGTTGTCAGGAAAATCATCTGTATATAAACTGTATATAGTGCTTAATTTAGATTTGAATTACATCTCTTTATTTTTCATAACTTACATTTTTTATATTTATTTCTTTATAAGTAATCAGTTTATTGTTTTTAATTATATGTTAGATAGTTTAAGTGACCTAGTGTATATTTATATTTAATATGTAAGATGGTTATTCGTTGAATAAAAATTAGTCCATGCTGAATGTTTAAAAGAACCTCGGCTTGAATGCGCTGAGGTACACAAAGATTGTTGGCACATATGACTCCAGGGCATCAAAGTACTTGTATTTTAGTGACTGGCTTCTTCTCTGAATAATGCTTAGTTCATCCCGACATGCTTTACACTCAGTGTAATGTAACCAGAGACGAAGTACTATAGACTATATTGTAATTACACAGCATAGATACCAGTTACTGTCGAGCATTGCGTTCACTTTAGCTTGGGAAGTAGTGTCTCAGAATCATGCTTCTGTTGGCATGAAAATTTTGCGAGTCAGCTTAGGACTCTATCCATTGAAGGTCTGGGATTGGCTCAGACATTGGTGGGTTTCAATTTGGAGGAATGTGGTATACCTCAAGCCCGGGAGCACTAGTCATATAGAACTGTGAATTAGACACATTATAACATTCAGCTTTGTATTAGGGTACACATTATTTCATTTTAATGGCAAGCGACTTGTATATAATTTAAGTAGTGTTAGTTCTGTGCGTTGGTCCCATAGTTAAGATAGTGTTATTTAGAGTATTGTTCTTCAAGCTTGTTACAATCGTATGTATTGTATATAAACTTTTGACTGTGTGTGGACTGCTTTCAAGGGCAAGGTAGCTCATGTTATAGTTTCAAATCTTTGTATTAAATTTAGCTAAAACACCGTCACCTCACGGATCACCCGAAAATTCAATAAAGGTCTGAGATCAGGTTTTTTACATACAAGGATATCACCAGTATCCTGATTATAGTTATTAATCATTTCCCATAGTTTTTGATGATAAACATTTATTAGTTATATCTGAAACAGCTTCTAGAAAGTTCCCTGGATATCCTACAACGGTAACTGAGTGATTGATAGCTACGCTTGACTTTGTGTTAGCTCCAGATCTTACCGGTCTATGTAGAGGGAATATGTCAGTTTTTGGTTGTATGATGACGTCTGCATATTATAGACAATGTACTATTTTGTGTTAACAATCGTATCATGACAGATTTACTCATGTTTTTGTTTCTGTGAGCGACTGAATGACAGAAAGCTTGCTTTATGGAACGCACTCATATAACATATGGAACATATGATCATTCGGAATTCATATCTTTTTCAAGGAGTGCGCCATATCAACAATGTAGAGCGATTCTTAAAGCAGCAGTACAATTCGATGAAGATCAATTAAAGAATAATGTACCAATCTGCTCATGTATTACAAAGGTGTTTCTGTATAGATCATGAGAATAGTCGTTTGACGGAATAGATTAACTTGATAGTAAATGGCGGTCAGGTTATTTTCGTTTTAATCATCTGTCATGTACATCATTGTTTTCTGGTATGTATGTTCACTGACTTGTATCCGTATGTCTATAACAATAACATGTATGTCAAATAAATGTTTTGCTGACGAGGTTACTCTAAAATATAATCATAAATACAGGTATTTATTTGACAAGTTAATGTTATTATATTTTATACCTATATATTTGTCATCATGCTCTTTTAGTATATGCATGCATATGTATGTATTTTCATGTCCATCAACATGTTGATTATGGTTCTCATCATGAAGATCATTGTGAGGTCTGTAACAGCAATTATGATTACTTTAATCATCAAATCATCATCATCACTTCCACCATTATCATCTCCGACTCTGCTATTGAACCATTTTTTTCAGCACCATCACATTGCCGCCAGTTACATGATAATCAATCTCACCACTACTATTACAAACACCAACACAATTGGCATCAATTATCACAGACAGACAATTATTATTATAATGTATATGTATATATGTGTAAATGTACTACCATATTTTAAGTCTTGCATTTCGTTTCGGCAAGATTTATAAATGTTATATAGTAAGATATTTATTGACAATTAAATCAAATCTCTACATCATATATTGATTCCTATGACAGCATTTCCACCAAGGAACATACGAATGTGATGTATTTTGAGATTGCCTATCTGATGGTTACCAAATAATTAATTGATAAGTGAGTTGTTTGACTAACTAATCATTTGCTCTGTATCACATTTTTTTTTTTTTTCCTTTTTTTTTTAAATGAGTCTGCTTGTTTGTTTTTTTGTATGTATATTTTGTTTACTTCTCATGGTTCAAATTTCTTTTATATGTATGTCTTATGGTTAAATCTTCCCTAACGTCAGGCAACGGACAAAACCCTTCACTGGTATCAATCCAAAATATTCAGCGTTAGGTAGTAAATATACGACCGAGAATCCTGCTTTCTTCAAATATTTTAGTAACGAATCTTTCTAACGGGACCCTCTAATGCAATAATAATCCAATAAAATATGACTACCTAAAATATGTAAGTAAAATGTAATTCTGATGACGTTATCGCAATGGTAAAAGAAATGGTGGCAATCATATTTTTTTAATCTTTAAAACATGTAGTTCAATTGTTTTAGTTAAATATATATAGATCTTTATGTTGTTTTTTGTTGTTGTTGTTTTGGGGGGAGTAGCTTATGAATCGAAACAATTAATAATCAATAATGACAGTATACGCATGCTAAACATGGTTATACATACCAACAAATAACAATGATTCAGACTTTATAGTAAGTTAACAGGCAACTAGCATTCACGATCATTCGTGAAATCACTCCTTTACACTTCCAAATTATCCCTATCGGAATATAGAGGCCACAATTTAAAAGAAAACAAACTATTTTCAAAGTGAATGCTCATATCTTTATCATATTATCATCATAAAATTAACACATTTGGATGAACAAGGGTCATTATTTGATAACTTAATTGTTGAATAAGCTTGAATTTGTAGTTAAGGCAGACAAACTCAAAAAGGAGTATTCTCCCTCTTTCCATGCGTTGTCGACCCTGTTTGAACCAATCATAAGTAGTGTTATCAAACCAGCGAACACTATCAGCGTCTGTTAAGTATCTGTAAAGTATAAAAATACTGAGGTGTCATCCTCATCAATATCATCAATATACTATCATAAATATCGTTAAATAGGCTAACAAAATGATGCTCTAAACATGAAAAACAATAGAAAATCAAAAAGGAAAACTGCATATTCGTTTTACATTCCATAAATGCAAAAACAGAAACTATACTTTTCTTGACTTAGAAAAATGTATTGACAGAATTTACCGTTCATATCTATTTCTGAAATTAATAAACACTAATGTAAGTTATAAATTTATCAATGCACTCAAAATGTGTTAACAGGGTGGCCAATGTTCTAGTTTATTATTTTTATTCTTCGTAAATACATTTTAAACAACATCAATAGCAATATTGACGGTCTATTTCGACTTAAAGAAATGAAATTATTCATATTACTTTTTGCTGGTTGTAGACGCTGTACTGTTTTCACATACCCCGAAGCATTACAATCTTTACTTAATGATTTTAGAACAGTATTGCAATACATGGAATTTAATAATAAATACAAAACAAAAATATGATTTTGAAAACGGAAGACAAGACATGACTTTGCATATAACAACATTATATTGAATATAGTAGTAAATTTTCGTTATATTGGAATCACTCTCTTCGAAAATGGCAAATGGCATCGAAAACAGAAAAGCTGATTGATCGTTATTTGCATTACACAACTTTTTATAGTCTAACAACAAAAGATAAGTGTTATTTTTTGATAGTCTCATTGCATCTACATTAAATTATGCAGCTGAAAGTTTTGGTTATAACATTACTATAAAAATTGAACAGATTCATAACAAATTCATGAGGAAAACACTAAGGTAAAGAGAAATACAAAACTTGATTGATTATATGGCGAGCTAGGATAATAACCCATCATGGTTAGACGAAAAATACTTATGAAGAAATACTGAGAAAAAAATCATAAATAACAAAAACGATTCTTTAGTTAAAATGATTTGTAATGTAATGAAAAAAGATGCAAACAACCATAAAAATTACTGCGGAATAAACTGGGCTGTACATGTAAAGCAAATATTAGATGAAATAAGATGACTAATTCATGGATAAATCAAGATAATATACAAATAAATGTAAATTCAATAAAAGAAAGAAGTTTAGACATATATAAACAAATATGGAGAAATAATATTAGTAATTCAAAGATATTAGAATTTTACAGTAGAGACAATATGATTTAAATATGGAAATAATACAGGTTATGTCTAAACGTTTTAGGCTTTCCTACACAAGCTTTGATAGAAACTGAAAGACTTACCAAGAAATGAAAGAATATGCCCACATTGTACAATGCCAGTAATTGAAAAACGAAACTTATAAAAAATAGTAAAAATTTTTTTTTAATTTTTAATTTACGTCTAATAAATAGTGTCGCTAAATTTCTATAGTTTGCATTTCAGCTAAGAAACACAGATATATTAAATCAAGTTATGAATATTACTATGTAATCAGATTTAAAATATTTTAGATAGAATATCAACGACCTGCTTCTCTGAAAAATATATTGATGTTAGTCGTTTTAACAGGTACATATATTTTGCATCATTGATATGTTTTAAATGATAATAAATGCATCAGATCCAGTATGAGATATAAACGTTATTGAAATAAATAACGATAAACAGAACAGGTTAACATGGTTAAGATAACCATGGAGTTATGTCCCTTGAAGGAAAGTGTCTACAATTTGGACACGGATAAACTTTTGTGTAAAAAGAAGGTTTAAATATAAAACAATACAGAAAAGACGGAAATAATATATATATATATATATATATATATATATAATTAATAATAAATTTCTTTCTTTTTACACAGTTATATTTTGTTTAAAAGCAAAAATTTTTCACACAAAAATTAATCTAAAATTAATTACATTTCTTATGACTAGTTAGATATATGGCGATTTCAACATCTATCAAAAATGCAATTTACATTCAAATACAAAATCCTTTTTCCGTTGTCGACTGGTTTGCTTTTTTTAATTTCAGGTAATCTGTTAAATATCATAATGTGTAGTCAAGTTAAACCTTGGTATAAAACTGATCATTCATTAATTGAATTTAAAGGCCGGGAAAGTTCCGTAATAGCTAAAGATGAATGATTTAGTGTATGTATCCAATGTATCCAAGAAACAAAAATGGTAACGCAAGTCCAACAAAATATAAGGGAATTGACAAAAGGATCGGTAAGAAAAACAATATAACATAAAACGTATAAGAAACAAATGCAGAAATAAGTTTGCCTTTAAAAAGACATATGCTAAAAGAGTTACAAAATATGGAATCACAACTTAATACAACAGTTAATGAAAAATAAGAATATTTAAAATATAATGAAAAAAAAACAAGAATTAGAAATCCGAGCCAACAAAATAAATTGATGTACCATGAGATCAAACGCAGAACATCTTGCAGATATTGAAAAAAAAACAACAAGATTTGTTTTGAAAACATTGAGAAAAACATTCTAAAAAGAAAATACATGTAATATACAAATATAATGTGAAAAAAAATCTAACAGGTATAAAAGATAAGTAAAAAAATTCAAATTATTATAAACTCTAATACAAGAAAGATATAAAGTTAGATGACACTAAGGATACAATTCTCAATAATACAATGAAAATGCTTAATGTAACTGAAAATATTCTTGTGAGGAGAAAAAATAAAATATTTGAATGTGAATGCTTAAAAAAAAAAATAGCCCTGCCCTGTGTTCAGTAAAGAATAACCCTCGCAACTGTTGGCGATTGCACTGTTAACTGTTGCATCCCTGCTTGTACTCTATACGCTTCGATAAAACAGGGATGTAAACTAACTAAACTAAACTAAACTAGGGATGCAAATGCTAACATTAGGGACTTATAATGGTTACTGAGCGCAGGTCAGGTTAAGATGGTTTAGAGATAATCTGGAAACTCAATATTCTGGACCCTTCTTATCCGGCCCCTCTGTAATCCGGGTGATATGAATTTGGTAATTTGAAGAAAAGAAAATACTGACGGCTTTTGTGTGCAAATTCCGTTTAGGAAGGCTAACCATTCGCACTGAAATCGGACGGTTGGAGAAGTTCAAGACGATAGAATATGTTGCTGATTGAAATACTTTTGGTTCAATACAAACTTAAAATAGTTTGTTTAGTAAAATTGACTATACATATACTTATTTTATTCTTCTTTGTTAGATACTTTGAAAGTAAAGCAAATACACAAAAAGACTGCGAAATGTATCACTCGGCTGATTATCTAATAATTATAAAATACAATGTGTCAGTTATATCTAAATTGCTGCTTCACTGTTCACAAAACATTTACTTAGTTACGTCAGTTAATATGCATTGGCGCCTTGATTAATTCTTAAAGATCTGGCGTCATTTAATGTCATATATTGACATACGACGTTATGCCGTCCAAATCAAAACTGTAGCGAAAACAGTGCAGCACATTCTGTCAAGTTACCATCATTTAAAAAAATCGCAAAAGGTTCTTCAACGCTCTTTTTACCTTAAAAATATGTTATTGAGATACTGTGTGCATTATAGTTCATCATTTTAAAACATAATATTATGAAAATTGGACTTTGAGCAGAAAACTAGCAGCGGAACAACGATAAAACTTAGTTACAAAAACGTATTTCAATGCTTATATCCCCATAACTATTGACGTAGAAATATAAACTTATATTATTACTAGTTTCATAAACTTTCAAATGATATGCACGTTTTAAAGATATAGCAAAGAAATACAAAGTTATCGGCAGAAAAGTAAGTGTCATGAAAGTATTTTCGGTGGTGTTTCCTCGAGGTTTAACGGTCAATATGTCTTGCAAATCTTCTTGAAAACATAACCATGGAACAAAAACAATGAAAATATTTTTTTTCTCAAAAGCATTTCTTTCATGATGTAGTTATCAATATTGTACATTTAATATCAAAAGATAAAGAAATGCAGTTTTAGTAAGATAGTCAAAAGAGATACTTGATAAGTTGAAATATATGGTATATGTTAACCTAATTAAATAATAGACTAGTTTCAGTTAGATCTAGTAAGATTTTTGACTTGTCTTGACTTGACTATTTGAGTTTACCGTCGCTTCGACAGTATTTCAGCCATATAGCGACGTCCAGTTAATTCCAGGTGGAGGAAGACCCCGAATGCACAGAGGCATCCGGGTAGAACCACCTACCTACCGCAAGCCAGCTGGAAGACTTCCTCACATGAAAATCCGAATTACCCTGCCGGGATTCGAACCCACAGCGGTGAGGGGCTGTGATACGCGAATCATTTAAGTTTGACCGGTGCATTTAAGATCTTATATGTACTGATCAGATTTGAAACGGGCGCATATCAAACCCTGTCGCTTCTTCTGACAAGCGATACAAAAAATATATCGAAATCATTTTCTCAAATTTCACTGTTTCCTCGAAGGTTGAAACTTTTCTTCTGGGACTTTGCCTGATTTCAATTCTACATCCAATCTACGTGTAGACCAGATGTCGATGTCATCAGTACAGTCTCTCACCATCTAGGATGCCTAGAGTTTCAATGAACTGGAGACGGGACGAATCGAATAGTTCACACTGGGTTAATCGCACTATCAAACGGGAACCAGGAGTAGATTATAAACAGTGTCATCAGCCGACCTGTTATGTGAAGCCATAAACTTCAACAGAAAATTAGACAATGAGAATTATCCCCCTATGTTATAGTTCATAGTTTTCCGGAGCAGAAATCAAGGACCGTTCGTATTTACTTCATACACGTATAAAAAGGGTATCGATAGAACCATAATATCCAGAGTTACTGTCCTTTTTATACGAAAGTTAAAAAAACACAATGCATGTATACACTTCATATCGATATACAGTGCATTTTACGAAGTCCAAAACTCTCCTTTGGCTCTTTATTTTAGAGACAATGCCTTTTGTTTTATTACATGGTTATTTTTTGTCCGGAGCAGAACTCTAAGACCTTTCGAAGTATTTTAATTTCAAACTATATATATAAATTGATCTCATTAAAAAAAGATCCCCAAAAATCCTTTTGGTACACATTATACGAAATCTAATATCAACAGTAAATAATATTATTTCTATGCGTGATTATTTTTAAAATAAACATAACTTTACTTGCTCGCATTAGTTGTTTCAACAAAAATAACTGACATTAAACACACTAATTTAAAGAATTTGATGTGCTATATTTTAATTAATGATATGCTTTTAGTGAGTATATTTTTTTTTACTTTTTTATATTCTTACTTTGCTCTTATTATTATTATTTTTGGTTAATTGGGGAAGGGGGGTGTTTTGTTTTTGTTTTTGTTTTTTGTGGGGTTTTTTGCATAAAAAAAAGCGTTCAAATTGTATAAAATTGAGCAGAAGGGAAGATTTTCATATCAGTTATGTGAAAATCACCAAAATCATATTTAAAATAAATATGTTCAAAGCATTCTAATATATATAAAAAATAAAAATGAAATAACTGTTTTTATTCGTAGACACTGTTCTTTTTTTTTCTCAGTGTAAACTCAAAATATGTAGTGTACACAGTTCCAGTATTTGAAATGGAGGTGAATTTAAAATTATAATCAGCAAGGATATTGAAACTTTCTCTTTTTTTATTTTACTTATCTCTTATAGCTTATCATTTAGCGACTATAGAAATAGGCGAACATCAAACCAACTCATGGAATCATATTCGCTGATTGCTAAGTCTAAAATCGTAATTCACTGCTTCAGAAGCAACAACAACAACAACAGCAATCATGATAAAAAAAATTAGATACATAGGTAGAGAAGCTTAAAATGTAGCTTTATGTAAAAACAAAATTAAAAAGATCACTTAGGTACTTTATTCATTATCTAATTGATTTCTTAATTGATTAGCAAAATATATATATTTCGACAGTTTTAGTATTGTGTTTTTATTTTTTGATTCTAATAAATTATCAAACTTATTTAATGTGGGCCATTTGCAAAAATGTGAACTGAAGTATTGTTTTCGTAATTCTGTGTATATAGGGCATACTAATAGAAAATGATACTCGTTTTCAATAACATTAATTGTACAGAATTTGCATATTCTTCTCTTTGCAAATATTGGGCTTAATTTTAGAAGCACTTCAGGGTGATAAAACATCTGGGATAAAATAGAAAACGTAATATATGTAAGTTTGTTTGTTTGTTTGTTTGTTTTTTGTTGTTGTTTTTTTACAATAATACCTACATCATCTTCATCATATCTTAAAAAGAAAAAGCCATGCTTATACGTTTTAATGAATATCGAACATGTGTTTTTATTTAAATTTAAATATTTTTTTCCTATTTCATAACATTGGGCTGTTTCTCACTATCATTTCAACTAATATATATATATAATATATATATATATATATATATATATATATATATATATATATCAAACAGACAGGAAAAGGGATTCGTGGTCAAGTGATTGAATACACCATGACTGCGAAAACATATGTTGTGAGTTCGAACCCAGTTAGAAGGAACGGGGTGGATAAAAATACGTCATGGCCTTCCCAGTCATAATGTACTAGTCCAACCCAGGATCCGCCATCTGATATTGCCTGAACTATATTTTCCTAATTCAATAATAATTTAAACTTAAATCAAAGGACTGAGAATACTAATGCTGCGTTAAGCATAAACTTAAACAGTGAAGGAGAAAGGTCAAAAGGCTCGTTATATGGAATTTGTTTTCCGTACCAAATAGATCTTGTAGCTAACATATCATTTTACTGTGAGGGCCGGGCATATTTCAATGAACAACATGATTTTATTTGCCATATATCTCTTTGATTAACCAAGGACGTATCACATGCCAGGGGTACATGAATTGCTGCACTTAATTTTTAACGTAATTTTTTGCAGAAGTAAATATGTGAAAATGTCAGTCATTGGGGTTACCGTAACATTGTATTTCATTCCGGTACCATTACTTAGCAAACGGTTTGTATCCCTAATTTTGCACGCAGTTTTCATATCCTGTAGTTTTTTTTCCGTAAAAAGTAAAAAAATGTGCCTGGGCCATTAGCTAATGAGAATACTGCCTTTAAACAAATGCGAATAGAAATAAATATCTGTCATTTCTGACTGATTGAGATCCGAAGAAAAATCTGGGTTACTGGTATCTGTTGCCGAAAGAAGTCGTTAACTTACCAATCGTATATCAAATGGTTACGAGCCATTTACGCATTCTTGCGATCAGGTTATTTACGGCGAGATATGTGTTGACGATCCCTAAAGACTCGTAAGAGACTTTTGTATGTGACGGGGGTAAATATGGTACCCACATAAGTGAATATCTCTACTCTTGGCGCCCATTTTGAAGGTAAATTGAAAAGATTTTATGTGAATACATAGAAGCAGATATCTTGTGTCAAAATGTGATCATCATCAAAAAGCTCTAGCTCTAGCTCAAATTGACGTCATTGAAAATTAAAAATAATTGAATTTATAAATATAAAATTGTTAATCGCTGCAATTCAATTTTCAAAAAATAAGTAAAAAGTCATGGAGACTTTTATTCTGTTCAAATTTCAGCATTCTAACTCATTTGGAAGCGATGTTTTACGTACTTGAAATTTATCATCCATGGTTTGAATATCGGATTCGCCATAGAACCTTTGCCTTTCCGAATTTGGCCAAATGAAAACCGGCATGCACAACTAGAGCGTGACATACATATTCTGTGAAATTTCTATGCAAATCCGCCCAGAAATTATGGGTGTAGACTGGTACAAACTTTTTTAGCACATGGCATTTTCCTCTCGTCCAATCAGGTGCCAGTATTTGTTCATAGTCACCGTGGACTATAACGCGTAGTCCACACTTTTGTAAAAAATCAATAAGTGTGGACTATGCAACCACATAACTCACACTTTTGTGACGTTCTGTCGCTAGTGGACGGAAAATACCATGTGCTAAATAGGTCTAGTTCATAGTTGCCTTCAACTATGAACTAACCTATACGTAGGCTATGCCAAGTTTGACGTCATATGACGTCATAGACATATGAAAATCATTGCATTGGAAAATTCAGTATCTGAAGCAAATGCCATAAATTTTCATGGTCCTGGGACCTTTGCAACATATAGAAAGTAACGCGTAGAAAAGGAGGAAAAAAAAGGAATAAGAAGAATAATAAACAAGAGGGCCAAGATGGTCCAAAATCACTCACTTGAGAAATATTGCTTTCATTGCTTTTTTTACATAAAGTCATACTGAATACAAAATCCATGCAGAGGTACAGCAAAAAGTTGTAATTCCACAGATTGCTCAAGAATTGAAGATTTTAGAGTGTACACAAAGTGAAATCTGACATTTTTTATCTATCAAAGGCCAAAACACCTGATCTAAATGAAAGATATCAGCCCTAATCAAACTTAGACAAGACATATGGCTATTAACATTGTTATAAAGTTTGAAGAAGATTGCTGAAGAAATGAAGATGGTGGAGTGTACACAAAGTGAAATTTTTTTTTTTTTTTGTCTTTCAAGGGTCATAACTCCTGACCTATTTGGAAGATATCAGTATTGATCGAACTAGCAGAGACATTATAACTATAAACATTGTCATGAAGTTTGAAAAAGATTGCTGAAGAAATGAAGATGGTAGAGTCTACACAAGAAAATGTTGACAGACGGATAAATATCGACAACGATGATGTAGGATAAACTATATGAGCAGTTAATACTTTATTGTCGAAGCGAAGTAATTCTTACTATTGAAATGGTTTTGCTACATCATACTATTTTGATTCACTAATTCTCATTGAACTTGATATTTTGGAACATGCTTGCAAAAAGATGAAATAAAATAAAATAAATAAATAAATAAATAAATAAATAACAGACGAACAGACAACGAAAATCAAAGCGCTAAACGCGCTGAGATACGGCAGTCGGATAAACAGGAAAAAAAGCTGTGATTCTTAATTATTGATACAATAGAGGTAAAAGCCACATGACGCAAAAACTCCACACACTCTCCTGCAACTAAAGTCGGTAGTAAGACAATCGACTACGCATTCTGTTTGTAACAAAACAATCCGGAATTAGGGTCATGAACCTGACTGTATTAACTTCAGACGTAGGTCATTCCCTATGACCCGATTTATATACACTCTCTACTGTTACTAAAGTGTAGGACTTGACAAGGTACTTGATGTTTTAGATACTTGAATGTTTGTTTCTATTTCAAAGTTAAGAAATGCTCTGGGAAAAACCCTAACCCGCTTTCATACAAAATTACTCGTGAACTACTTTAGGTTAATTACAGACATTCGAAGCGCTACTTTTTTTTCTTTTTACAGGAGTACATAGATCTTCAAGTAAGTAAAATGGGTTGCTGTTCTGATTTATAAGTGTCACGGATATATTGTTCACGTTTAAAATGAATGTTTACAGAGAAAAATAACACGTTTACAAACAACAGCGCATGAATAGCGGTTACGGTTATAATTAAAAGGTCTGTTAACATATTCCATATATATTCGTAAGTGCAGAATCGCATTACGTTGATCCGCGCTAAGCGCGAAGAGGTACAGTTAAACTTGTCATGGAAATATATGCAAATTAGCAAGGTAAAGATGCCTGGTATGCGTTTCTAGCTACTTAAGACGGCAAGCTGCTATTACGATGAGCAGCTTATATCTTATGGTCTAAGAGAGGTAACTCTTACTTAACAAGTGAATTATTCTTTCATTAGTAACTTCCCTTGTAGCCAGTATTTTGTAATTATATGCCGATGTTTCATCCAAAAATGAATGAGAGTTAGTTTGTAACTTTTGATTGAAACAACATAAAGCCACAAAACTTAGCACGTTACTAAATTAACTCTTTGCGCATGTGTTAATAAGCATCGTGACGTTACGTCATTTTTGATGACGTCATATCAAACAACGCAATGGCGAACGATGCGTTTGCGCTGACGCGAGAAGAAATATATGCGTATATCAAGATAGAGAGTAGGCGCGGAAAGAAAGCGACTGAAATATTTAATGCATCCCAGGAGGTTGACTCGACATGTGCAGTTGGATTTAGCACTATTTGTAGATGGGTGAAGGATTTTAATAATGGACGGCAAGAGTCTTACTAGAAGCCCTCATCCGGTAGGCCGGTGACAGTTACAGACGCCGATAACACCCAAATTGTTGCACAACTTCTCAACTCTGATAGACGATTTACATGCGAGAAAATTGCGTATGAGTCGGTGATACGTAAGAGTTCCTTTCATGTTATTCTGACGCAGAATTTAGACACGAGAAAGATCGCCGCGCGGTGGGTGCCGCACGCACTCTCAAAAACTGAAAAAGACAAACGTGTTCAAATTTGCACTGAATTGTTGAATAGATATTCAGAGGAAGGTGAAATGATGCTGAATAGAGTGGTTGCTATCGACGAAACATGGTTCCGGTCATTTGAGCCAGAATTGAAACACCAAAGCTCTGAATGACATACTCCAAACTCGCCAAGACCTGTGAAATATCGCCGCAGTATGAACTGTCCAAAGATGTTAATGATATTCGCTTACGATATTTACACATGGAAGCACGGTTAATAAAGAGTACTATGAGTGGTATTTGACTAAAATTCTTCGACCAGCGATACGCCGCAAACGACCGGAACTTTTACAGGTGACGCCATTAATTTTGCATGATAACGCCACGCCGCACAAGTCCGGCGTTGTTACGGACGTGTTCGAGCGGTACCACTGGGAAGTTCTTAATCACCCGCCATATTCGCCAGACTTAAGTCCCCCCGACTACGACCTGTTTCCAAAACTTAAAGAACCACTACGAGGAGTCCGATATGACGATTTGAATGGACTATATGAATCGATTATATGTCGCCGTGAACGCGGTCGTTAGGGACATCAACAAAGGTTGCCTAGCAACGGGAGTTCGGGATTTGCCAAAAAGATGGGAAGTCGACCATAGCATCCGCTGGAGATTATAATGAGGGACTATGAAGAGATTTTGTGAGTAACACTTGTAGTTTTTACGTAATTAAGCAACTCTCGTTCATTTCTGGATGACCCTCGATTATTACGATGAGCAGTTTATATTTTATAGTCTAAGCGAGGTAACTCTTACTTAACAAATGAATTATTCTTTCATTAGTAACTCCCCTTGTAGCCAGTATTTTGAAGACTAATTATATGCAACATGCTTGCAACATGCTTGCAACAATCAATCAATCAATCAATCAATCAATCAATCAATCAATCTTTCTCTCTCTCTCTCTCTCTCTCTCTCTCTCTCTGTTTATATATATATATATATATATAGAGAGAGAGAGAGAGAGAGAGAATGAATGAATGAATGTTTGCAACAGTAATTCTTGTACCTTGTTTAAGAAAAATATATGCAATGTGCTTGTACTAAAAATAAAGAGAGAGAGACAGAAAAATAGATAAAAGGAAAGATAGATAAAAACAAATAGATACTATATATTTGATCGATAATAAACATCGACAACGATGATGTAAAAAAACAACAACAATACTTTATGGTCTAAGCGAGATAACTCGTTTAAAACAAATAAAATAGTTTTGCTACAGTAAGTTCCCTTTACTCTCAGCAACTTTCCTTGAACTTAATATTATGCAACATGCTTTCAAAAATTTAGATAAATAAATAAACTAAATAAAATGAAATAATAAAAATAAATATAACAAAATAAATGAATGAGTAAATAAAGAAAGAAATAATTAACAGACAGACAAACAAGCGAAAAAGACGATAATTACGACGAGCAGCTTATATTTTATGGTCTGAGCGAGGTAACTCTTACTTAACAAATAATTTATTCTTTCATTAGTAACTCCCCTTGTAGCCTGTATTTTGAAGACTAATTATATGTAGCATGCTTGCAAAAATCAATCAATCGATCTATCATTTAATCAATCAATCAAGATAGAATGAAAAAATAAATAAATTAATTAATTGTTTGCAATAGTAATTCTCTTTGTGCCTTGTTTTAGAAGAATATAATTTATGCAAATCGCTTGCAAGAAAAAAAAGTAAAGAGAGAGAGAGAGAAGAAGAAGGAACCCCCAGCCTCTCTCTCCCCAAGCGCACACTGCATATATTCCTCAAATTCTAGGAGAATTACTGTTGTAAGCATTCATTCATTCATTCATTGATTGATTGATTGATTGATTGATTGATTGATTGATTGATTGATTGATTGATTGATTGATTCGTTCGTTCGTTCGTTCGTCCGTCCATTTTGCACATGTTGCATTGAATTTGTCTTGTAAAGGGGAGTTACTGATGCAAGAATAGTTTCAATTGTTTAATAAGAGTTACCTCGCTTAGACCATAAAGTATTAGCTGCTCATCGTTACATAACGGCACACATTGTCATCTTTTTTTATTTGTCTGTCTGTCTGTTTGTCCGTATTTATTTGTTTATTTATCCTTTTTTTCTATTTATTCCTTGGTAAGGTGTAGAAATATGTCAAAGGATATCATTACGAATAAAAGAGGCCACAATCGGTTAAGGGGTAATACTTTTTGTACCTGGGTACCGGTAATTTTCTACCCGCGTGTATCAAATAGAGATACTACGAAAACAAAACAATGAGATGGTCAATTATGTATACAAGAGATATTATATAAGTAATATAAAGGTCCTGGTGTATATTAGTAGATATGGGTGAGCTCAGGGCTGTCACAGATATAAGGAAAGCGTCATCATTACCTGGTGGCAAATCCTAAACATACGTCATGATTTCTGCTAGGTTATTGAAAATTGAAAATTTACCCGTCATTAAGTATGATGGATAAACAATTAACTACACTAGGGTCAAAATTGCAGAAAACAATCATAACTATACATCATCATCATATAATTTGTTTTACATTTAAATCCACTTTTGAAAATAAAATGCATGATATACGCTATGGCTCATTGAATGACCCCTGGTTTAGGCGGTCATCTGTTAAAAATGGCCAAAATGGCCACATTCCTTGACTGGCTGCTTAAAACAGATTTGATTTATATAAACTGCTGTACAGTGTACCTGGGGACTGGGACAGGGGGAATGGCTTGTAACAGTTCAAAATATCCCTGAGATATGAATATAAAACATAGTAGGCCCAACTTTTTGATAATCCAGAAAAAGTGAATCAATTTAAATCAGTCATACATAGTCATGTCACTATCAGGATCTGAAGTAAGCTCTGTAAAATATACACAAGATTAATTGTATATCAAAAGGAAAAAATAAAATAGCATAAAAATAAATAAAAAATAGTAAAATAGCTTTTCGCCCTGCGTACAGTCAAAAACCTATACGTACTATTTAATACGATACTAAGTTGTATTAGACCCAGTGAAACACGCGTGCGTGCAACTTTTTTATTTATTCATTAATAGATCAATCCATAAATTAATCATATGGGTGTTTCAAGTTTGCGATGTGTTGGCATAAAATGCAAAAGGTAGTAAAAAAATCGGACCAATAATTAGCAACCATTTTTTTCCAACCCACCTCAGGTAAATCAGGCTAAATATGTACCTTTCCGGTAGTTAATCGCCATTCCGTTTCTATGTTCACGCCCAAATAAACCAGGAACCAACCCAATAAATATCAATGGCTGAAAATGAAGATTTCCAGTTTCACAAATGGCATATTTAAGGATAACTGGACTTCTCCGGTCCATTTATGTCATTGTTTTATTCTGCTTATCATTCTGTGGTAAGATTGATATCATTCAGTTGTCCATTAGATACGTAGATTTCTCGTATTAGACCCCGACGCGAGTTCAACTATGGGATTCTTTTCTGACAGTCTGGAATTGAAGAGGCTGTAATGCTGTATGGATCTGAATCGGCTAGTCGCAATCGATCTGCTGGGTTTACTTTGGACCAGTAGTTTGAAATCCGATCACCCCAGCTGTTTTTCAAGGTTCCCATCCGCCCCATTTCCAATTCAGTTATAATTATAGATATATGTAAATAATGCATAATTCCCCAAAATGGCATCCAAAAACGAATCACCCATCTATATCCCTGATTATGTTTCTAAACACTTTCTTTATATCACCAGATCTCACAATAAGGCCTTTATTGAATTCGGCAGTATTTCACTCATAAAGTGACGTCCAGCTAATTACAGGTGGAGGAAGACTCTGAATGCACAGAGGCATCGGGGTAGAACCACTAATCTACCGCAAGCCAGCTGGAAGGCTTCCTTACATGAAAATCCTTGAATGACCTGCCAGGATTGGAACCCACGAGGGGCTGAATGAGTGTTAAAGTCAGCGACTTTACCCTCTTGGCCACGGAGGCCCCAATCACACAAAGGATCAGATGGAATCCATTTCGTGATTTGTGAAATGGAGTTTATTTTTTTTTATAATAATAATAAAGGCAATTTTTCCATAAAGATTTGTTTATGTAATAATGTTGATATTATTAGAAGACATTAATGTATCAAATTTAAAAAACAATGCATAAGTTTTATAAATATGTATGACTTCATTAACCATGTAAATTATCCTTAATCATTCATATCAATAAATTTCATTTTAGCATTTTGTAGCAAAATGTTTATAATGAATTTATTGATTAATAAAAACATACATAATTTACCCCAAGAGATGATCACTCTATGGTATTCTGTTATCATGCTATTAGGCAGGTGTTAATTTAATCAGCGTTGTCACATGCCAGGTTGTGTGTGACTTTAATAGGGCCTCACAAGGTTAATGTTGGGTGTATTTGTTAGAGCTGTAACGAATACACCAGGTAGTGAATACAAATACACATCACAATACAGGGTCACAAATACGTATATTTATTAATGAATATGAATACACCCTGGTATAATGCAGAAACAAAAGACAACTAAATTCAGGTTGCACATATTTTGAAGAGATTCATTGGCTGTTATCTCGTCAATCATAAACTCTATTCCCAATGATCATTGAATAAAAGTGAACAAATTGTTTGAGAAAATAGATATGATAAAAAAAATAAATTAATTGAAACATGTCCAAACATTACTTTGCTTAAAATAAGAATTTAACTCGTACTTGGAATAAGTAAACGTTATTGAAAATGACATTGCATGTGATCAAAATTTTGTTGCAAAATATAATTACAAAAGAAATGTTAATAAACCAGGTGGTTCAAACATAATGTTAATACCAATATTTTTTCCACATATAAATAATTGTAGTACATTTTATTGTTTATATTTTATCATAATAAAAGGAACATGGGTAAATATGTTAAAATTAACACTTATTAAAGGTTACCAATTGCGGTTACGAATTGACCTTACTTTGAAAAGTTTACAAATTGACTTGTAAAAATGGACTTGGTTATGAATCAACCAAAAAGAATAGGTTCCGAATTGGTTTAGTTACAAATTAACCTGTATTCACCAGTTTGCCTTATTGCAATCTCTTAAAACAAGTTAACATTACCATTATCATTGAACTTATGCTGTTTTCTTTCCTCACAGTCACAGGCTCACCTTTAATTGACTGTCATTTGATGCTTTCTCCCATATTTCTGATCCTCCAAACTTTAGTTATTTGACCATGACTAGAATTACTGCAAAAACAAAATGAATCTCTTATAAGCCCGACAGATATCATCATATTCTTGAGCACTCATCACTGCTTCAAAGTTGTACTGGCTCAGGAATGTGACTGACCTAATTTATTGTCCTTCATGAATCCATTGATATCTGTGTAGTGGTCATGAGCTAATGTCTATTACAATAGACAATGTAATTTCCATACTAAAGTGGTCAGCTTCTTTATTTTGATAAGCTAAATTTCTAATAAGCCTTCTTACAAGTTTGTACATAAAAGTAATTATTCTGGTTTATTTTTTCAGATTCAAAGAAGGAGTACTTAATAATCAAACCTGAAAATATTACTGTGAAGAAAGGGGAGAGAATTCAAGCCAACTGTACAGTCAGTGACAGAAACAGGCCATTTTCTCTGAGATGGCAAATTAATGGTGAGATTTTTTTTTTAGCTTCAATATGTCACGGTACTAATAATTCTCAATGAAAGATAACTATATGTCAACGGCCAGGTAGCTCAGACATTAGAGCATTGGCCCTGTTAGTCAAATGCACCCAGTTCGAGTCCTGGTCAGATTGTACATTTTTTCAGTCTATGACATTTGGTGCCCAGTATCAAACCTAGCTGTAGGTGCCCCAAGATCATGTTCACTTATTTTCTGTACCCATTTGGAAATTTCAAAGACAAATTCAAATTGGCAAGGGAGTATGTCTCATTACCGATAGCTCACATTGGGGGAGAATTGTGTGTAAGTGGCAGAGAAGCTCAGTCTTGAGAGCATTTGATTGAGTCCTGGTCAGGTTGCCATTTTCCTCACCCTGTGACAAATCTATTAACATATAAATTTAAGTAGAGATATATGGGATAGCCAATCAGCCACAATCAGTGGCCAAAGATTTATTTGAGATCAACAACATTGTGATGGTGCTTGTAGGGAATGTAAGGAACTGTTGCCGGAATTTGTATACAGTGATAAGTATCTCATGTTAGAACTCTTGTTGTGCTTGATCCCTGGCTGCAACATACCACAGTTGTTGTGAAGGGTTCCTTGCTTGGCATTCAACAAACATGTAGTTCCAGGACAGGCTGGCCCAGTGTCAGGATAATGTAACTGGGTGACTCACTTTTGTAAGCAGGAGAACAGATAGGCTGCATTTTTGTGTTATAACTCATTTAAAAATTATTTTAAATTTGATGGGTAACAAAATTCAATTAAAGTCTTTGAGACTTAATTCTTTAAACTAAAGCATAATTACTAATGTCCTGGCAGATACCCACCACTACAGGATATGATATGACCCAGTCATTTTAGAGGATTGTCCAACTTCCTCAAGTAACTCTTTGATATATAAAAACTAGTAGATATTGCTACTCACATTGTGTCATAATTATATTTAAACACTGTTTTATTTGCAGGTTATTCAAATTAAAACTGACGAGAACTGTTGCTTAATCAATCAGTTATTTGTATTGATAGCTCATTTAGTATAGAAAGTCAAGGGTAATACTCAGTGGTCATTAATGCTCAGCTGTACCTCTGTATAAGTTCTGTAGCTCCAGTCAGTTGTATTGTTTTCCTGTGTCCATCCAGTGATTTCAGTATCCATGAGTACTGTTGATCCTCTAGACTATCAACAGATAAACCTGTGTTATTTCCTGTGATTTTTGTGTGCAGGGAGCATCCATCCCCTGGGTGCGCAGGTCCATTTCAAGGAGATCAACAGGTTGACCCAGGCATTGTTCATCAATAACGCCCAGGTGGCCAACTCCGGGAAGTACCTGTGTGTCCTGACAGACGCCCACGGGGAGGTCTCCTTGAAGTTTCTTAACATTTTGGTACAAGGTAAAGAATGCTGTTTAGTTTTGAATAAGTGCACCTGTGGACTTAATATTTTTACCTTTTACTCAATATAGACATGTTTTGGTGCCTTGAAAAAGCAGAATACAGCCAGATCTCTTTACACTGTCATAGTGTTTCCTGGGTTGAACCTGTTCTTTGCATTTATTGGTTTGTGGGTTAGACTGTGGAAGGATCTGCAACATGGTGTCAAATCCTTGTTTTTCAAAATGTCAGTATACATGAGTACAAGTTTTCCTGAACTTCAGGTTTTTCTGAATGCCAAATGACTTCTAATTCTATATTAAACTGTATAAAAAAAATTGCTAAAATCAGGATTTCAGGTTTTTTTTTTCAACCTTTACCCATGAGTAGTCTTTTGGAGACAGTAATGAAAAGTTACACACACAATCATTAGCTGTAGATTCATCATGATTGGGATGCATTTCACTCTATCTCTGTCTGTCTCTCTCTTTCTTTTTCTCTTTCTCTCTCTCTTCAGCCATTTTTGTAAACCAAGTACATTCATGCTTGTCCCATTTCACAAATAGTAATATCCTGTCTTCATAAAGAACAAAAACAAATAAATGACTTGATGGACACTGGAGGAAATTGTGTGATTGTATTGATGTATTTTGTTCTAGATGATGAGAAAAGGTTACAGCGAAAGTCATCGTCTGCTTCACTGATCGATGGCTCACTGTGTGATCACCCACATTTCATCTGTGATGAGAAAGAGAAGGTCTTCTGTCGATATCGCTGTAATGGACAGTGGACTGTACCAATGGTGCTGATGAGAAAGGCTGTCCCCGTGAGTTACATATATGTACTGATACCAGTGGTGATGATGATGATGATGATGATGATGATGATAATTATGGTGATGACTTTGATGATGATAAATTGTGATGATAGTAACTTAAGTTCATACTTGTAACTTGGTGTTTTTTTATCAAAATATTCAGAGAATATAGGAGGCATTCCGCCCTGCCCAATTTTTTTTTCATTTTCCCCCCCTCCATGATTATGACAGTTTACATACCATATTGTGTTCCTTTTTTAAATGTTATATTCTGTTATATTCTTA
This sequence comes from Solen grandis, assembly GCA_021229015.1. Taxonomy (NCBI): domain Eukaryota; kingdom Metazoa; phylum Mollusca; class Bivalvia; order Adapedonta; family Solenidae; genus Solen; species Solen grandis. Next base: position 31,196,207 of record CM037790.1, on the reverse strand, counting down.
ATGAAACTGTTCAA
>CM037790.1:31156647-31196093 GCA_021229015.1 Solen grandis | reverse complement strand
ACCTTAGTTTCAAGATGTACCATCTGTGAAAATTTGAAGAAAATCCGACCATAAATGGCGGCTGTAGAGCGTGAACACCATTTTTCACTATTTTTAGCTCTGACGTCATATGACGACATAGGGTGCTGAAGATGCTTTTGTTCAAAAGCGCAAACTTTACTGTCATAACTCTGAAATTTTCATTATTCTGAACAACTGGCATCATGTCGAAATCATTGCCCTAATAGGAAAATTAAGAAGTATGCTTATGACGTCACATGACGTCATATGATGTCAGGACTCAAAATATATGTAGAAATTCTGCAGAACTGCAAACAGTGTACGTTTCAACTTTCTATCTCATCCTGAAGCTCTTTAATCCTAAAATGAAATTTTCGGTCCTATGTTCGATTCTTATTTCAGCAACAGAACTTCGGTCTTTCGGAATTTCGGTTAGCTGAAAGGATATGCACACCTTAGTTTGAAGATATACCATCTGTGAAAATTTGAAGAAAATCCGACCATAAATGGCGACTGTAGAGCGCGAACACCATTTTTCACTATTTTTAGCTCTGACGTCATATGACGACATAGGGTGCTGAAGATGCTTTTGTTCAAAAGCGCATACTTTACTGTCATAAATCTGAAATTTTCATTATTCTGAACAACTGGCATCATGTCGAAATCATTGCCCTAAAATGAAAATTAAGAAGTATGCTTATGACGTCACATGACGACATTAGACGTCACGACTCAAAATATATTGAGAAATTCTGCAGAACTGCAAACTGTGTAAGTTTCAACTTTCTATCTCATCCTGAAGCTCTTTAATGCTAAAATAAAATTTTCGGTCCTATGTTCGAATGTTATTTCAGCCACAGAACTTCGGTCTTTCGGAAATTCGGTTAGCTGACAGGATATGCACACCTTAGTTTCAAGATGTACCATCTGTGAAAATTTGAAGAAAATCCGACCATAAATGGCGGCTGTAGAGCGTGAACACCATTTTTCACTATTTTTAGCTCTGACGTCATATGACGACATAGGGTGCTGAAGATGCTTTTGTTCAAAAGCGCAAACATTACTGTCAAAAATCTGAAATTTTCATTATTCTGAACAACTGGCATCATGTCGAAATCATTGCCCTAAAATAAAAATTAAGAAGTATGCTTATGACGTCACATGACGTCATATGACGTCAGAAATCAATACATATGTAGAAATTCTGCAGAACTGCAAACTGTGTAAGTTTCAACTTTCTATCTCATCCTGAAGCTCTTTAATGCTAAAATGAAATTTTCGGTCCTATGTTCGAATCTTATTTCAGCCACAGAAATTCGGTCTTTCTGAATTTCGGTTAGCTGACAGGATATGCACACCTTAGTTTCAAGATGTACCATCTGTGAAAATTTGAAGAAAATCTGACTATAAATGACGGCTGTAGAGCGCAAACACCACTTTTCACTATTTTTAGCTGTGACGTCATGTGACGTCATAGGCTAAAGACAATCATTGAAAACAAAATTTCCTCACGTGACTAATAACCCATGGAAATTTCATGGTCCTAGGACTATTGCAACATATTAAAATAAGTGTTTAGTTAGGAAGAAGAAAAGAATAATAATAATAAAAAAATGACGTCCCGTGACGTCATATGACGTTTATTTTCACATAATTGTTAGACACCCAGAGACCTACTAACTGACAAAATTTCAACTTTCTATCTCAAATAGGACAGTTTTTATAAGCATTTAAAAATTGACGTCCTTGGTTCGAATCTTGGATCCGCCATAGATGCTTGGACTTTTCGAATTTTGAAAAACGGACACCGGTATACACAATAAGAACGTAATATACACATTCTGTGAAAATTTGATAAAAATCGGCCCATTAATAATGGCTCTGGACCGTGTACAAACTTTCGTAGTCAATTTCAAATGTGACGTCATAGGCTTCGAAAATCATTGAAATCGAAATTTCAGCGAATTTTAACTATAACATAATACTGATTAAATATCAACTTTCTATCTTAAATAGGACAGAATTTATAAGCATTTAAAAATTTACGACCTTGGTTCGAATTTTGGATTCGCTATAGAACCATGGACTTTTCGAATTTTGAAAAACGGACACCGGCATGCACAACTAGAACTTAATATACACATTCTGTGAAAATTTGATGAAAATCGGTTCACAAACAATGGCTGTAGATAGCGTACAAACTTTTGTAGCATATTTCAAATGTGACGTCATATGACGTCATAGGCATATGAAAATCATAGAAACCAAAATTTTCTCACGTGACTAATAAGTCATAAAAATTTCATCGTCCTAGGAGTATTGCAACATAGAAAAATAAGCGTTTAGTTAGGAAGAAAAAAAGAATAATAACTAGATGTCATTCGTTTAAACGAATGATAAAAAGTCCAAATTGCAACTTTCTATCTCCTCTATTTCTAAATAAAATAGCACAAATAGAACACATTCTGTGAATTTTAATAAAAGTCCGCCCATATCTTGCACATGTAGTTTACATACAAAATTTATACTATGTCATATGACATGAAAGAAAAATGAAAAGGTGTTCAAATGTAAGTTTCTAACTTTCATCACACATAGAATTTCATCACTCCAGCTCAGTTGTAACCTTGTTTAATTTTAGCCTCAGTAGGAAGAAGTATTGAATATTTGTATAGTGCTATATCCTTTCGACACCTGTAACGTAGTTAAACGTATTTAGCGATTTTGGCGTGTTTGGGCTTCCGTAGTTTTGCCATAAATTCCTGGAATTTCGAACTATGGTGATATTTTGAAAGGTAACATCCCAGCCTACAAACTGATGCAATGTGAGTATCGTTAGCATAACAATGCAGTTTTTAGATGGTCTAAAATGTGGGGCTGCGTGTGAATTTTTCAAGGCTTGCAAACTGCTCGCTAGCTACATAGTGTTGCAAATACGGATTTTTGTCTTGTGCCGTTGTACATGTATTAACTTCAATGCTTATTTTGGAAACAGTCAACATTCGACAAAAAAACAAAAACAAAATCAAGATATAGCCCATCAATTGCAATTTGATATTTTTTTTTTTTTTTTTTTTTTTTTTTTTTTTTTTTTTTTTTAAGTCGTTGCGCAAGTATTTAAGCTTGGTGACCCCTGCGCGTGACCTTTTCCATATTTTTATGATGCATGATTATGAAATAATTTATTTTCCATGTAACTTTCTTATATGAAGTCCAATTTCAATAAACTTGGTACCGTTAGAAAGCTCTTAAAACATGCTACATTTTATACGCATACTGTATAAACCTATCTTCAGTCGTTTCTGAGATATTGACTGTTAAACCTCAAGAAAACAGCATATTATCAGCAAAATAAGCTTCATTTTATTTAGTTTTTTTTTTTTTTTTTTTTGCTTATAACTTTGTATTGCGTAAACCAATTTTAATAAACTAAATATTTTTGGAAACGTCAATTATTCAGCTATAATTCTTATTCATACATATATTTACAAAAACCGATATTTATTGAGATAGAAAGAAGAAAAGAATAATAATAATAAACAAATGACGTCACGTGACGTCATATAACGTTTATTTTCACATAATTGTTAAGACACCCAGAGACCTACTAACTGACAAAATTTCACCTTTCTATCTCAAATAGGACAGTTTTTATAAGCATTTAAAAATTGACGTCTTTGGTTCGAATCTTGGATCCACCATAGATGCTTGGACTTTTCGAATTTTGAAAAACGGACACCGCTATACACAATAAGAACGTAATATACACATTCTGTGAAAATTTGATAAAAATCGGCCCATTAATAATGGCTCTGGACCGTGTACAAACTTTTGTAGTCAACTTCAAATGTGACGTCATATGACGTCATAGGCTTCTGAAAATCATTGAAATCGAAATTTCAGCGTCTGAATCATTTGTCATTAAATTTTCATTGCCCTTCGACAATTTCAACATATAGAAATACTCTTGTTAATATTAGAAATACATTATCATATAATGACGTCACGTGACGTCATATGACGTTTCTTTTCACAAAATGTTTAAGACTCCCAGATACCTATATACTGACCAAATATCACTTTTCTATCTGAAATAGGACAGATTATATAAGCATTTAAAAATTTACGACCTTGGTTCGAATCTTGGATTCGCTATAGAACCATGGACTTTTCGAATTTTGAAAAACGGACACTGAGATGCACAACTAGAACTTAATATACACAATCTGTGAAAATTTGATGAAAATTGGTTCACAAACAATGGCTGTAGACCGCGTACAATCTTTTGTTGCATATTTCAAATGTGACGTCATATGACGTCAAAGGTATATGAAAATCATAGAAATCAAAATTTTAGCATTTGAAACATGTGTCATTAAATTTTCATTGCCCTTCGACAATTTCAACATATAGAAATATTCTTGTTAATATTAGAAATACATAATAATATAATGACGTCACGTGACGTCATATGACATTTATTTTCACAAAATGTTTAAAACATCTAGAGACCTATATACTGACTAAATATCAACTTTCTATCTTTAACAGGACAGATTTTATAAGCATTTAAAAATTTACGACCTTGGTTCGAATCTTGGATTCGCTATAGAACCATGGAATTTTCGAATTTGGAAAAACGGACACCGGGATGCACAACTAGAGCCTAACATACACATTCTGTGAAAATTTGATGAAAATCGGTCAAGAAATAATGGCTGTAGATCGCGTACAAACTTTTTCACCTGACGTCAAATCTGACGTTATATGACGTCATATGAATATGTAATACCTTGCATCCGAAAGCACATGGTTTGAAATATATACCATAAAATTTTCATTGTTCTGAGTCAATGGCAACACCTCGAAATTAACACAAATATAAGAGGAAGAAAAAAAGAATAATAAGAAGAACTAGATTTCATTCGTTGATACGAATGATAGGACTTTCTGCAACATTTTGAAATGTAAAGATTAATACCGTTGGAAAGAATATATATTATATTTCCTACCTTTTACTCTTTTTTTTCGTATGGACTTCTCATACATGAACTTTTTGAAGTAAGCCATATGTCGAAAATAAATAAATCTTTATTTTGATATCGCTTTCTTATAACTTGACCAATTTTAATTGTTGTTGTTGTTGTTGTTTTTGTATTGGGGTTTACCGTCGCGGTGATAGTATTTCAATCATATAGAGACGTCCAGCTAATTACAGGTGGAGGAAGACCCCGAGTACACAGAGATACGCGGATATAACCACCGACCTACCGCAAGCCAGCTGGAAGGCTTCCTCACATGAAAAATCCGAAGTCCCTACCGGAATTCGAACCCACAGCGGTGAGGGGCTGAGAGATTCCAAGTTTAGTATTCTAGGTATCAAAATAAATTTCCTGAAAATCCCTACAATTCAATTGTAGCATATTTGGGTCTAGTTTTATAGGTATTCAAAATATAAGCAATTAAACTTAAACCTATTAATTCTACATATCAATTTTTTTTTAATTTCGTGTACAGTCGCGGGAATAAAACCGTAAATGCTACCATGCAATAGATTCGTCGACGCGTGTAGCCTCGTGAGTTAAATTTCAATAATGCTTGTACATACGATGGAGACGACTGTATTCGTTATAGTTAAGAAACCAGAACGAGCGTAGCAAGTGACGGCTTCTTAACTGTTAAATTTTCTCTTAGTGTTTGAAATTATATTTTGTCCAATGAAATCATTCCATTTTTTCAAAATTTTGTCTCCATTTAATTCATTTAATCGGCATCAACTTGTCACTAAACACTATTCCGCTAAATCAACTGATCAATGTAAAACCAGCTTCAAGCACCTTCACTGCGCGTGTGCGTCAAGATGTGTCGAGAAGCGGAGCTTTATGTGTTCACCAAAAAAGACTAAGACCACAATTACCTGCCCTTGGTTACCGGATGTGCCTACACAGAAAAAAGTGACCCTATTTAATGCTGAATTAAGGTGAGATTTTGACTGAAAGACACGCAATAAAGGATTGAATTCTATAGAACAGTTAAAATAGTCATAAAATGCCCATTTTGGAGGCCTTATTGCATAACAATCTTAATAGTTTAGCATTACTGAGGGGGGAATTTTTGAGAAAATTGGCGTGAAATGGCCGACCGGTGCACTAAATTCATACGCATGTTATTTGGCCTTAAATAGGTCAAAAAGAAGTCGGGTGACTCCATGTTTAAAATGTACAGAATTATTTCTCTTGAATAGATCTATCTAATGAGGGTAAGTTTGGATGCCAATGTCCCTTACAGAAATTGTCATTTGTATATATGCTTATATAGAACATATAGTAAGTTTAAATTGTGGTCTTAGTCCACGCATGTGTAACGTGTTACAGGGATTTTTGATGTGAACGCATGAACATCGACAAAAAATAATACACAGCAACCATAGAGAACAAACATTTACTCACCAGCATTCTGATTAATCTAAAATAACAAAAGAACTCTACCCTTCCACTTAGTTTAGTTTAAACATGTATTATTGCCTAAGTAATGATGATACAACATCGAAGATTTTAAAAAATAAGTAAGACCACAAGTTCTAACAACATTAGTATCGGTCATCGCTTTAAAGACACTTGTGTAATTTCAATGTCTACACATGTTAACACAGAATGGGCAATATATAACTAATTACTAAACAAAGCGATTAAGTAAATATCCGATTAAATAAATTCAAATTGAAAAATGTATATAAATAATGAGAAGAGAAGAAAAAAACACACTTACAAACAAGGGTTACTTAAATAAAAAAAAATAATGTCCAAAACACAACATATATAGGTGCAGATATATGAACCTTTCTAAACAGTATCTTTTATTCAAATTTCAATCACCACTTTTTTGCCGAAGAGATCAAAGTCGGCTTCCGGTTCAATGCGCATTTGAAGCGTATATCTACACAGACATACACAGCTAGAGCGACGCATTGACCTTTGACATAACATGTCACGTGATGTAAATCACGCCGGGAACAGGTTGATAGGGCGGAGTCTAAAAAATCAATACTATATTTGGAATGTGCGACTGCGTTAAATTTCAAAACATAATTTCAAACACTAAGTAGGTTAGTGTTATTTAGTAAGCATTAAGTCCATTAAAATTGGTCGCGCTGCTTTGCCGCGCCACACCGATTTAATGGACTTAATGCTTACTAAAAAAACACTAACCTATACTTAATTAACACTGACTAACTTAGAGTTTGCCCCACCCTATTACTACGTTATGCTGCTATATTAGAAGATGGCGCCATATAAGTGCTACGTCAGCGTGTTGTTAAAGTATTCACACACGTGCACGTGCTTTCCAAATATGGATGTAACACATAAATTTCGCGCATTTTTTGACCGTCGGCTCATTTCTTTTTCAGATTTCAATCAATTTATGTGATGGCTGTTTTTTAATTTATTTATCTTGTTTGAATTAGTTGAGAAATCAGAAAATACCAACTGATTGACATTAAGGAAAGAACGAAATATGTAAAAAATAATCGTTTAAAAAAGTCGGTGTCAGCGGAAGATATCAAGGCTAGGAATACCCCGGAAATACCAAATCAAACGAGATAACACATGATCTGTAAGTTGTTTAAAAACGTTATATCAATTATTCAATTCTTGTATTTACCAAATTCGTAAACATAGGTACTGGTATAACTCCCTTGGTTGGCGCTCAGCTTAATAAAGGTAGTTCTAGGACTGATGTCCCGGTGTCCGGATAATGTGACTGGGTGTGGTATCATGCCAACTGTCTACGACGTGATACTGTGCAGTGTGACTACACTACATTTGTCTCAAGTAGACATTGTCTCCAAAAGACTTAAATACTGTCGGTGGGACGTTAAACCTAATAAACTATACTTGTATTTTAGTCCCTTTGCAAATCATATTTCCGAAACTCCTCATTCTTATGTAAATGTTTATCTATAAACATGATTATTTAAGCAACTTTAATAAATGTTTACAAAAGACGTCAACATGCGCCTGTGTGCACACCTCGTGTGTAGGGATCGGTGTAGTAAACACTGCTATATATGATATCAGTTTGTTTGTTGGGTTTAATGTTCCACCGACAGTAATTCAGCCAGTCACGATGTCTACTTCATGCGGGTATAGGACTACCACACTGCAGTATTACGCCGTAGACATGTGGCATGATACCACACCCAGTCACATCATCCTGATACCGCGCTAACCAGTCCTGCAAATACCCTTATATGCTGAGCGCCAAGCAAGGGAGCTATAACAGTACCATTTTTTACGACTTTGGTATGTCGGGTCGGGGATCGAACCCACGACCTTCCGCTCCCGAGGCGGACGCTCTAACCACTCGGCCACCGGAAAGGGTACGCTTGTTCAGCTAGTAATATCAATATGATATAAGTAAAAAGTTTTTTGCAATTTATATGACTAATACATAGCTGTAAACTTACATATTTTCCGAAAATGCTTCAATTAACGTGAAAGCGAAAGTAGGATATTTCTCGAAAATTCTTACACTTGGGTTTAAATTCTTATTTTTGATGTAACTTCCTTATACTTTGTTCAATTTCAAAACTTAAGGTACCAAAATAATCGTCTGAAAATTCTCTACATTTCACACGCTTTATGTTTAGGAATATTACTAATACTTTTTGAGATACAAGCTCTTAAACCACCTGAAAAATGAAAAATTCACCAAAGCTACATACACGAATTTCGTTTTTTTCCCATTCCTCCATCAATCTTTGGCCAATCATTAAAGTTTAGGCATCAAAAGAACGGCCAAACATCGCTCTACAAATAATATTCATCATCATATTTTCAAAAATCAAAGGTTTTCGAGGTATAAACTGTTAAACACACTGGGGGTTACCAAATTTTCATTTTTCCGCCATAACTCAACCAATTCAACCCCGATCATCAAAAACGAAATATCATCTGAAAGGTCTTCCTAAGCACTACAAATTATACGCATAGTGTCTCGATAGAATATTTACCGTTTTTGAGATATTTAAGGCCGAAGAAAAAGCCGATAATTGATATATAACCTTGACCTTTGGGATTTTCCGGAAACGAAAGTGACGTGGCTCCATAGAATCTAATACTGCATCTTCAGACAAAATTTCAAGCAAATCATACAAAAAATGAAGCCTACAGGGCTTAAAAATCGTTAAGTTTTAATACGAAAGTTTTAATAGCATTATGACGTCATGTGACGTCATTTGGTGTTCATCTTTTAAAAACCTTATTTTTTTTTTTTTTACAACTAAGCCTAACATACACATTCTGTGAAATTTTGATGAAAATCGGTTCACAAACAATGGCTGTAGACCGCGTACAAACTTTTGTAGCATATTTCAAATGTGACGTCATATGACGTTATAGGCATATGAAAATCATAGAAATCAAAATTTCCTCACGTGACTAATAAGTCATAAAAATTTCATCGTCCTAGGAGTATTGCAACATAGAAAAATAAGCGTTTAGTTAGGAAGAAAAAAAGAATAATAAGAAGAAGCAGAAGAAGAAGAAGAATAAACATAACAAACCCAATAGGACTTTCTGCTTTAGGCAGAAAGTCCTAATAATAAAAAAACAGTACAAACCCAATAGGACTTTCTGCCGAAAGGGCAGAAAGTCCTAATAAGAAAAATAAACATAACAAACCCTATACGTTTTCCGCAAGTTTGCGGAAAGCCGTAAATATTATAGCATGATTATACATACATGTATATAGGCATTCAAAATTCAAAAAAATATTTGAATCTCACGATAACATGCAAAACGTATGGTATTAAATGAACAAGTATTTAAGAGTGATCCCCCTTGTGATTAATTTAAAACACTTTACTTGATTGTTCTTAAAATCATGCACATGTATATATGAAAACCGTATAATAATGACATGTATATGACATTCTTTTTTCTCTCTATGGAAAAGCAGTTACATTAATTTATTGATTATAGTATCAGCTGGCTCTCACTGAAGTCCCTCATAAAAGGAATATGTGTCTAATATCAAACAATTTCCTGATATATTTAACTATATTTTAAGTTGTATTGTAGTTGATCAAAAGCAATAAGATAATGAATTTTTCAAGAATGTGTTATTGGTTTTCTTCACAACCACTTTAAAATTATCTTTCCATTTATGATCTAAAAAGAAAATACCTTAATATTGTTTTAATGCAATTAAAGCCATTTCTTGACCATTGAAATCATTTTATCGCACAAGATATTCACAATTAATGATGTTTTGGAAGAGTAAATTAAGAAAATTATGAAGTCATCTCTCAACTAAGCCTTTTGATTTGTATAAAAATATAAAAGTGAACATTGTTCCTAAACAAAATTGTCAGAAGAAGTGTTAGTTAACATAAAAAGGACACCAAATCAAATCTTTCCAATTGCTCTTCTACCTGTTGGATAACCATTCCAACGGCATTATTTCAGTCATTTAAAGAAATAGATATAGGTCATCATGCCGTTGACAAGTGGCTATCAAGCAGGAAGTCACCAGTTCAATTTTAAAGACTTTGGTTTGTCGCAGTCCGTGATCGAATCCACGACCTCCCACTCTCAATGCGGACGACCCATGTCCATTAAACAGTAGCTTTTCGTACCTTTTCTATGTAACCTTCATTGTGATATTAGTAGATACAATTTAGTACATAACATATGGCCAATATTTGAAATAAAACAGTAGCTATCCAAGGATAATTCTCATAACAGTATAATTTGGTGACAATATGCCGAGTGCTGATATTTGTTCAGAGTTTGTATTGTCAGTATGTATGCACATGTAATAATATAGTATGACTTATCTTATATAGAATATTGTCCCTATATATGTACAAAATATGTGCTACTTTGTATTAAACATGATTTAGGTTTTGCATACAATTTTGAACAGGGTTGCTTGCAACGCTGTTCTATGGTGGCACACATTTCTGCATCATTTTTGGACTATATTAAGACATAATTTCTCTCATTTTAACTACGCGTAGATAAAGTTCCAAATTTTGATTCCTATCAATGAGTGGTGATGATTTTCATGTCTATTTAAATACAATTGCATTATTCGAATCTGAATTAAAATGTGTATATATTTTTGAAGGAGATAAAGTTTTACATACACTGCAGTAATAAAGTAAAATGCGTAAGTGAGTCAATCGCAATTCTATCGGATGTTTGAACTATCACTGGCTGAAAGTTCACCAATTAACCTATAAAAACAATACGTTCGACCCTTTAAGTCTACTTCTCCAAAAGCTCAGTTGGTAGGATAGATCAGCGCGCTGCAAGAAAATGTTGCGGACTTGATTCCAGCTCAAGGATTTTTTTCTGATAGTAATATATATTGATCTTTATATGAAATTTATATATTGTTTCATATTTGCTTCTTCCTTTTTATTTAGATACATCATATTAACAGTAGGCAAGAGAAATGGGAAGAATAAAAGTTTCATTGTTTTATTGTTAATAGTCCATTGAAATACGAGTAAATGGCTGTAACGATCGTGTTTACATGAAGTTAAAACGGGTTTATAACATTGGGTTGAATGGCATCGCTTGAAAATTTGATCCTCGTTTATCTTTACTTTGATAAAAGAAATGCGACATCATCACATTAAAAACCCTGTTCTCTCAGCGCTTTGATGATTTCATTTTTATTATCAAGAACCTCTCAATTTTGATTTCCAAGGGGCGTTACTCTAATCGGCTAATCACACATAAAGGGCTAAGCTGGAATATTCGTCTAAATAGGAAAGTACATCGGGCATATTCCACAAGAGCCTTTTAACAGTGAAAAACTTATCAATTCCCCCGAAAAGTTTACAAAACTCTTATTAGACCTGCCAGTGTGATACGGAATCCTAATACAAATAAAACACAAATTAAAACGGTCCAGATCAGCATGATATGTTAAAGGGGATTTCAGAAGGAACTGCAGCGTTACATCAATGCTAGACCAACTTAGATAGCCATCACTCATAGAGCGACGTGCTCAAGATAGAGTGATCATGATGTATCGTGTTGTCAACTGCCATGTGGAGGTCCCGATAGCCTACCTTCATCTATGACTGCCTGTGGACAAGGTCAAATATTTCTCCTATCATGTGCCAGAACTTTGATCTATAGGCATTCATTCTTATCAGATGGTACATTGGACTATGGAACACACGACCACCTGACATTAAATATACACCATCTGTGAAGCAGTTCAATTCTGCGATAAAGTCTATCAAAATCCTCTATGTAAAGTTTAATTATGTAAATTGGAGAACATTCTTGTTCCACACATTTACAGTTACTAAGAGAGGGTAGACATGTAAAATACAGGAAGAAAAAGGAATCTTGAGACAAGTGGGTCATGAAGGAATCGCTCACCCAAGAATCAAGTATTAGTGGGAGGAATTAGATTATGATATTATGGAAAATGCGCAATGCCCCTGACAGCCATGTCTTTCGAGGACTCCAAATAACTTTCACAATCTTGGTAAACAGTGACTCAAGCAAAATAAGTGCGAAAACATCTATGACATCCAGTCAGTACTTTTGGACAAGAAGATTTTCAAATTTATATTGTATACATATACGGAAAACGGGCTCCGCCTCCTAGCAGCCAAGTTTTTCGATGGATCGAATAAGTTCTTACAATCTTGGTAGAGAGTCACTAAAGGAACATCTGTGCCCAAAACTTTGAAATCAAATAAGTGTACTTTTAGACAAAAAAAGTCAAATTTGTATAATTTGCATACTAAGAAAAGGAACTCTGCTCACTGGCAGCAATGTTTTTCGACGGATCCAAATACTTTTTAAAATCTTGGTAGAGATTGACCCAAGGAACATCTGTGCCAAAATATTTTAAAATCTAGACAGTACTATTGAACGAAAAGATTTTTAAAGATTTCACATTTTCCCCTTAAAGTTGACATGACAAGATTTTGACATAGAATTTAATCCTTAGAACATATTTGGAAGAGGACCACCTAAGGAACGTTTCAAAGATGAGCTAAAACGAGTGGAATGAATGCTCAACTCTGACGGACTTATCGAGTCTTATGGATTGACTTTCTTGGACCACTCCAAATTTTAAACGACCTGATATGTCTTACGTCACAGATAACTATGAATGTCATCTGTCCCCTTACCGGCACAGAGTGACCTTTGATCTCTACAGGAAGCCCCGTCTCGCTGTCGAAGCGTCCAATTCTTGGCCCCGTGGCAACGGCTGCGACAAATGCTGTCATCCCTCCAACCACGTGAACAACTCCACTTCCAGCAAAATCCTGCAGCACATGCGCATTTTTAAAACACAAGTACCATAGATTTTTGTATGCTTGCTATAATTGCATACTGTTTTTACCAAATTGATATTTAGAACCTACAAAGGCAAATCTAATAAGTATTTTGTTGACCTCTGAACTTTGTTTAGTGGAGTGGGGGTTGGGGCAAGTAAGTGTAAGCAGTGTCTCATCTGTAGTTCCACTTATAAATAAAAGATAACATTTTCTTAGTTTAATTATCTTTGTACATGTAGCAAATACAAACTGTCATTGATTACATTGGCAGTTGAAAGCCAAGTTGACTGTTGCCTTCAAAATGGTTAGAACAGAAGATAATTTTGAGAAAACATTTGCTAAATATAACTTTTCAAACTGTCGCACACTTTTATTATAACCGATTATTAACATCATCGACGTCTTATATAGTTTACGGCCTATCTTCCTTTGAACGAACAGAGTTTGCGATCAGTTCCATTAATAATCCATAATGCCTTGTTGTATGGCAGCGTATAGAATGTACATAAATGTTGCGAGCGTTGAGGACAGACTAGTAATTGCTTGTGTATGTGGCCAGCGTGAAATTCAATGAAAACCGAACTAAATGACCATTTGGACAATTTCAAAATCATGGTTATGAAATATTACGCCGCACTTGCTTGAGTGTATATTTATGTTCATGGAAAGTAATCATGGTCGCCCCTTACCAGTTCACATAATTGGGTTTGTGAAATGAAAGTGTAACTTTGTTTAGTAAAAAAAAAAATTACCTTGCAAAATGTAATAATTGCAATATTTCTGATAAAGTTTAAGATTTCGCTTTTTCGTATCAAAGTTATTGTCCTTTATCTTTTTTTTTTAAAGCGAGACGTAATAAGTGTATCATACGTCATATTGGTGAGATAAATGGGGCCAAAAGAAGAACTTACGACGTAAGTGACATTGACGTCAGCGCCATCTATGACGTAAGTAAGCCCTTGTGCCAACCATCCATCTGAGGCCCACGCCCAGTGTGTAACCACAGGGTAGATGAATCCTGGGGGAGAAATCAAACATAATATTCAAGGTAAATTCCATGTAATGGTTCCGCTACGTCTTGGACCACTTAACCTCTAAAAAGATAACTAAGGTACCCTAAACATTGGTTATCTCCGTGAAAGGCCGTGAGGTCCGAAATGTAGCGGAACCATTACAGGGACTTTACCTTAATACTGTAATGGTGAATAGTGCATGAATAGCCCATTTCACGCAACTTTGACCGCAAATGACATACAATATAAAAAAGAATGTCTGTTTATTTGAAGGAACCAATATGTTAATTGCTTGTGATCAATATTACAAGACATAAATACGCAGCAAATATTTCTTTTCGTTTTGGTAATCAGGCTTCAGGCTGGATAGGAGAGCTGCTTGGATATGACTTAAAGTCAAAGGCGTCAATTTAACTTATTCAAGGAGACAGTCAAGTTGACCCATATCAGCGGACATATCTACTGAACAGTCAATCTGTTTTAGGCAACCATACTTCTAGTGCCTATTTCACTTAACTTCGTGCGAACATATTCTAGCTTAGTCATAAGATTATCCTCCATAATATCAACAGATTTGGAAAATATGCGATGTGTAAATGTATGTTTAAATGTCGGATGAATACAAAATTCGGTAATTCGGTTTGTAATATTCCACGTTCAGCATAGCGCTTTATACTGGTGTGCTTTTAGTCTTGCTTTATCCCAGTATCGCCGAATTTAAAAAAAAGACATTATTAAAGCAAAGTAAGATATTAAAATATCATATTTCATTTCACTGTGTTTTACGAATAGATAGAGTCGGTTTCGGTTCCTTATAAATGACAAATGTACAAATTTTGGCGGTCTTGCTCGTTTCCACGACAGCAGCATTTCCAAAAACTTCAAACAATGCTACCATTAAGCACCGCATTATAATGCACTATACAGTATAATAAGTCGGAATCAAACGAGGTCACGAGGGAGATACCAGTCACAATGGTGCTGTAGATCATGTAGGCAGTGAAGTCACATCTCTCTGCCACGGCACCGGATACAATGGTGGCGGCGGTGGCGGCGAAAACAAACTGGAAAAACCAGTGGGCGTAGTTACAATCCGGCATCTCAGTGTGGGCGAAGAATGTGTAGCCAATGAATGCATTTCCCTTTCCGAATGCTAGGGCATAGCCCACCAGCCAGTAGGACACGCCCCCGAAAACTGCAGTGACCAATAAAAGAGAAAGAATTTAAAAAAGAGATAAAACAAAACACATGGAGTTCTATTAATGACCAAACAAAAGTACTGACATATCTGTATATTGCCCATTTTAATAGAAGAAATCTTCATGTAGTATTCAAAATGCGAATGGAATTCAATTCTAAGTTGCGTGTATATTCAAATGATATGATAATTATAGCGGTCAAGACCTTTGTTAGAACAGAAGTAATGCTTAACCTGTTTAGCGACCACCTTTACCAAAAGGTCAATGTGCTATAGGCAGTCAGCTTTTAGTAATATTATATTACATCGACACACTTCTGTTTAGCAGTCGCCTGCATTAAGCATACACTGTCTATGATACACAAAACTTGTTGGATTAAACTTCATATTGTATTATACAGACAGCAGTTACTAAAATTTAAAGGATATTATGTTCGAGATTTGTCCTGAAACATGAACATGAAACGGACTAGTTTCTACTGACATGGACCTCCGTGGCCGAGAGGGTAAACTCACTGACTTTAACACTCACTCAGCCCCTCACCGCGTGGGTTCGAATCCCGGCAGGTTCATTCGGATTTTCATGTGAGGAAGCCTTTCAGCTGGCTTGCGGTAGGTCGGTGGTTCTCCACTGATGTCTCCGTGCATTCGGGGTCTTCCTCTACTTGTAATTAGCTGGACGTCGCTAAATGACTGAAATACTGTCGGAGCGACGGTTAACTCAAATAGTCATGTCAAGTCTATTGACAACCGATGACTTACACGAATCCAACGCGTTCTTGATAAGAATGTTGACGGTGTTCTTGCTTCTGACTGCCCCCGCCTCGAGAAAAGCAAACCCTGCCTGCATCACTGGTGAAAAAAAAATATGATTACAAAGGCGCATGCGTAAATGACACGTTTTTTGTTGACATTTAGTCTAAGCCCGGCATGCTTGACACACTAATATACAGTGACAGCGCAAAATGACCGTTTGTAGACTGGAGGCAAACCAACAGTCTTATGCAAAGGGAAATAAAATCAGACTTTGTTGTTTTGTATAATTACCGCAACCAGTTTGACTGTATCACTCCGCTCTCAGTAACAACCATTGTATGGTCTAAGAAATGCTCTAAATGTGTTTGTTTATAAAAATATAGAATTGTTTTAAGGTTATAATCGGTTTATTTCAAATAACATATTGTATCTGAAAATGATTTTAGAATTTCAAAAATTATCATGCAGTTCTGACAAGCTAAAAGTAAAAGAAAAACTCGTTTTAACACTGCTGAAGTTTGCTACGTTGTTACTTTTTTCTTTCTTTTTTTCAGAGTATCCACATGCGAAAACAAGTTTACAAGTATAAGTTAGAAATACACAATACATGTGCTCGGGATACACTGATTATATAAGATATTTCTATACTCTTACCGATGAACAAATATACGTATAGATCACTGGCACTAGAACCGCAGAAATGACAATCATTGTCCCTCTGTACTGTATATAGGAACGGAATCTGTCATGACTTGATTACGGAGGTCGTAAATGTGCACAAATGCATGCTTTATTATATTTTATGCACGGTATGATCATTCTGATATCCAATTAACACATGCTATAACAAATCATTGTCAAAAAGCAACCTTTACGAAGTAATAACGCGAAATATCAACAATTTGTACGTTTTATAAGTCTGCTCCACAATCAACTTCCGATTTGTTTTCTTTTTTTCGGCGATTTAAACCATCTACACATGTAATTTCCCACGCTCTGTCGATGTCAATTTCGTGTCGTTCAATCAGATAGCTGCATTCAAATCTACAACTACAACAACAACATACGCCTCCCAAAACCGGATGTTGACAGTGGAACAGACTTAGGAAGATGTACAAATTGTTGATATTTCGTTATTACTTCGTTATGGCTGCTTTTTGACAATGATTCGTTATAGTATATGTTAAATGGATATCAGATTGATCGAACCGTGCATAGAATACGATGGTAGCATGCATGTGTACACAGTTACGACGTTCGTAAGCAAGTGATGTCAGATTCCGTTTCTTACCATGTTTTAATATACAGTACTAAGGAACATATAAAATCGTACACGTTTTTGATGACCAAGATTCCAATGAAAATGGTAATTCTGCGGTTCAAGTGCCAGTGGTATAGATCCGCTTGGAGTCCTAAAACAGACCAACGGACCTAATTAAAGGGGATACAAAGTAGTTCTCTTGATATAAATAGGAAAGAAAAAGATTTGGTGCCTAATGAGCGAACCACCTTTTGCCTAGAGCTATTGCTTGAATGATCCTCGTCTCAAAAAATGTCGTGTCGGAAGGAAAGACAGTTGGAGTCCCTGCCTGTACAGTTGTATATATTTTTGCTTGCAGAGAAATGACAAATTTCAAAGAGATACGAGCTATTGCTTGAATGATCCTCGTCTCAAAAAATGTCGTGTCGGAAGGAAAGACAGTTGGAGTCCCTGCCTGTACAGTTGTATATATTTTTGCTTGCAGAGAAATGACAAATTTCAAAGAGATACAATGTATACCAAGAAAAACATACAACCTCTACATTCCAAAGCAGCAAAGCTGTAATCATATTGTACAAAACAAAGCATATCTAGACTATTATTTTTCTCCATTGGTAGGAAAAGGGTCTAAACTAAATCTCAAAGATAATGTCTTCATCGTCATTTCTTGACTGGTTAGTCTGGCGACGGAGTGCAGTATCCAGTCTCATGTAGCGGGAATTCAAAAAGCTGTCATTGCTGATTTGCATAATTACCGCAGCCGATTTAACTGTAGCAACAACAAATAGAATGTACTATAGAAATGAGCTTATGACCTTATTAGGCATGCAAGTTATGAATGGAATAAGGGTCATGATTATGAAACAACCCAAAGCGCTCATTACAATGGGAGATTGCCGGTGGAGCTATAATTAATCAAAAAGAAGAAAATTAAGCTTGTGAAGCATTTACAGAAATGCCAAAAAGAACATAATGATTTACAAGGAATTATAAACCATGACCTGAGAATCCTAACAAAACTGAAGCTATGATATTTAGTAACAGAAATTTTGATCGATATCCTGACCTTATTTTCGTAAATGCCATCATTAACATCGTAAAAAGTAAAAAAACAAACAAACAGAAAAACACACAATTAGGAGTAACTTTTGATTCAAATGTTAGGAGTAACTTTTGATTCCAATGGTCGATAGAATTCCCATATAAATAATATCGTTTTATCTCAGCTTCGAAAATATTAGAAATTATGCTAAAACTAAAGTATAAACTTCACAGAAGATCGGTATCTCAAATATATAAATCGTATATTATACCATTTTTGGAATATTTGTCTGAAGTTTGGGATGGATGTACGTTGCTACTCCCTCAATCGTCTGAAATTATACAAAACGAAGCAGCTGGGCTTGTAATCGGGTTAACGCGTTCAGTTTCTATTGAAAATCGCTATAGAGAATGTGGGTGGCTATCATTGAAATTTCGTCGTAATTTAAAAAAATACTGTTTTATGTATAAAGTTACATATAATACGCTTCCTGTATACCTTAATGTTATATATTTGACCAATATAGAATGGAAACACCGACTTATAATTTAAGAAATGTTAATGATATGACGTGCCCATTTACCAGAACGGAAATGCATTCTTTCGTCTATAAATCTTTGGAACAATTTAGAAATGTATCTTAAGGAAGCTACGTCTTTGGATAGTTTTAAATTTAACACCATGAAAATAAAAACAGCCTCATTTTCTATTCCAGACTTCTATTATCATGGCTTTCGACATTTTTCTACAATTCACGCACGACTAAAAAAAAACTGTTGTAGCGAATTAAAGCATGACCTGTTTGTAAAATATTATCGGATACGCCATATCAGTACGAGTTCCACGGAACCACTTCACGTGCATACACCTCATTATCTTTGCACGAATCTACCTCCGATTTTCAGGAAATAGGCCGCTACTAATTCTACATCCGGTTTAGTGCCTATTTTATAACCTCAATAAAATGGATATTTCAACCAATTTTCATTATGTTTTTGTACTGAAATATATTGAAATTTATAATGAATAGATTTTTTTTTTCAATACCAGCAAACATTTATTTCGACTGATATCCATTTGTTTCGAAGAATATACTTTTATTGCAGAAAATCAGTTATATTTTTTTAGTGAAATACGCACTTTTCCTTAAAAAAAAACTGTATTTTTTAAAAAAAATTATTTTAAATAAAATCAATATGTGCAGAAATCAAACTAGTATGTGTTTTGGCTTGTTTCTAAATATATTTCTCGAAATACAGGCCCTTTTTCGGTAATTATGGTACATTTTATTCTTACGTGTAACAATTCGGAAGCGGTGCTTAAGTAAAGCCAGCGTTCATTTTTGGCTAAATAATTCTGCTACATTATCAACGAAATCATCAAAGAATTTAAAAATAAAGAAAAAAGGTAAAATACAGTTCCATGAACTAGTTCGTTACAATAAATTGTATTATATTGTGAGTTAAAAGTATATTTTCTTAGTTTTTGGACTGTTTATCAACTGTCATGGTTCTGCGAGCGCCATTTTCATCGCACATGATATTCTTGTAAAATGTCAAAACTAGGAGGTTGTAATGGTTTATTTGATAGACACCCGTTCTTAAAATAAACTTTTTCATCTAAAGAAGAAATGAACTTTTTACTGAGACGCTTTCCAAACGATTAAATCGCCATCATTATCATACGCATGCAGACGACTGTGTAAAGATTTGTATGTTGGGGGATTATGAGATGTTTTAAACTATTTTTTTTTTAGGTATAATAACTGGAATAATTTTGATTTTTCACTAGCAAAATCAATACACAATCTAGTCCGTTCATCTGCTTCTTGTGTCAAATTTGTTTTCAACATGAATATCTAACTTTTACGAAGTGACCCCGATGTATTGAAAGAGGGTTGTTTCAAAAGCGTTATAAACAGTTAATATGAACAAATTCCACAGAACAATACTGTAGTCAATATCTAACATACATCCTTACATGTTTTAATCTCATTCATGATTATTACAATAATGAGTCTTTTCATCCACGACATTAATTCTATTAAATAAAAATGAATTTTTATGATAAAATCACTTTTAACTCAACTCTAGCTCTACTCTTATAAAACTATACTGTAGATCTTAAAAAAGTTAAAAAATAATTGACAGATATACAAAATTAATTAATTATTGAATTTCCTGATAACAAAGGCCCTGTTCCCCTCCCCAGTTTGTCTGGACAACATTTTTTTGTTTCTTTTTTTTTTTTTTTTTTTTTTTTTTTTTTTTTTTCTTTTTTTTCTCAGTTGCATTTTTGTGACATAATCTTAACCATGACTTTTCATCATGAAGAATAATCAAATTTGACCATTCTATGCATTCTATACATGGTTCTAGTTCCTAATTCCTAATCTAGAAGTTTTACCTAGTGGAAAATTAATAGGAGTTTGTATAAATGAACGGTGGTTGTTGTTGTTTAAAAATACGTTATTTGTTTCAGGTCCAAATCAAGATTTGTGAAACAAAACCATGGTGTAATTAGTCACTCAGCAGTGTTATGTGAAGGTAAGTTAAAGATGAAAAAAAAATGCATCACGTTCCATGGAAATTATTCTGCACAAGTCTATAAAAATGACAAAAAAATAAACAACAAAGTTCTTTATATAAGGCATGCATATGTATTGTATATTATTTACTAAACTTAGGAGACAAATAAACCAAAATGAGCTGATCCTGAAAAATAAAGGTTTTAAGGCAAGAATGCTTATGCAAAGTAGAAAACAAATGATTTTCATGTACACAGCAAATATCTACAAAGCACACATTCATTTATTATCTACAGTGTTAAGTTTTATTTTTCTTAGAAAGAGAAAATACCACAAATCAAATTAAATGTACTGTATTAAGTGTATTTTACTTATGTGAATTTGTGGTCTGTGCTTGACAGAACTAGTAATTCAGATCAACACACAGCACACGTGAAACAAGCAGTACTACTTACAGTGACAGTTGTGGTAAAAAAAAAAGAAGAAAGAAAAACTGTCAGTGAACGATAATGTTTGAAAAAGAATAAATGCGAATATTACAATATTTTGATGGTGTTGTACCCCATGTAGTGTTAGAATTTGGAATTAAGATGTTTGGGTTTGAGTTTATATTTCTGTTAAATATTTGCACTGAAGATGTGAGCATGTTATAACTTATTCATACTTATGATCATTATACTTCTTTTCAGATTGCAGAAAGCAGACAAAGGTGTATGCTCTCATTTCAATGACAGGCGTTGCTGAATGTAGAAATTATTTGTGATATCATAAATGTAATCTTAGAATATCAATAAACAACTAAAAATATATTGTGTCATCATTTAATATGTGAGTGTGTGTGTGTGAGAGAGAGAGAGAGAAGCTTTATACATGTAAACTCTTATATACTTCAAGATCAATACATTAAAATTTCCAAAGAGAAATTAAATTCAAACAATCAAATACTCCAAAAAGGAAAATCAATTTAAAACAGTTAAATGCTCTTAAAAGTTAGCGGGCAATCACTCATCTAAGCTAAAAAATAATGATTTTTTGCTGTATATGAAATCTACACAATATACAGAAAACTAGATAAACAAATGCATAGGTTACTTTAATATTATTAGTTCTACTCCAACTTGGAAACAAGTTCTTACAGCTTACAGATTCATTGGCTGGACCAGTACTTTGTGGCTGCACTTGGGAAGGTGTATAGGTTTAAAGCTATACTGTAAAGTTAAGGGCATCATTAAAGAAATAGGTTTACTGATGAGCAACTGAACCATAAAAGGCCTCCTACTCATTTTATTCAAGAAGGGGGGGGGACTTTTTTGTCTGATGATGAATAAGTTTTAATGTCCTAATAACATAGGAATGGAGTTGTGTGTGTGTGTGTGTGTGTGTGTGTGTGTGTGTGAATAAAGATTATGCATAATAACAAAGTCAATGAAATTTAATTTAAGCAAAAATTCATATGCATTTGCATTTTTTCTTGCTGATTCTCACTACTTTTAAAACCTTCAATGACTGTATAAGACTCTCTCTCTCTCTCTCTCTCTATCTTAGTATTGAGATAAATGTGTATTTGCATGCTTCTGTGTTATTCATAGACTGTACTGATATCTATTGTGTGTTAATATAAATAAAGATGAGAAAAAGATATGTCGATCAGTTAAGTGAAATATAAAGAAAGAGGGAGAGTGAGAGAAAGAGCATGCATTTATATCATTCCCCAGCATATTTTAACAATTATCTTGATTTACAAAAATAATGTTAATTATGAGTGGAAAAGATAAAAAGTCATTTCCATGACATTTTTAAGGAGTAATTCGGAAGTTTATTCCATATTAGTGAAATGCAAATCGCAACCAAAATGCAGCATACAAAATCTCCCTCTGGTAAACTTTTATAACGCCCCTCATTAAATACATATTCTGCCGATTCGAATAATTTCATGATGACGCACTGACAGTGGCTAAAAATAGACAAGAGTGTGTCAAGCACCCTGGTTTAAGTTGTTATTTTATTTTCTCAATTGTTTATCGCCTATTATGACGTCAAGTCAGGAAAACATCTTTCATGATCAAACAAAATGGTCGCCGACTGAAAAAAATGTCGACGTTGACGGACTATATTGACGTCGTTAAGGTGTCGTTAAGGTGCAGGAATGTGATGCGGTGGAACTCTTACTGTATTGTTACACTTTTAATCAAATTGAGGATGCGGGACAATTTCCAACGTTTTCTACTCATAGAGATGATTTATTACACTCTATTTCGTCTACTATTTGGAAGAGAACAATTCACTTTTGAAAACGTAGTTATTGTTGAAGCTGTTCATAAATTCATTTAAGATTCAAAACGATTTTCTCAATAGGAATATCTGATATACCCCCACCACAACAAATGCATCATTGAGTAAACCCCGCATGTTTTGCCGCCAGACCATATGTGCCATCTTCGTCCTAAAAGTCTAGTTGAGAACACCATACTTACTTAGGAACATAATGTACTTATAACTGTGTCATTTTCATATTTTCCATTTCCATTGTGTACAAGTGAAATCGGTTTTAGACTCTCCAGTGTAAAAGACAGTTTTGTTTAAGTCTGAGGAAAATATCATTTTAAACATACTTTGTCAAATACCGGGTATTCTTGACTGTCTAATTGTCGACCTGATAGCAGTCTTCACACACAGACTTCCCAGATAAAAAATAACCAGGCGCACGTTTTAGGGTCGGACGGTTGCAGAAGGTTTTGGCCCTTTGTACATTTCTTTTTCTAATTGTTAAATCTGTGACAAAACAAACAATATTCAGTAATAAAAGATGTTGATATTTAATATAAAATCTTTAACATCCGTTTTATTTCGCACATAAATTGTGTTAACTGTGCATTAGTTTTCATACCTGCCGGCAGCTAATTAGCCCGCTTTTAATGCAAATTTAAAACTTTATACATGTAGAGAAAAGTGAATTAAAAATTTCGTTGAGTAGATTTAGTCAAAGTAGTTTTTGTTTCTTCCTTTTTTTTTTCTTTTTTTTTTCTTCATTAATTCCTTTGGACTCTAGTGTTTCGATGCTAATTACATTTTAATGTACAGCTTAATTGTTGTATTTAGCGGCTAATTTTAACTTTTTTATGCTTTTTCTTTAACTGTATTTCTCTTGAATAGTTTATAGTTGTAACTGATATAAACTTTTGGTAATTGGCTATTTTTCACAATTGTTAGATAGCTCGGCCCCCTCGACCCCCACCCCTGCTGGATCCGGGCCTGCGTCATTGCAGGATAAAAACGCGCGCGCGCGTGCGTATGTGTGTGTGTGTGTGTTATGACCTTTGCCTTTATCGAGTTCAACCCTGTCGAAATGCTAGGTTCAAAATTATAGCTATTTCATAACAGACTCTCAGTGCCTTGAGGGCTTTGATCATGCCACAAGAAATTTATCAGAGGAAGGTATGCTATAGTCTCTGGGAGACAAATCATTAATCTGACATTGATGAAGCCATAATAATGAATTAGAGATACCAGTAGCTTCTGGATAACACGTAATCCTTAACTAACAAAATTGATTTTAGGGACTTTAATGCGATTAGTTTCTTTGTTTCTTGACCAAGAAGCAGAAAAACTGGAGTTTAGTATAATGTAGAGTTAATTATATTGACTATGATTTCAAACGGTGAAACTTAACTCATATAATAAAATAAAAAATAACAACTTGATTCACAAATTGACATTAAACTAAAAAGAAAAAACAGGAGAAGAAAAGAGTATCGATAAATTAAATTATTTTTGCATGAAGTGTCGAGCTTATCATCGGTTGTGAAAGTCAATGAATATTAGAAATTAACGTGTTGCACTATAGTTATTTGCTTGAAGAATGCCAATGCATATTTGAATAACATTGAGCATTGAAAAAGAGTATCGTTATTTTCATGTGAGGAAGCCTTCGAGCTGGCTTGCGGTAGGTCGGTGGTTCTACCCGGATGCCTCCGTGCATTCGGGGTCTTCCTCCACCTGTAATTAGCTGGACATCAATATATGACTGAAATACGGCTGAAGCGACGTAAACTCAAATAGTCAAGTTAAGTCAAAAGACGTATCGATATTTCCACATCATAATGTCTATATATTGGGAAGGGAGATAATTCCGTCCTTCGGATGTTTATTGTTTCATAGGGTAGGGAGTTGATGAACGTATTACTGGGGGTCTCCATGACCTAGTGGGTATAGTCGCTCACTTACCCTGTATGTTAGATATATACAGTCGGAGTTCCACGGAACCATTGAACGTGCATAGTCCTTATCACCTTTGCACGAATCTACCTCCTCCGTTTTTCAGGAAATAGGTCCCGTCTAATTCTACATCCGATTTAGTGCCTATTTTTAATAACTTCAATAAATTTGATATTTCAACCTATTTTCATTATGTTTATTTTTTTTTGTTGTAATGAAATATATTGAAATTTATAAGGAATCGATTTTTTCAAATACATTTATTTCGATTGACATCCATTTATTTCGAAGAAATAGTACATTTATTGCACAAAATCTGTTTAAATTTTTGTTTTTCAGTGAAATACGCACTTTTCTCCTTCAAAAAGTTAAAAATCTATAATACGAATTTCCTTATTGCGTAAAATAAAAACTATATGTGATGGATTCAAACAAATATGTGTTTTGGCTTGTTTTTAAATTAATTTCCCGAAATTTATCCCTTTTCGGTAATTACGGTACGTTTTACACTTACGTAAAACAACTCGGAAGCGGTGCTACAGTAAAGGTTTTCCAGGCTGTGATGAAAGCCAGCGTTAATATTTGGCTAAAAAATTCTGCTACATTATCAGCGAAATCATCAAAGGATTTGAAAATAAAAAGGTAAAGTACGTTTTTATGAACTAGTTCGTTACAATAAATTGTAGTATATTGTTTGTTAAATATATATATTATTTTTAGTTTTTTTTTAACTGTCTATCAATTGTCATGGTTCTGCGCGTGCCATTTTCATCGGACATGATATTCTTGTAAAATGTCAAAACTAGGAGGTTGTAATGGTTTATTTGATAGACACCGGTTTTTAAAATATACTTTTTCATCTAAAGAAACTTTTTTTGAGAAGCCTTCCAAACGATTAAATCGCCATCATTATAATACGCATGCAGACGACTGTGTAAATATTTGTGAGTTGGAGAATTATGAGATGTTTTAAACTCTTTTTTAGGTAAAATAACTGGAATAATTTTGATTTTTCACTAGCAAAATCAATACACAATCAAGTCCGTTCATCTGCTTCTTATGTCAAATGTGTTTTAAACATGAATTTCTAACTTTTACTCAGTGACCCCGTGTATTGAAAGAGGGTTGTTTCAAAAGCGTTATTAACAACTAATATGAACAAATTCCACAGAACAGTACTGTAGTCAATATGTAACATGACATTCTTACATTTACCTTATTAGTATCCTATTTGAATCATATTATAGAAATGTACACAAAAATATGTTGCAAAATCCGTATTGCAAATTCTGAGTTCCAAGTTAAGTCAAATGGATAAATTTTCCGGATAACAAAGGACCTGTTCCCCTCCCCAGTTTGTCTGGACGACATGATTTTTTCCCTGGTGCATTTTTGAGACATAATCTTAACCATGACTTTTCATAAAGAAGAATAACCAAATTTGACAATTCATTCTATGCATGGTTTCTTGTTCCAAATCTACTAGAAGTTTTACCTAGTGGAAAATTGATAGGAGTTTGCATAAATGAACGTTTTTTTTTTGTTTTTTTTTTCAAAAATACATTATTTGTTTCAGGTCCAAATCAATATATGTGAAACAAAACCATGGTGTAATAGTTACACAGCAGTGTTATTGAAGGTAAGATAAAGATAAAAAAAAATGCATCAGTTTCCATGGAAATTATTTTGCACAAGTCTATAAAGATGAAATTAAAAAATAAATAACCAGTTTCTCTATATAAGGCATGTATATGTATATTATTTACTAAACATAGAAGAGAAAATAAACCAAAATGAACTGATCCTGAAAAGAAAAATGTTTCAAGACAAGAATACTTATGCAAAATAGGGAAAAAATGATTTTCATGTAAACTGCAAATATCTGCAAAGCACACATTTATTAATTATCTACAGTGTTAAGCTTTTTTTTTGTCTTGGAAAGAGAAGAGACCACAAATCAAATTAAATGTACTGTATTAAGTGTATTTTGCTTGTGTGAAATTGTAGTCTGTGCTTGACAGATATAGTAATTCAGATCAACACACAGCACACGTGAAATAAGCAGTATTACTTACAATGACAGTTGTGGGAAAAAAAAGAAGAAAGAAAAACATTCAGTGAATGATAATGTTTGAAAAAGAATAAATGAGAAAATACAATATTTTGATGGTATTTCACCTCATGTAGTGTTGGAATTTGGAATTAAGCTGTTTGGGTTTGAGTTTATATTTCTATTAAATCTTTGCACTGACGATGTGAGCATGTAATAACTTATTCATACTAATGATCATTATTACTTCTTTTCAGATTCCAGAAAGCAGACAAAGGTGTATGCTCCTATTTCAAAGTCAGACGTTGCTGAATGTTGAAATTATTTGTGATATCATAAATGTAATCTTAGAATATCAATAAACAACTAAAATATATTGTGGCATTACTCAGTGTGTGTGTGTGTGTGTGTGTGTGTGTGTGTGAGACAGGTCTTATATACTTCAAGATCAATACATTAAAATTTCCAAAACTGCAAAAAGAAAAATCAAATTCAAACAGTTAAATGCTCTTAAAAGTTATCTGGCAATCACTTATCTTTAGAACCTTAAAAAATAATGCTTTTTTTGCTGTATATGAAATCTACACATTATACTGAAAACTAAATAAACAGATTCATAGGTTTAGTTTAATATTGTTTGGTCTACTCCAACTTGGAAACAAGTTCTTAAAACTTACAGGGTCGTTGGCTGGACCAGTACTTTGTGGCTGCACTTTGGAAGGTGCATAGCTTTAAAGTTATACTGTATATGAAAATGATATAATTAAGAGGGCATCATTTAAGTTTACTGATGAACAAGTGAACCGCACATTTAAATTAAAAAGGGGGGGGATCTTTTTTCTGATGATGAATAAGTTTTATTGTCCTAAAGGCACAGAAATGGACTATAAGACACATACACTCTCCTCTCCCTCTGTTTTAGCATTGTGATAAATGTGCATATGCATGTTTCCGTGTTATTCACAGACGACTGAAATTTATTGTGTGTTAATTGTAATGTAATTGGACTCTAGCTAGACGCTATTGTTACATTTTCATTGTTACTAACCTATTATAGATACAATTAGAGAGGACCGTTGCATTAGTTATGCAACGTCTGTCTCAGTTGTAACTGTCGTTAACACAAATATTTGACATTATTATTTGACATTATGTAATACACATGTTTACTGTCTGGCTGGCTGGTAACCAGCCAATATATAAGCTGACCGGTCAAGGGTCTTGTAGAGAGAAATCTGGTTAGATACCAGAGAGATCTGGTTAGATACCTGGGAGAGATCATGTGGGATACCTAGAGAGAGATCTGGTGGGATACCGAGAGAGATCTTGTGAGAGCCTCGAGACCCGACCATGGGCTAGGCACGTTACATGGCAGCGCTCAGTCTGAGTGGGCCATGGCCTGTCATGCTAAATAAAGTGTATAAAGACCAAGAAGGCTACTTGTCTTGAATACGGCCATTATACGACATAATATAAATAAAGATGAGAAAAAGATACGTCGATCAGTTAAGTGAAATATAAAGAAAGAGGGAGAGTGAGAGAAAGTGCATGCATTTACATCATTCCCAGCATATTTTAACAATCATCTTAATGTACAAAAATAATGTAAATTATGAGTGGAGAAAATATAAAAAAAAAGTCATTTCCATGACATTTTCAAGGAGTAATTAGAAATTTTATCCCATATTAGTGAAATGCAAATCGCAACCAAAATGCAGCATACAAAATTTGTAAATTTTATAATGACGCAATGACAGTGGCTAAAAATAGACAAGAGTGTGTCAAGCACCCTGGTTTAAGTAGTCATTTTATTTTCTCAATTGTTTATCGTCTATTATGACGTCAAGTCAGGAAAAATCTTTCATGACAAATCAAATGACCGCCAATTGAAAAAAATGCCGATGTTGACGGACTATATTGAAGTCGTTAAGGTGTTGTTAAGGTGCAGGAAAGTGATGCGGTGGATCTCCTACTGATATATGTTTTATAGGATCTGTGGTTTTTGAGAGTAAATGATCGAACATAAGTTATCTTAAGTTTCGTTTTATTTTTTTATTTACAAACTCTCTATTCTCTATTCTCGTTTTGCTGAATGAATTACAAAGAAAACCAAAGTCATTCGAGCTATTGTCCCCGTTAACATAATTTACAAACCTTTGAGTTGGCGATCGGGCGTTGAAATATGACGCCACGACTAAGACGCCGGCGGCGTGGACGACAACGACGGACAAATATTTAAATAGTTCTATATGTGTATGCTACGTTTCGAAGTCGACACAAAAATCAGTTAGACCGGTAAACAAAAACATACAAAGGCCACCAATTCTTTGATTTGATATTCCAAATTGGATCATTTTAAGTAGGAAAGCTTCAATTAAAGTGTAGATTGGTTCCAACCAATTGCTACTGTGACATAGTCGGGGTATAAAACGAGAAGGACGAAACACCAACGATATGCTCCTCCAAAATGCTTTGTGGAAGCACGCAAAAAATCAGTTGGTTTCAGGGGAAATATTTTTGAAAGTTTTAAGGTGAATTGAGTTCTGCCTGGATCAAGTTCATATTAGCATTTCTGTGGAGTGCCACACAATGATTATTCTTGCCAAGTTTCATCAATTTCTACTGAGTTATTTCAGAGGAAATATCATTTGAATGAAAACGTTGACGACGGAAGACGAAAGACGACGGATGCAAGGTGATCATAATAGCCCATCTTGAACACGTTGTGTTCAGGTGAGCTAAAAACAACAAACAAATGAAAAACAAACTAGCAAGAAAAATAACATGGGAACATCAACACGCTATACTAACTAACGCAGACAATATCCAGAAAATAGAAGCTTTGGCTTACAGTATATAATGGTCCCCATGACAATAAGAAACTGGTGATCCAAGTTCTCCTCCAAGCTGGCCTTCCATTGTTCTATTGCATTCAATCTGATATCTAGAGCAGTCAAATTCGCCATCTTTACACACTACCTGGGTCACTGAACAGAACAGAACAATTCTTTTCACTGGAATAGTCCCTTGGGCAAAATTTATATAGTCTTATATTGCACGATCGTTATTATCATAGCCATGGTTTGCATGATTAATTGCAATTACCAGTTATCAAGTATTTATTAGCAAATTTATTGACCAATCGGGGAGTATGGATTCCTGAACTTTTTGATCTATACTGATATAAACGGTCTCACATTGGTATTGCATTCTGTATGTTATATAACGATACACTGAATATTTTACGATATGCCAATATATTTCCTTTGTGTCTCGGTTTTATATTGCAATAGACGCTTAAGCAAAGTAGTCGAATCTATTTGCAAAGCAGCTGTTTAAATCATGTGTTAAATATAGAGATATAGAGTTGATAGACATTGATGTTAAAGACATGGTATAAATAAATCATTTATTTGCGCTTTGATTTCGTTTTGAATGAGGGGTGGAAACAAAATTAACTTTATCCAGTTTTATCACATTCATTGATGTTAGATCTTTTTTAAATATATATACATATATGTAATGTATTCAAATGCTAGTATGATTTTTACGCATATAGTAGGTCAGCTATGCATTTATGCTCGTCGAATAATATTAAATAAAATATTATACTAACCTTTATTTGCACAACTGATAAAACTAACGCAAAAAAAAATCTTAACACAGTTTCCCAATCTCTTCATAAAAAGATGTTACGCATTTGTCAACGTTTTCGATATAACCACACTATTTAAAAAAAAAGACGCGTCCTGATTTGATTTACACTTAACATTTAAACTACTAATTTAGTTCCTAAGAATTATTTTGTCCGTTCAAAACAATCATCCTTGTATTATCAAATGAACTATATTGGTATACAGTGATTCACGCCCTCTTCTTTTAATGATCTTACCTGCCGGAATATCGAGCGTGAATGCAAAACAAAAATGACAGTTGTGACTTGTGAACGGCAATGAAGGAACATACCACGTGACCCTCTCCTGGTGACTATTCGTATCAATATGCTATTAATAATTAATGATATTTCAGTATTCGCTACATGGTTACGTTGTGAGGCTGTGATTTTCAATAATATCTGCCGGTATAATAGGTTTTATATTAAGTCGTGACATTACAACACCAACTTCCATTACCGGGTACATGTAAATTGGACAGATAATATGTAGTGCCAATAAGTCAATCTTTACGTGGATTTTTATGATGTGAAAACCATTATGTACGCATAAATACATTAAGTCCGTAAAATTATTAACACTGTAAGAAATTGCAGCTTTTGTATAGAAATAGAAATTAGATCAATATAAATTTCCGTTGCCATGGATATGTTGCTGTTTTCCTGTGTTAAAATAAATCGTGATACAGTAAAACATCATATGTTATTGTTTACATTAGATGCGTTGTATTCTTATCTAGAAGCTTTGAAATCACGCTTAAGTACAAACCAAAAACTCGCAATATATTCATATGAGAAGATTAGATGTAAATTGAACATAGAGTTAGGAGTGACTTCCCCTTGTTTCTACCCCCGTTTTAGCTATTGATAGCACCCTGTAAAATTAAGATTAAAAGTATAAGATATCGCTGAAACCAAGTTCAAGTTTATTGACAAAAACGTATACAGTCCATTGTCAAAAAAAAAAGAAATAATAAGAAACCAATAGGTGATCCCCAAAGTATAGCGAGGAGGACAAAGGATTGTGCTATGATATACTGTGTGTAGTTTATTAATTGGGCGTAAATAATTATTTTATTTATTTGAAAATAAGATATATGTCATGAGTTTATTAATGAAATTTAATGATGATGGATAAAATTCATTGGACAGGAGCATGATCTCATTGTGTTAGTGAAGCTTCCCATTAAGTTCAATTGAATTACGAGAAACGATTGCTGAGAAAAAATCGCGGAGACTAATGGACCGTTCTACTATTATACAGAAATTCAAAGCGCCATATTACTAAGCCGAAAAAGTGGGGATATAATGCCTAATTACAGCTTCCCATTAGGTTTCATGGTATATACACTTATATAACCCGGACACATATTCTGATGTTCAAATTCTAACTTGACTATTTGAGTTAACCGTCGCTTCGACAATATTTCAGTCATATAGCGACGTCCAGCTAATAACAGGTGGAGTAAGACCCCGAATGCACGGAGTCATTCGGATAGAACTATCGACCTACCGCAAGCCAAATGGAAGGCTTCCTCACATGAAAATCCGAAGGCCCTTCCGGGATTCGAACCAACACGGTGAGGGGCTGAGTGAGTGTCATCAAATTCTAAGTGCAAATTATAAAAATTGAACAACGGAAACTTCATCTGCCGTTTTATTTACTATATCAAATGTTCAGATCCCGTTTAATTCGCTTGCGGCACCTTATGATTAAGACAAGTAAAAGTCATGGATAAAATGTGGTCGTGTATTTCATTGCTATAGATATAAAATACGTTTCAACCCGCGATATGTACGGACAATAAAATAATATTGACGCTTTGGAAAGAATCGTTTTCACGCTTATATAAACCTCAAGTTGTTTAAATACATTTTAATGAAAGTCTTCATGTAGCCGTTTTGTCCAAAGTTCAAATATGAAAATAGCTCGTTTATTTAGGTCAATTTCGGACGCTTTAAGATCTTTTTCATGTGCGCTTTTGTCGTCAATTTGCTGTTGACTGCAAACTAAAACTAATAACTATATGTAAAAACACTGGCAAATAAGTACATACAAGAAATGAGGGTCGGGTTTTCCATGTACAACTGGCCTAGATATGTTGTCGGTTCAAATCGGTTGCCGTTGTGCAGTCTGGGTCTTATTTTTTCCATGATATATTGAGACATTGTACACGTCTGAAAAAGAGGTATGTCCTGTTCTGTTCTGGTTCCTCTTTCTGCTGAAAGTCACTATATGACAGAGTACTATCGCAGTGACGGTAACTTCCAACACAAAATTATATCTGCAAAATATATTAAAGTCCTGTGAAATTTCGCCTGTTGAATTTCAGACGTGAAATATATGAATCGTGTTATCCACTTAGTTGTTAGAATCATTTGATTACTCTTAGCCCCATTTGATATCGTTATCATCCGTATAGACTCACATGGTCTTCAGGGTCGGGTTATATATTATACCCTTGATTGTTTGAGAATCTCAAGTTTAGGGT
This sequence comes from Solen grandis, assembly GCA_021229015.1. Classification (NCBI taxonomy): domain Eukaryota; kingdom Metazoa; phylum Mollusca; class Bivalvia; order Adapedonta; family Solenidae; genus Solen; species Solen grandis. Next base: position 31,162,545 of record CM037790.1, on the reverse strand, counting down.
ACAGCACTAAAGTCATAAACCTATAGGTATATCATATTTTAAATCCTGTGTTTGACCTAAACATAAAACTTACCCAAGAAATCTGATATCTACGTGAAAATGCAAAAAGCAAGATAGAGTTAAGGTTCTTGCAGCCTAGAGTCAAGTAATGATGGTGAGTAAGTTTTCCAAGTTTCAAAGCAAAAGCTTTGATAGAAAAAGCTGACTTAAACATTAAACTTAAACAAGAAATCTTATTTAAATCTAAATGAAAACGGGCCATAATTCTTGCAAAGAGCAAGATATATATGGTTTTTACGGCCTAGAGTCAACTGATGATAGTGAATAAATCTTTCAAGTTTCGAAGCAATAGCTTTCGAACAGGTGAGCTAAACAAAATAACAAAAGAGAAAAAGTTGGCGTCAGATATCGGTCTCCATCTTCTCAATTTGAATCACGTTAAACGATGCGGTTGAAAGTAAATACCAAACATCGCTTGTTATTCTTGGAAAATAAAGCGTAAACGAGGACAAAATTGTCAATATAGCCCAGAATCTAAAGCAAACATAGCAAGATATGATATTGAAAATGTGAATGCTAAGGCTAAGAGGCACTATAGCGAGAAGCTGGGAAAATCTGTTAATAAAGTATGGCCATTCTGAAACTGTTTTAGTTCTTGCCTCTCTCTATCGAGTATTTGTAACAGTGGTCTTGCAATACATCGATGTCAGACAGGATCGGCAAAAGAATCTCAAATACTCGCCATCGTTTTGTTTTACCTATAAAACGTGTAAAATACTCTTTAATATCAAATATATCTTATCGTTGGAAAAATAACACGATCATTGCTTTCAGTATGAGAATTAATTAATGTAATTGAAGACAATTCTCAAAAATGTGTTCGAGTCCTACAAGAAGAGTAATCTGAAATTTGACGTGTCAATCAAACTCGTTACAGTTTGCTATACAGGGGCTATATATTCAAATGTGATTTCAATGCCATTTTCTCGAAATGGTTTTTCATTCTTACTTTTATGGCTGTTCCATTAGTTTCGTTTAATAAAAAACGAAATTAGATTTTCAATAGTTTATTGCAAATAAATGATGGAAAAAAGAAATTTCATTTTTCAAAATATTATTCAACAGCTACTCTGTAAACAACAATACACACCACATAAACTGTAAAAAAAATATTACTACTGTGCAATCAGCGCTTTGATTAATGTCAAACTCCCTGTAGTTTCTATTATCCTGCGGCAGATCTTTCCAACTTCTTGGCAAAAAATTCAGATTATGTATTTTGCCACTTTATGTCGTCTTTTGGCACATTCCTCCCAATGATCCTTTCACAAATTATTGTCCAGTTTCAAAATATGCATCCGCTTTTTACACCTGCATATAAACATATAATACATACATAGAGAAAGAAAGAGACAGTGTAATAATTACACGAGTTTCGAGGGGTCACTGTGATGGACGGTTGATTCGCAGGGTCTGTAGCTCCCGTTGTAGACGCTGCTGAAAAATAAAAGGAAGTCATCTGAAGCATATCTGACGTAAACTTTTCCACGTGGTGTGCACATGGTGTCATATCGACATCATCAAGTTTAAGATAATTAATGAATTCATTGTATGTATACACATAAGGTAAACAAGCATAAACTCTTCATACCTAAAGTTTTGTAACATAATCTGATTTATCATCAAAGAAATTTCGCTCAAGCAAATCTAAGAAATGGTCTATCTGCATAAAATGGTATATTTAAATTTCCTGAGCAGTAGAACGTAAAATAAGAGGTAAACAATTATTGTTCCCTGTTAGTCGATGAATGGCGTTTTTAACAAATCATCACAATATGAATAACATTCATAAAATGTCAACAAACGATTTACAGTGAACATATTTTATTTGGTTAAAGAGGTATTTAGTTTGATGAAAGACATAATGGTTTTACCTTCACAGCGACAGAAGTACTTGATTTTGTAATCGTTGCAGGGGATGGGGTAATTATGGTCTGTTAGGCATATCAGACCTCCTTCTATTGAACATTGGTTGATTTCGCCGGTACTGTAGGACGGTATGTCTGTAAATATTAAACATTAAACATAATTACTCTAACTTGCTTCAAAATCATAAAAAAATATGCACTATAAACTTTTTATGAAAATAAGGTATTATAATTGGTATTTAAGATACAATGGGTTGCCTCTTTAATATCACTAGCAAAGTTTAAGACATTTTTACATTCTAGAATCCAGTAACAAGTTATGTTGCAAAGAAAAAAAAGACAAACAATGGTGGTGCAAAAAAGAGCCGTACAGTTGTATCAATGAAAAAGAAGATGCGTTCGAAAAACACAAGGCCCGGCCAAAGCAAAACACACTTTGGCACCATCTAATGGGTTAAATGTCAAATAATTTATGACATTTGAAAGGCATGCATAAGTTAAATATCAAGTTTTAATTCCCTATAGTAAAAGAGAAATCCTTATTTCAGGAAATGAATAAAAGAAGATAATAAAAACAGAAAGAGTTCTGGTTCCTAGTCACAGCTCCACTTCTACTGGCTGTCTGTTTATATTTGAAGTTTCCAGTCAATACTTTGAATAGTTCACAAATTATGTGTTGGAGAAAAAAGTGATGAAAAAAGAGGTCAAATATAGCCCTGAAGTCGCTCACCTAAGACACATTGCCTTCATGACCTGTAGAAGTTACTATTTTATAGCATAATCCTGAATACTAATCCATGCAGAAATATAGGACGATTATTTCAATTCCAAACAATATTTGTGGTCCGAATTTGAATATTGTAGGTTAAAAAAAGAAGGTCACTGGTTTGAAGAGGTGCACAAGGTCATGTTACACACTAAATATCTAAAACCCAGGCCTTGTAGTTTGAGAAAGATTTTTGAAGTTTTTTCCCATATAAATCTACGTAAACTCAAGTAACACATACGACGAATCAATTTTGACCCAAGGACTGTGATTTAAAAACACTTGGAAGAGATCCACAAAACAATGCCACATACATTTTTTTTAATATTTCATTTTTAAAGTCTATTTTTGGCTCCTTTGGCCCAGGTATGCAATGAACCAGAACAATAAGAACAATTGCACAATTTTGGTAGAACTTCTTGAAAATATCATCACAGGCATGTTTTATCAAATTTGGCCCAGTCGTTTCAGAGATGTCGTTTGAAACAATTGTGGACGACGGACAGCCATTGATCCTAAAAGCTCACTTTAGCACCAAATGCTCAGATGAGCTAAAATAAAGGAAGATAATTCACAGATTGGACCAGGCAGAGTTACTCATCTTGGTCACTTCACTGCACCTACTTGCGACCATTTTATGTTTTAAGATTCAATTACTTACCTTATATTATTTGTGAAGTTTCAAATCAACATACTGTATAGTTTTCAAGAATATAGGAAATGAGTTACGCTCTGGGAAAAATTCATTTTGATTTTAAATTAATTAAGATAATTCGAAAACTGGTCCAAGCAGGGATATGTTTCTTGCTCATTGCACTTCCCAGTCTCGTTATCTATTCATATTTGAAGATTTAAGTCCTTACCTTGTATGATTTACGAAATATGCTCCCGACAAAAAATGAAGAAAAAAAAGAGGGAGATTATTAAAAAAAACTGGACCAGGAAGAGTTATAGTTCTTGGTCATTGCACTTCTTCTGTCGCATCCTATTCATAAAAGTCAGTACCTCGTTTAATTTTTAAGTTAATGTTAAAGTTGCTCACAAACCACCCAACAAACAAATAAACAGACAGAGCAAAATAACGAGCGATGTCCCCCGATCAGAGATCTCGGTTGCATGAAAATGCATACCATTTGTGTTCGCACATTCTACCATGCTTATTTTTCCACCTGGACAAAAGTCGTTTATTTGAGATGCGTTCATGAACTCGCGGTCCCCATCTCCTGTGGTAGGCGAGTCATTGTTAATCCAACTGGACCAGCCTTCTTTGCACGATGCTTAAACATAACGTTCATTTATTTTAGTCTCAGAAACTGTTTGAAGTAAGTTTGATCAATATATCAACGTGCTTTCTTCCGGAGATATAAAATATACATTTAAAGTTTGATTTAAAATAGCGAAAACTTTAAGAAGGTAAACAAAACACAGATATCATTTAGAAGCAACAATCTGCAAAGCATTTACGCACATTTTATATATATAGCCCAGAATCTAAAGCAAACATAGCAAGATATGATATTGAAAATGTGAATGCTAAGGCTAAGAGGCACTATAGCGAGAAGCTGGGAAAATCTGTTAATAAAGTATGGCCATTCTTAAACTGTTTTAGTTCTTGCCTCTCTCTATCGAGTATTTGTAACAGTGGTCTTGCAATACATCGATGTCAGACAGGATCGGCAAAAGAATCTCAAATAATCGCCATCGTTTTGTTTTACCTATAAAACTTGTAAAATACTCTTTAATATCAAATATATCTTATCGTTGGAAAAATAACACGATCATTGCTTTCAGTATGAGAATTAATTAATGTAATTGAAGACAATTCTCAAAAATGTGTTCGAGTCCTACAAGAAGAGTAATCTGAAATTTGACGTGTCAATCAAACTCGTTACAGTTTGCTATACAGGGGCTATATATTCAAATGTGATTTCAATGCCATTTTCTCGAAATGGTTTTTCATTCTTACTTTTATGGCTGTTCCATTAGTTTCGTTTAATAAAAAACGAAATTAGATTTTCAATAGTTTATTGCAAATAAATGATGGAAAAAAGAAATTTCATTTTTCAAAATATTATTCAACAGCTACTCTGTAAACAACAATACACACCACATAAACTGTAAAAAAAATATTACTACTGTGCAATCAGCGCTTTGATTAATGTCAAACTCCCTGTAGTTTCTATTATCCTGCGGCAGATCTTTCCAACTTCTTGGCAAAAAATTCAGATTATGTATTTTGCCACTTTATGTCGTCTTTTGGCACATTCCTCCCAATGATCCTTTCACAAATTATTGTCCAGTTTCAAAATATGCATCCGCTTTTTACACCTGCATATAAACATATAATACATACATAGAGAAAGAAAGAGACAGTGTAATAATTACACGAGTTTCGAGGGGTCACTGTGATGGACGGTTGATTCGCAGGGTCTGTAGCTCCCGTTGTAGACGCTGCTGAAAAATAAAAGGAAGTCATCTGAAGCATATCTGACGTAAACTTTTCCACGTGGTGTGCACATGGTGTCATATCGACATCATCAAGTTTAAGATAATTAATGAATTCATTGTATGTATACACATAAGGTAAACAAGCATAAACTCTTCATACCTAAAGTTTTGTAACATAATCTGATTTATCATCAAAGAAATTTCGCTCAAGCAAATCTAAGAAATGGTCTATCTGCATAAAATGGTATATTTAAATTTCCTGAGCAGTAGAACGTAAAATAAGAGGTAAACAATTATTGTTCCCTGTTAGTCGATGAATGGCGTTTTTAACAAATCATCACAATATGAATAACATTCATAAAATGTCAACAAACGATTTACAGTGAACATATTTTATTTGGTTAAAGAGGTATTTAGTTTGATGAAAGACATAATGGTTTTACCTTCACAGCGACAGAAGTACTTGATTTTGTAATCGTTGCAGGGGATGGGGTAATTATGGTCTGTTAGGCATATCAGACCTCCTTCTATTGAACATTGGTTGATTTCGCCGGTACTGTAGGACGGTATGTCTGTAAATATTAAACATTAAACATAATTACTCTAACTTGCTTCAAAATCATAAAAAAATATGCACTATAAACTTTTTATGAAAATAAGGTATTATAATTGGTATTTAAGATACAATGGGTTGCCTCTTTAATATCACTAGCAAAGTTTAAGACATTTTTACATTCTAGAAACCTCCTTCTGTTG
>CM037790.1:31106547-31156547 GCA_021229015.1 Solen grandis | reverse complement strand
TAGAATAGTTTCACAAATAGCAATTCGAGGGCTCCATATAAAACGGTGGCGATACATGTACAGATATATAAGGAAGCATGTACATTAGTATTTTTCAGCAAGCCTTGAAATTGCTTTATTTTCTGGGGTCGGGGGTGACCTTTATGTAAAAAAGTTCAGAAATTATTTTAAAAAAACGGTTATTGTGTGAATTTTTTATACTTTTCCTTCCTGGAAGAGGAGAAAATATGTAGGACACTTCTTTGCAAATGTTTGTCTAAATATAGAGTGGCGGTTATTCTAAAATGTGGTGCTTAGGTCATGTAGTCAAGACATTCCCAACAATTAATGAATGTGGTCCAAGATCAAACAAACCTTATCCAAATGGTAATTTGATCTATATATTGGAGGGTCAATATCTTTGAAGACTGGGTAATGTTCATATAGCATCTGGGGCCCGTTTCACTAAAAATCTTAATGTAAGGGTAAATTCACAGATGTTAAATAATATTTTCTTTATGATTTTTTCTTTACAAAAAGTGTTGTTGTATAATTCAATGAAATTGGTCAACATTCATTTTGTATTATTGTGAAAATAAGACATTAATAGACACTATTTATAACAACAGACTAAGATCAAATATGATTGTACAAAGTTAAGTGAAATGGGACCTGAAGATAAATTCTGGATAATAGGTACACATGTATAAACATGTAACAGCATTTTTTTCCCTTCATCAATTATATCAGCTGCTTGTTTGAGAATTTAAAAAATCAGAAAATATAGAATTTAGTGATTTTTTTCCAAAGTTTAGAAATTCTTTATGTTTTGTTTATACGACTCCAGGTTTATCATAATTTTCATTGGGCTTTAAAAAAAAGTTATGCCTTGAAAACCTGAAGGGAAAAAGAACGCGTAATATTTTGTTAATGGATGGATTCAAGATTTGATCATATGACTTAATTTTAAGTTACATATTACTTTGGCCATGTCTTCTGAAAGCCTTGTTCTTAAAGTTACCAAACATTATCCTGTGTTCTTTCTGGTGCCAGTGCTGGCCGTCATTAGTAATAGACCTTTCCAGTGGTTTAGATGTATTCAAATTAATTAACATGTTACATTTGAGTAACAGGTACCAGGTTTACGTAAAAGAGCACACAAGGTTTTGTTTGTGATACTGTATATGGGCAGTTGACCTTGTTATGGATGAGAAAGGAGGGGCTTAAAATATTACTGATATATGCTGGTAAGGTGTATCCTATTTCATATTAAAGTAGTGCCTAAAGTGTCTAGGACATTGATGTTGCCTGTCAGGCTAATAACTTGATATACTGTGCCTTCAAAATTTTATCATATTAGCACTGAGGATAATACAGTTGTATAAAAGTCCATTTTGTGTATTTCTAAAACTTTGATTTACCTTATATTTTACATTATATATGTGTGTATGTGTTTTCCATTTGTTTTGATTGTTTTTGTTTTAACTTCATTTTAGTATAATAACATATTTTAATACAATAACAGCATCCATGCATTTTTGTATTTTTTGTACATATCATTGCATGTTTAACAAAAAAAATATAGTATTTAACAAGAAAATCTGATTCCAAGCTGTTATAAAGATCCTAAAAAATGATATAACATGAGAATTTCTTGTGATTAGCCCTGAAGATTTACATGTAATAGAAAATAACTTATATTGTAACATAAAAAGGTCATAAAATGTCATTTAAAATCTTGACCTGTATATTAATTGTAATATTGAGTGGCTATAATGTTTGAAGGAGTACAAAGTGGTCATCATATACAGTAAATTCTGCTTGTAACAGTAGGAACAATACCGGGAAAATATTAGTGTTACATCACATTATTTATTAGACAGAATTGTTCAAACAGCATTTAGGGTATTATATTCAGTTTTGAATAAAAGATTTATGTCAAAATGTACTTATCCCTTCCAATGGGTTTAGAACAAAAAAGGCTATTAAAAGTAATGTCCATGTGTTATCAAGGTCAGTTTTGGTTCTTTTTAAAAGCTTATCAGTTTATTCATAAGCAGTCCGTCACATAATGATAGTTCATCTAAAACTTAATTGTAGTGTTAAATATATCGGTGTCAAGAAAAGGTTCTTTATTTGAAGTTTTAATACATATACACATTATATTTAATTCTTTAATTTTTTTTCTTTTCAGTGACAGGATTGTCTTATATATCAGGAAACCTACCTGTGTCCCGTTGGTCGCTTTGTCTGTGGGCAATTCGGTCTGCATTTGCATTTATTGGCTTTCATTTCTATTACTTTGGTATGGCACAGAGATTTGGGGGCGGAATGAAGAGGACCTTGTCTAACAAAGAACTGAATGATAAAGACCAGTGATTGGTCAGCCCAGGACCAGATTGATTTGTAAAACTGATTTTGACTAGTTACAACATTTAATGATGAGAAATGTAAAACTGAATATGATTGGTAAATGAGGAGGAAGTATGTAATGAAAGATGAATTTGATTGGATTAGAATGTGTTGATGATTTTGTTTTATAGTGATGACTCTTTGTTGTAAAATGCTTAAAGTCTTATCATGAATACTTCTGTGAAAGCTTATATTTGTGTTTACAAGTCTGTAATATTGTTTTTCTCAATTTAATTCATTTATCTTTCTGAAGATGTTGAAAATACATTTGTCTGTATACCAAGAAGCATTTGTTGTAGCTAGTGAAAAATGTGACTTGTGTTCCCTATTTTATCCCTGAAGGGATGTTCCTTTATCATTTATAGTAGCCAAACTTGTAAAATACATATATTGTAAAAAGTATGTTACTTATGTAATAACAAGTAATATATATTACATGATTAATGAAAGAAATATGTGTAATGCATGAAACATATATGTATGTATTACTGCATAATAGATATTATATGTACATGCACATGACAGTGTATCGAATATTTGAACTTGTCATATGCAAATTAGTTGTTACATGTGTAATATATATTACAAATTAGTATGAATTAAATGTAAATTGCATAACACAGATAACATATGTAACTAACATTACTGGTGTAATAAGTTTAAACTGAGTATGACAAGCTAGATAATATAGATCTTATAATTTGGTTTTTGATTCTCTGTGATGAATTAAGAAGGAAGTTTTCAGTTTAGAAAAGGGCCTAGGAATGTGTCATGTATGCAGACTGAGTTACCTAATATAGGACCTCTGATTTCTGAAATCTCGGAAAGCTGAAATAAGACTCAGAAGGAGGGGATGATGATAATGATAAATGACAAAAATTAATGACAAGCGGAATTTGATAAAGCATACAATAGACCAAGTTGTTCCAGCAACTTAAAGCTTTAAATCTTTCCCATATTCCATACAAAACTGATTTGAATACCTCTGTTCTGTTGAAACCAGTTGTCATCTATGGCAGGTTTAACTGTCCTCATTCATATGGTCAAAGATTTCAATATCCTCTTCAAAGAAAAAAAACACCATAATACCCTTCAAACATATCACAGTCCACACCTTGCAATGGTCTCTCAATGTAAAATATACAGAATTTTATTCTGTTTATAAAACTGTTCATACTATTTAAATTGGGCCTTGACAGAAAACTGAAGTTTCTTTGAACTGCTGCATTATGGACACTACAAATCACTATTCAGCCATTTGTTCTCCAAATAATATTTATACTGTGTTTCAAATATCACACCTAGTGTCAAAATGTCTGGCAAATTTTCTGTAAATGTACTTAAGATAGTTTTTCATACATAAGGGAGACAACTCTGAAAATACTGAACCTGTTCATGCCTCAGTCAATTTCCCTTAAGGAAACAGGAGTTGCATAGCCAGCATAATCTAGGGGTATTGATATATGTAGAGGAGAAAGCCAGTATTTGTCTGGGTCTAATACCTTTGTGTAATGTTTTATCAGACATTTTATGGAGAATGAAATATCTCAGCATATTGAATAAAAATAAATAACAATCAGATATCATCATGTGTATCAAATGATTGTCTATATTTTGCTGATAATCAAAGATGCATGCACATTCTGATCATTCTGATTGTGATAAATTTTTGTTTTTAACTCCAGTGAAAAAAAAGGATACATTTTGTCTCGTAAGCTAATAAAATTGAATATCATAGTTGGAATGGAAACAATTGTAAAATGGCAACATGCACCACACTTTTCTGATGATGCACTTGATCCTTTATTTTGTAATTGAAATAGGTAGGATTATGTATTTATGCAGGTCCTTTTAACATTTTATATGCTCCCTACAACTGAAAAGTTTATGGCCTACATGTTGAATGCAATGTGCCTAATGTTCAAAGTTTATATTCCCTGCATTTTCATCTTGTGTTACGGTCAAAACACAACATACTGGACATGATGACATTGATTCTAAAGAGGAACTTACAGCAGCTACATGTATAATGCACCATTTTTGCCCAAGGGTGGGGAGGGAGGCAGAACCAAGGATTTTAACCTTTTTTGGAGTATTACTTCTCCACCCCATAGTAGTAGATGCTTTGCTGGAATCTAAAATTTGGTTAAAGTCTACCGTTCGGCCCTTTCGGGAACAGTCTTTTGTCAAAGGTTCTGAGTATGCCCCCTGCCACCCTTCTTGGGCAAAACATTGATAGATACATAAATGTCTTTGAAGATTGACAAAATACTTTTACTATTTTATGAATTTTATGAATTTTTGAAGCTTGTAGGAGTCTTTTAACAAATTACCCTCAGCACATAGATTTAAACTATTACTTTTTTAGCTCGACTATTCAAAGAATAAAGGGCAATATTATATATTATATATCAACCTTATATCTCAATAATCATTTATGGTATTGACTTGAAAGTTAATGAATATGTTAAGGGGCATCAGACAACCAAGGTAGATAACTCTTTACTGAATTTAATATGAATTATTGCTCCTTTTTAACTTAGAAATTTTGGTTAAAGTTTTTCAATGCAATAGAAAATTTGGTTAAAGTTTTGCATGCAAGCTACTATTAGCCATATATCTCAATAACCATTCATGGTAGTGACTTGAAAGTTTATGAATATGTTTAGGGGCATCAGGCAACCATGGTAGATAACTCTTGATGGAATATATTACAAATCATGGCCCCTTTTTTAATTTAGAAATTTTGGTTAAAGCTTTGCATGCAAGATACTTTCATGCTTATATTTCAGTATCTAGGAATGGGTTTGATTTAAAACTTCTTTAATATGTTCAATTGTATCATACTATAATGGCAGATAGTTTTTTTTTTTGACTGAATATTATGCAGATTAGGGCCACTTTTTGACTTAGACGTTTTTGGTTAAAGTTTTGCATGCAAGCTACTATCCAGCTTATAGCTCAGGAATTGTTTATGGTATTGACTAGAAAGTTTCAGAGTGTATTCAGGGGAACCAGAAAACCATGGAGGATAACTCTTGGACTTATTTTTTTTTATAGATTATGGCCTTTTTCTAACTTGGATATTTGGTTAAAGTTTTGCATGTACAGTGTTATTATGCTTAGGTCTCAGTAACGAGGCATGGGATTGATTTTAGACTTCATAAACATATTTAAGGGTATCAGACTATCAAGGTTTATCATTTTTGACTATTATTATATACAGGGTATTAGAAGGACAATAATTGAAATTGATTTCATTTGATTTACTAACAAGCATTTTGAATAGTCGAGCGTACTGTCCTCTGACAGCTCTTGTTTTACATTTTGCAATGTTTAACCTACTGATCACATGCTAATGTCTGGGCTGACCATGCAACTGATCACAGTATTTACAGGGCAATGAAAGACACAATAATTATAGTAATTGTATTTGTATTACCTGAACTAAAACCTGTACATGTATCATATATTGTACTAAGTGTTTATTTTCTGTGTCCCCCAGCACAGGTCATCATGACTTTAAAACTTCCTGGAAACAAATAAACCATATTCATAACACAGTCACTGTGTATTTTCACAAAAATAGAAGATCTTTTTTATTTACCAATCATGATGTGTATTTCACTCTGTTACCAGGGTCTCTAATGTTTGTAATCATTTTTTTTTTAATTACCTTGTTCAACTCCACACATTTTATGAATAATTATGTTTTTTTTTTTTTTTTTTTTTTTTTTGAGAAATGCATAAAAGAAATTGAAATCATGCGCTATAATTCTTTCACTTCAAATATCAATATGATGTCACATATATTGAATGTAAGTAACACACAGGTTATGATCACAAGAATGATCTTATTGTTTATCACTCTTTCATTGGGCAATTTTTTCATTTATCATCTTTTACATCTGTTTGTTGCAATACTTGATTGAACATGTAATTTAAAAATCCTTGTTGTTGATTTCAGTGTTGGACCAGGGCCTGCCTGGTTTGAGATCTATGTATGTGAGTGTACAGGAGTGTAATATTGTATGAATGATATGATGTACTTTGGTTTATTTCACAATTGGATATCCAAGTGAGAATACTTTATGAAATATCAAAACCTGTATTTATCCTTCGTATACCGTGCCTGGTGCCTAACTCCAACATTCATCATTATTATTATCAAAAATAATTGAATAAATGTTTTGAATAGTGATTCCGTGTTGCTGTTAACTCAACACCAGCAAAAAATGCTTTGAGTCTTTAATTGTTATTTGAAATAAGTTATTCATTTATTAATTAATAAAAATTTAAAGAAATATGGCTTGAATTCCATCCAAAAATATTTAAATTAGGTAGAAACGCATGCAACTATTCCAGTTTTACAAAATATTATATGATATACATACAGTACATGATTAAGTTGACATATATTCTAACCTTGATAACTTAACCCATTCCCTCATATAGACTCATTTTAACCCTTTCCCTCATATAGACTCATTTTGACGCACTCAGTAGGTACCACATAAAGCCTGATCTGCAGAAAACCACAGTTAAACCATACCAAATTTAATTATAAAGTCCTCATTTCCAGACCACTGAGGAGCAGTGAACAGCATAAAACCTGATCAGCCTGCGAGTTACTCGCAGGCTGATCTGGTTTTATGCTGTTCGCATAGGTCTTTTCATGGTGTCCTCTATGAGAGAAAGGGTTAATGCTGTTTGTTAAGAAAAGTTTAATTTTATTATTTTATCTAAGAAACAAATAAATGATCAACTATCACTAAGTATATGAGTATTATTAATGTGGTTGATGGAATTGGAGCCCTGCACATTTAAGTACTACCTCAGCTACCCTTCTCCTGGTAGTTTCAATGTTAACTGTGTGTCTAATTATTGCTTAAGGTGGGTTAATTACTCCATGGACAAGCTAAAAGGAGAACAGAGATGAAAAAGGAATGGAAGGTAAATATTGTGACCGTAAAAATTGACTATTGCTGAAGTGGGAATTTCTGGAAAATTATAGGTTAATTAAGTAGCCAACTTAGCTCAAGATGGTTTGCAGGTTGCAGAACTTATTCTTTGAATAATGTTGACATGTATGGGTAAGTTTTTTGTAAAAGCAGTTTGGCATTTTTGTGCTCCTGAAGGATGAGCATATAGTTGCCATCTTGTCCGTCCATCTGTCTGTCCGTCACTTTTTGTCAGGAACAAAACTAATAAAATGTAAGTTTGGGCCCCCAGCGAACAGTTTAATCACCCGTTCGAACCTTTTATCCGAACCTGTCTGCCTTGTGCTAATCGGTTTTCATGATTTGGCAATTAAAGGACCCCTTTACAACTGATATACAGGCTAATGAAAGAATGCTTCAATTAAAGAAATGAAGGACGAGTTTGTAGTACATGTATTTACTGTGCTTTACTGATAAAGCAAACTTATCGGGGAGGATGGGTATAAATGTTGCTTGATTTTTATCACTTCACATGTGGGTAGATCAAATGGATGAGAAGTGCAGTGCACAAGAACCATTACTCTGATCATTATATTTTTGGAGGTATTGTCTTTTGTTGAATTTCAAATTTCAGGAGCATACACTCATAGACAATAAGACTTTTGGACTTGGAACTTTATAAGGTAAACAGACCCCATCGAGGAAATGTACAGTGCACAAGATCTATTACTCAAGACTTCATAATTTTGGAGTTTATAATATCGCCCTTTATTAAATTTCATACTTAATTTTTGTACGCAGAATTCATTAAGTATAAAAGATATTATTACCTATATTATTACTTTAATAAGGAAGAGTGCAGTGCACAAAATTCATAAATCATTGCACTTCATAATCATTGGAATTAATGCCCTTTGCTTTGTTATATTTCAGATTTATGTACAAATCATTGACTATAAGATGTATGAGCTTGAAATCTTATAAGTTGAGATATTTCATAAAGAAGTGCAGTCACCAGACCTTATTAAGGAGAAATGTAGTGCACAAGAGAAAATGTGCACTGCAAAAGAAATGTAACTCTATTTTAATTTTGGAGTTATTGCCCTTTCGTTAAATTTCAGGAGAAGTGCAGTACACAAAAATCACAGCTCTATTGTTCATTGTTAATTTTTTTTTTTTTTAGAATTGTTACTTACATTGTGCTTTTCGTGGATCTAATATGAATTTTTCTGCGGGGGAGGGGGATTGATTACGTGTCCTAATTACAAATGCATGTGTGTAGTGATCGGTACACTTTCAACAGCTCCACTTCAAGAATTGCTCCTTAGTGAGAGCCCCCCCCCCTCTCCCCCCCCCCCCCCCCGGCAAAGTCAGATATTTTCCCACTTAAAACCAGTAATTTACATTGCACAACACTAATAGTTACTCTAACCAGTTCCGGTGAGTGAGAATATGGCGGACATGTTTTGAATCGCTAGGGAAAAATATTGTTTGAGTGATTTAAACTTAGAAGAAAACAGAAGACAAATGGTTTTTTGAACTGGAGCAGTTTAATATGAAAATGGACTACAATTACAGAGGTAAATTTGCCCCATTGAGCGAAGGATTCACATCTCAATTACGAAAGAGACAACGAAGGTCATCGAGGGGGTCACCCCTCCCACATTCAGTTACTGGTATGAAACACTTACCGTCCCAAGATCAATTTGATAAACTTAATACTGATGACAAACTATCAACAATGTTCAGTATGATGTCTGCATTAGGGCCTGTATGTAAAGGAATTGAACATTTATCTAAAAATTATCACTATCAATCGGCCAAACAAGATGTCATGGAGGCTCGGCTTCGGTTATTAGAATACAGAAGTATTGAAATGGAGGCCCGTATGCTCAAAAACAATTTATTGTTTAATGGTCACCCAGAAGTCATTGGTAACGACCATGGGCGTAGCTGGGCTAAAATGTAGGTGACGCTCAGTTGCTAGGGGGGTGATGCTCTCAGCTGCATTCTAGGGGTATTTTTGAGTATATTCAGGGATAAAAAAGAGTAAGTTTTATAGTATTTTCTTTTCAGACACATCGTAAAAGAAAACGAACCATTTACATTTAAATTCATTTCATATTTTTTCAACTAAACACACACAACTGCGGTGAAGCAAAACGTAAATGAAATAATATTCAAATGTATAAATTTTATTTTCAGTATGTATGTAAATATTTATTTTCAGTGTGTATTAAAATTTCTATTGATAATAATTTTGAAAATAATTAACTCACGAAAAACTTAAAACTATATGTTCCACCCCTATTAACTGCAAACACCCCTTAAACACCAGTCTACACAGGAAATAAAAGTGCGAGACGCCTCTCCTTTCGTCTCGCAAACACGTCCACAACATAATCAGAACTAATGTCTCTCTCCCTGTGGATGTGTAGCAATCCAAGACCTGACATTCTTGCGGGTGTCATGGTGCTTCTTAAATAAGTCTTCACGCGGCACATCACAGAGAAGGATCGCTATGATGCGGTAGAGACTGGCATGCAAAGAAGCACCATGAAACAGCGCCGAATGTTGGGGTAGGACACTTCTGTAGCTTGTGGAAGACAGCGTTCAATTGTTGAAAAGTCAGTGGGAGATGTAATTTGCCATTTAGTCTTCCACCTCTGGCACTCTCGTTTGAACTGTGTCTCATCCCCCGGGATATCTGGCTGGTATTCGGCAAATATTTCGTCGACACGGGCATCTGTCAGCTCGCGTACCTTAAAAGACAAATTTTACGATTCACAATCTGTTAATTACTTTTTTTGTAATTGTCCTGTTCTACCTGTTTGAAATAGACAAAGACTTGGTTCGACACACTAATCATCTGAATATAGAATCTAGTTCTTTGCTGTATGACCTCGCTCTGAGCATAAAAATATCAATATGTAACTTTAAACACTCTATTCATTTGTAGTCATTGAAGTAATGGGCTTGCAGTGTTCTACCTTGCGAAGAACTGCAAAATTAGAATGTGTCATGAAACTTGTCTTATTTGTGTACAATAAATGTCCCTAAATCATGAAAAATAACAAAACATTCATCAAACTGCTATAAAATGTTTAAATGATAAATATTTAGAAATCTACGAATTATCTTTCCTTATATAACGTTAGATCTAGAATACGTTGCGGTAAGGTTTGAAAGCTCACGTAAGCTTTTACGTGTAGTATACTTTAAAATATAATAACAGGTACTGCAGTAAGAAGTGTTAATTCCGACATTTTTAACCCTCTTTTCATGCAAGAAATGTAATGCTGGTGACACAGTATCTGGCGACAGTGTTAATAACGGATAAATTTATAGCTACTTGTGTAGGCTACTAGCTGACTGTGGACTGCAGATTGCGTAATGAGTATGAGAAAATCAGGCTTCATTATAAGCATTTAAATTGTAAAAGTATATCTCACCTGCTTGGAAATTTGAATATGTGGGCATCATCCCAACGACTAGTTAAAAGTTGTATTTTTTCGTCTACCGTTAGCTGCACTAACGCTGAAAAAAACATCAACATATGGCGGACCATGCTCTTCCATTTTCAAAATGTTCCCGGTAGTAAACATTCGCCATCGGATAGTACATTGTAACGTCACAGTATACTTTTCCTCGAAGAAAGCGATACACACAGAATTTGTAGTTTGCTTATATATATAGGCGAAAACTATTTCATGATTAGATCTATGTGAGTAAAATCATTAAGTTGTCAACCATATGAGCTGTATTCAGTGCCTAACCCGGGTGAGGCAATGATTTTTATGGCATTTTTAAGTCAATTAATTTTCATCATTTTTTTTCAAACAGGTGACGCACGAGCGTCTGTGCGTCAGCCTGGCTACGCCTATGACGACGATTGCCGTGGCATCATTCTTAAGTTCCTTAACGAACAGTTCAATATTCCTGATGGAAATGTGTCAATCGTACATGCATACAGACTCGGTAGACGGCAACCTAACTCGCATAGTCGACAGAACCCTCGTCACAGAACAATTATGGTCACTTTCAGTAGTCCAAGTGATGTTGACACTGTTATGTCGAAGGTACATTTATTACGGGGTACCACATATGGCGTCTCCAGGGACTACCCACGCGAAATTGCCCAGGCCCGTCGAGAACTTTGGCCCGACTTTAAAGATGCTAGGAGCAGGGTGAAGATGAGGTATCCTGCGGCCTTAGAAGTTAATGGCGATATTGTCCGTGATTTATTCCCGGGATGGCATTCCATACTGCGAGGCTCAAGAAAATCCAATGTAGAGGAACGAGTACAAGAGCTGTTCCAGCGAGCCATTGACGAATTTGACACGGGACCTGTCAATGGCCAGCCACATATCTCCGTCAGCGATGATCAGCAAAGTGGCGAGGATGATATGGTCACCAATGACAACACGACTGGCGACACTCCCACTTCAAATACACACATATCTACGTCAGGGATGAAGCCCGGTTACCTACTGGATGTACACAAACCAATTAAAAACACATGTACCTCATTCCAGGCATCTGTTGCACCTGACAAGACTGGACCCGTGTGCGAAACTCCAGCTGGCTCCTCGGCAAAGGCTGATTAGGGGCTTCCGGGGATCGTGGAAAATCCCGTGAGTCAGCTTACTGTGACTTCAAATGTAATCCGTAATGACAAATGTGAATCTTTAACGCCGTCTGTACGATCTTCAGGTGATTATCTCCAAAGTTCTCCCCAGCCACTATTAAGATCTTTCTCCCACCTCGCAGATTGTGAACAGTGTAGAAACTCAACATGTTATTTTAAAAAACCTGACTTAAATAACAATAATGTCCATGTATTTTTAGACAGAAGTAGTTCCCAAGTTTCAAAAGATGTCTTAGATGTCCCCATTAATGTGTTTTTCTGCTCAGAATGTGCCGATAAGCCGTGTTCATCTACACAAACTTTTTGTGAGCATTACGAAACAAGAAGCCAACAGCAACTGCCTCAGTTTACGTCTGTTGTTGACCAGGCAAAATCTTATACCGGCCAAATATCTAATAAGACCAGATCATAGAAAATTCAAAGAATTATTAACTACTGACAACAAACAGGTTTTGCAGAATATTGGTGTTTAAATGTCAAATATCTGTTCAAACACTTTAATTAAACGTATTTAATCATTTCTTCTATCTTGAGCACTTGCTAACAGGGGGGGGGGGGGGGGGAGAGAGAAACCTACCAAGTTGATCCATCATCCTCATGGTCTCCGAACTACCGCTGTAATGTAAATACACCTGTCTCGCTTTGCACGTGGTCAGGTGTGCGTCCGACTTCTGATCGTCAATGAAATTCCGACCGAGGTCAAATGAAAAGGAGGCTATTATGTTTTCGCTTAAAATAGATACTGTTTTGACAATTTTAACTTTCGTTATGATTCCATTCGACTAAGACAGTGTTGTACTATTAAATAAATGTAATATCGGAATAAAGTCAGTCTTTTTGTTTGAAAGATATATGTATACATATGCACATACATGTATATACATGGGTACAAGGTGATGTGTGTGTGTGCGTGTGTGTGTGTGTGGCACGGGATATCACTCCAACTGACTTTTGTATCTATTGTTTTTCTCTAGATATTTTTGTTTCTATATTTTATATTAATAATTTAAAATGAAATCCAAATCCACCATCCCCACTGATTCACTCACCGTTAAACTTTTCTATGACTGTAATTGCTATTGTATATTTAATCCACTTGTTATTACAACTTGTAATCTGTGGTAAAATAAAAGATATGTTATGTTCTGTTCTGTTCTGTTAATATATAAGAAATGATATCAGAAAAAAAAATGTTGTGGCATAATTAATGATAATCAGTTAGTATTATTCACAATGCAGTGGATCTCCAAAATGTTTCATTTTCTACAGGCGTTGAAAGAGCGTTACTTCGAATCCTGCTCAGAATATTTTCAATTTTCTTATGAAAATAATTTTTGTGCGTTTAATTATGTTTGTTATCCTTTTGGTAAGCATATATAGCCTATCGTAGTTCTACCTGGGTGTCTTTATGCATTCGGGTTTCCTCCAGCTGAAATTATCTGGACGTCACTATTTGACTGAAATATTGTCGTAGCGACAGTAAATTCCAAAACAACAATACACTGTATTACATTAAATTTATCTATTTTTTTAGACTAGTTTTGATGTTAATATTTATCATAACATTATGATAGTTATTTAACAGAACCAGCTGGTTGAATGAAAACAAAATAACAACAACAACCACATGCACTTCTCAGCTTTAAGAGAAAATACCAATCGAGCCGTTTGCTAGTTTTTTTTTAAAGCTAACCTTGTGTATATTTAAGATAGACAATAGAGAGGTGTTCTATTGAAATAAATTGTGGATAAATTCGAATTTTTAGAACTTCTGATTGGCCACATATTTAGTGCAACTTCTAAAATACGTATGATGCTTTTTAATGTATCTCTTTTGAAATGATGGGATCTGCAATTTAGCTCTTATTGATTTTTTTTTGTAACAATACTATTAACAGATTCATCTGTCCATGCAACTGGACACAATAGGACCCTATTGTATCATCAGAGTATCATCTGTGGCTGCTCTACAAAAACAAGAAATATCACTCCTGTCGAAATCTTATTTCTTAAAACTAGTTAACGTGGCTATCATTTAAGTTATTTAAGCAATATGTATTTCATGGCTTTGCGAGATGAGCTTGATTAACCTGCACATTATACATGAGTGTGCGCATGCGCATGAATGTATGATAATGTGAGCGGGTTAATCAAGATCACAAGTGAAGCCATTGCAATGTATGACTTGTAACATGGCCAAAATGTAGGAAAGGGGCGGTAATACGGTCTTGCTACTTTTTTTATGCAGATGGTCAAAAATGTTGGGCGCTTTGGGTATCACAGAGAAACTTTGTGAAAATAAACAATCAGTGATGGAAATTAATAGGTTTAATTCCTCTTAACCAATCAAATAACTCTTTCAAAACAAACCTTCACATTTCGGTGCCTTCCATACAGATAGACATGTACCTTTGAATAGAGAAGGGCGTACTGAATAGGTGCTGATAATCTTAAGTTGTTAGGTTTCGCATTTGGCCATGGATGTGGACGACAGTGCGGAAAATCTTTTCTTATCACATGTTAACTTATCATCGATAGACTCTCTTCCATATTCTCAAACGGTCTCTAATTCAGTGCCACCATACCAGTTTCAAGCATTTGGGGAAAAAAATCACTACTGATGTGCTTTTCGTGACAGAAAACTTTGAATGTTTTGAAATCCTGTACATCTGACAAAAGAATCAATAAACCTATGTATGGAACATCATTTTCCGCTTCGCATGAGCTTTATCCAATAAAAAAATGATGAAGGAAAACATACTTTTCTCCTCCGAATCGAGGCAAAATATGCTACTTGTGACAGCTTATAATGACCTTTTAAAGTACTACGTGACGTCACGATGGCTACACTGATATTTTCTACTTCACTTTTATTCATTTATTTATTATTATTTTGTCTAATTGTAGAAAATAACGTTATGACCTTTGAAAAGGCAAGTGGAGAAAAGGGTTCATTTGAATTCTGCTCACTCAGTGATCAATACTAATGACCACCTAAAATTAAGTCGTGCCGCCATTGTTAAACCGAGTGTCCGCCATTACTGTGCGGCTATCTGGATAACTGCACGCTTTTTCATCAATTATTGTTCCGCCCACTAAAAAATGTGCGATATCCAAATTAAACATTGGTACTTTTCTATAGAAAACACCCAGACCGTGTTACATAACAGACATATTGCACCGATAAACAGGAAACCCGCAACCCCATTTTTCCGAGTGCCAGGCAAGCGGCATCTGGGTACCTCTGAAGGATCCAATGTGATGATAGATTTTATTTATGAGTTTTAGTCAAAAGGCTGAGCACCCATGGATCCCATGTGATGATAGATTTTATTTATGAGGTTTAATGAAAAGGCTGATCACCTTCCCAGTCACGATGTACTGATCAGGGAAGGTTTTCTTCGAATATGACGTCATTATTAGTGACGTGTGACATGATGCAGCATTCAAGGACGAATATTATGTGTTGTACAACCAAGTAAAGTTATGGTAAGGAAATAAGTTACGTAGATCTACCTTTTTTTTAGCTTTTTATTTTGAATGAATAAATAAGATTTCATATTAGAAATCTGTTAAGAGATTGGCAAATTTCTACTTGATAGTTATTGTTTAGCATTCAATAAACTCGCGTCGACTGAACCCCTCGGTTATGGGGTGCGAGTATCCGTGATTTTTAACAGTTGTATTTCTTTTCTGCTATAATTGTCTAATACGAATAAAAAAAAAATGTGGATATAAACAGGTAAGTTCGATCATCAACTTAATTAATGCATGGTGTAAATGGTGTTTTTAAATTAATGTCAATTCATTGTTATATCTGTATGTTTGTTTTTTTAATCTATTATCCTCAAGTATGGAGTTCACGCACTATTGGTATTCTCGGGCTATTTACACAAATGCAATATTTGACGTCACGTGTGACGTAATTTTACAGAGAAATCATCGACAGTAAACAAAATTGATGGATACTTGTTTCTGAACTTTTTTTTTATTGAAAATGTTCGGAAAAAAGTTAAAAATATTCATTTGATAAAGAGGTACCTTTTTTCTAACATTTTCACGAATGCTCCTTTTTAGGACTTTTTAAAGCACTTGTTAAATCTACCGATAATACTCAGCAAGCAGATGATCACTGATTTATGTAAAGCAACATAATTATGTTTTTAAAATAGTGTATGCTTGATTATAAATACACTTCTCAACAACACTATGTAAGTCATTTAGAGCCATAGCTACGGTGGCACTGAGGTGACATGTGCAATAGTTGTTTTTTTTGGTATTGTTTTCCCGAGTTAATTTTTTTTTTAACTCGGGAAAACAGTCATTTTTGTTTTCCCGTGTTAAATTTTTTTTAACTCGGGAAAACAAAAAAATATTGTTTTCCCGAGTTAATTTTTTTTTTTAACTCGGGAAAACAGTCATTTTTGTTTTCCCGTGTTTTTTTTGTTTTTTTGACTCGGGAAAACAAAAATATTGTTTTCCCGTGTTATTTTTATTTTTTTTAACTCGGGAAAACAAGAAATTAAGTCGTGCCCACGACTTAATTAGCCAATCAAATCCGCTTATTATGTTGTGACCACTTGAATAATTGTAGTACTATACCTCCAACAAGCTGGCCGTTACGTTTACTGGTCCAGTCCGGCTGTAAGAATTTAAAGCGCCCACCATTTCCATGCATTATGTACTCAGCAAAAAAGAAACTTTACATAATCACCTGCAAATATGTTTGAATTCGCTAATAGTCACCAACCAAAAATCATTGTTTACAATGGCGTATAACTGTTTGCGTGAAAACATTTTACAGTCAGCTTAAACATTCCGAGGGATCGTGTTTTAGCATTATTCTTGCACTTAACATCAAACCCAGAGTCTAGGTCAAGAAGAACAACTTCTGGGACAGGTACTGAGAGCTGTTTGTAAATTAAACAGCGTCAGAGTTTTATCATAAATTACACCATCCATTTGAATTGAAATAAGAAGGATATTCCTTCACCGCGAGACTAAGAGACTACTAGGCAGCAGCATTGGTCATCGTTATCAATAAGTTTAGGCTATGAAGTGATCCAGAAAGTTTCGACAACGATAATCAAATGGAAAGGCATGTAAAGTTGCTTTTTTCTGAGTATATATTGCATGTCCGATCTGGTATTAGCTTTTCATTTGGCGAGATAGTCTGTTTATCAAAGTTTGAATTTCTCTGTTAATCCTTTTCGTTCTTAAAATATGTATGTTTACATGTATGGAGGTGTTAAATCCCAGAAAGATTCGACTTTCCGTACACAAGCGTTTCAGTTGTTATTGTTATAAAATGCATCTTGGTTCAACAGGTGTAAAAATACGCAAGTCCAATAGCACCACGTTTAATCGATTTTTCATCATATTATCTCGCAAATTCAAGATGAAGTCAAGATCATGAATATTCAGGTTACGGTAATCAAGTTAATTTATTGACAACTAGAGAAACAAAATCTGGAAAATTCAAAGTAAAATCTTGAAATTTCAAGATAATTCTGGGAAACTATCACACAGAGTTAATGGAATTCGGTCTCAGTCCGATACCCTTTCTAGTTAGTGTAGTTTACTTGAATTATCTGAATTTTTCAAGATTTTATCTCGAATTTCAAGGATTTTGTATCTTGAATTATCGAAAACTGATTTTGAATAATCAAGATATTATCTTGAATTTTCAAGATCCTATTTAGAATTCCTAAACCTTATGTTGACTTTTAAAGATCTTATGCTGATTTTTTTATGCTTCCCGAAGGGGGAGCATAAAGTTGCCGCTTTGTCCTTCCCGTCCGTCTGTTCGTCATAATTTTGTCCGGAGCATTACACAAAAAATGTAAAATGTATCAACATGAAACTTCATAGGTAGATAGATCTCAGTGTGGAGAAGTGCAGTGTACAATAACCATACTCTAGGATGACTAATTTAAGAGTTATCGCAAAAGGCAAATTAATTCCACCACGAAATTAAATGATCTCACATAAGTCAATCAATGCCTGGCCAGTACATTCATGTATATCTTTTTTTTTTCCAGGACGAGCTGGACTTAGCTAGGTCTGTATGAAATAACCATTCAATTAGAAGATCACGCAATACCACAACATAATAAGCGGATTTGATTGGCTAATTAAGTCGTGGGCACGACTTAATTTTTTGTTTTCCCGAGTTAAAAAAAAAAAATAACACGGGAAAACAAAAATGACTTTTCCCGAGTTAAAAAAAAAAAACAACTCGGGAAAACAATATTTTTTTGTTTTCCCGAGTTAAAAAAAAAATTAACACGGGAAAACAAAAATGACTGTTTTCCCGAGTTAAAAAAAAATTAACTCGGGAAAACAATACCAAAAAAACCCCAAAACTATTGCACATGTCACCTCAGTGCCACCGTACATAGCTGTTATTAATATGATAGTAAAATAGTACATGTAGGATGGTTTTCCCTCATATCGCGGTACTAACGGCATGAACGGGAATAAAATATCAGTGAAGTCTTATCTGCAATTTATTTCTGTATGTCACTGATATTCCACCTTTGCACCATAATGTGAAAACAATTTATTTTTTTCAGCCTTTCTAATAACATTTTAAAACATGTTATTGTTCGCCATGTTTGTCCAACATAAAAGATCCCACGATTCTCTGGTATTTCTTGAAAAAAGACTGCTGGCTCCACCTACAGGTGTCGCTACATGATCAAAACAATCATCATTCATAAAACAATGCAGAAGACGAAGATCTAGCATTTGCTGAGTCTTTCAATTCATTATTTATGCTAAAAACGGTTTTTAGCGGACACTGTGTGATACGCATAAGCGTAATGGCTGAAAGTCGGTGAGATTTACGTTTTTCTTACCATTTACGGAGACTTATTACTTTTTGTTTATTTCAATTAAAATCGTAGCTTCCTGTTTACAAAATGGTGTCACTAGGTGGCGATCGGCAAAGTCTTTCCTAACAAACTGACAATACCTCGATATCAGGGAACCCGCGATACCGCCGGAAACCACCCTACTTGATAATCGTAATTCAGCATGCCATATTATCCTTTGTATAGGGGTTTTATACCCCAAATTGGCCATATACCTCCAAAATTGTATGGACTCTCTATTTGAAAGGACATAAAGTTAAGATAAATTGCTATAGTACTGTATCCCCAGTTACAAAACACTCTATAATAACATTGACACTTTGAGTGTGATAGTGTTTCTTGTTCTCATCTGGATCATCTTTTATTTTACAAATTAATCGTTTCTGTGATGAAGCACACAGAACTTCAATGCAACTGTTGTTAATAGATTTTGTCTCTATATGTGCACCATACTCATGGCAGACTCATTTTCAGTTCATTGTCGAGAACTCCAGACGCCATTTTGGAAATAATAATTCTGACTTTTGTTGGATATTTACAGATATTTTTTAGTTTGCTTTTAATTACCATTGAAAACTTATTACATTTGAAGGGAAGATATAAGTGCATTTAATGTTATATCTGTTATTAAGTGAGGAATTGTTTTGATCATTTTTCTTGCAATAACTTCTTATGCTGTCGAGAACCCAATACTCCAGGATATAAAAAATGAAATAGTAAAAATCTTAGCATTGTTGTCTTCCCATATGTTCTCTCTCTAAACTTTTCAAAAATAGAATAACAGAACAAATAAGTAAAAAAAAAAATATTAAGACTTCATTTTAGTCATATTATCTGTATGGTACTAATTATATGATAATGGTAAATTGTATAGGGAACATTGTATAGCACCACCGACACACTTGACTGCATGCAGGTAACCTTCAGCCAACAATTTGAAAGTTGGCAAAGTGAGACTAGTAAAAGGTGTGAAGTTGGCAAAATGGGTACAAGCCATTCTATTAATCTCCAATGCAGGAGGTCTCCCAAAGATCTCTGCCAAATATGATTTCACAGGTAACCAATAACGTGACTTTTGGTACACACCATTCTCACTTGGTAACTCAGTGTGGCAGTGATTGATGTGGAGCCAATTTGATGGTGAGTTACGTCCCTTTAGGGACTCCACATGGCTCGCGACGCTATTTCCATCGGGAGTACGTATGCATCCCATCCCCAAGGCAAACAAAAAAAAATGCCAAGTGGGACCGAGCCTTAAGCATTGAGCGATATAATGTTATCTTTTACCGGCGCAAAGTCATGTTATTGAATAACTGCTGTGCAATCGTATAATTTTTATTACAATTGCATTTAAAGGCCCCGATCAAAAATAAATAAAATAAAAATAACGGGGGGGGGGGGGGCACTGATATTACTGAAAGGGCATTACTTCTTCCGGATAAGAAATACGGGCTTATCTAGTATTTTCATTCACAAACTGGCATAAAATATTTAATAAGGGTTTCCTGAACCCCCACAAAAAGTGACTTGTGATCATTAGTTTTTGACTCAACAGTGTAAAAGACAGTTTTGTCAAAGACTGAGAAAAAAAATCAATTTTCACGTTAAACATAATCATTTTGTCAAAAATGTGGAAAGGAATAGGTTCGACCTTAATGATATTGGCTGTCAAATTGTCGATCTGGAAGCAGTCTTCACACAGAAATTCTCAGAAAAAAAATTAGGCGCACGTTATAGGGTAGGTGTGGGCCCCTTTTGTGTGTCATTTTTTTTGTACATTTTTAGTTTTAGTTGAAACATTTTGGTTTTTTCTAAGTGTTTAATCAGTGACAAAACAAACAACAGATGTTGATATTTAATATAAAATCTTTAATATCCGTTTTATTTTGCAAATAAATTGTGTATTCTGTGCATTAGCATTCGTTGACTTATCAGTAACATTGATCAATAACTGATTACCTAGATTTGATTTGAATTAGTAATCATAATCTACCCAAAATATGGCAGTTAACAATTTTCAAATTCTTTCATTTCTTAATTATATTCATAAATCTAAACTACACATATTTTATAATAATTCTTATTATTTTATTCGTAAATAATAAGAAAAGTGAACATGATGATGTATAGACCTACTTTTTGTATTTATATATTGAGAGAGTTAGTTAAGAAGAATAATACTTACAAGTTATGTAAAAATAGTATAGCTGATGACATTTAGAAACACAACCCATTTCTGATAAAGTTTAATTTACATGGCTAGCGATAGGTATGCATCTTCCCTGCAGAATAGCTTTTTAATTTTTTTTCCAAAACAAAATCGGCAATTTTTCATACCTGAAAGTTCATCAACCTGGCAGTTAAATTGCCCGCTTTTAATTCAAGATTTAAAATTTTAAAGATGTAGAGAAAAGTGAATTTAAAATTTCGTTGATTAGATTTAGTCAAAATTATTCGTTAAATCAATAATTTTTTTGGGCTCTAGTGAAAATATTTCGATAGCAATTACATTTTAATGTCCAACTTAGTTGTTGTTTTTAGTGGATAATTTTATACTAATCGATTTTTATGCTTTTCCTAAACATCACCTGTCGAGAATAGTTTTACTGATATAAAGTTTTTGTAATTACCTATTTTTCTTCAATCATTAGATCGCTCGGCAGACGAGATGTCCTTAGGTATCACTCGACAATAGCCTGTGAATCAGTGAAGGTGTCAATCAATTTGCATACACAGTTCCTTTAACTGCATTTGTCTAGAATAGTTTATAGTTGTAACTGATACAAACTTTTGATGCCTATTTTTCCAAATTGTTAGATCGCTCGGCAGACGACATGTAAATTTCTCTCAATCAGTGAACGTGTCCGCTGTACCCTAAACACAAACTTATCACTAAGTCATGGATGACTGCCGATTCGGATTACCTACACATTAACAGCAGGGGGCCATAAGACAATAGGGACCAGGTGGTTATGCGGTTGGTTCAGTATGGGGGCCAACAATGGGGATTTCCTCTAGACAGCTCAAACATTATGTAATCAATGGATTTTATAGCCTAGAAAAAAATGTATAACGGGGGGGGGGGGGGGGGGGGGGGGGGGGCAAGGCCCCCTCGGCCCCCCGGTGAATCCGGGCCTGCTCTCTACCAAGATTGCTCAAATTATTTTGACCCGTTGAAAAACATGGCCGCCAAGGGCCGGAGCCCGTTTTCTTTAATGTTTATTGTACAAATTTGAAAAATCATCTTGTCCAAAAGTACTGGTCGGATTTCAGGGTTATATGGCACATATGTTCCATTGGTCACTCTCTACCAAGATTGTTTTAAATTTGAAATTCCAAAAAAGGCTTGATTTCAAGGTTATCTGGCACAGATGTTCCTTAGGTCACTCTCTACCAACGTTATTCAATTTTTTGATCAGTTGAAAAACGGGACCAGAGGACAGAGCCCAATTTTCTATATGTAAATAGTACGAATTTGAAAGTTCTTCTTGTCCAAAAGTACTCAATGGATTTATGGCTGGCATGGGACAGAGCCCATTTTCCATAATATAAGATATTTGCTGTTTCTTTTCCTCCCACTAATACCTGGTTCTCAGTTGAACGAACCCAGGGCCATCATGGCCCTCTTGTTAATTTTTTTTTCCCAACTTTTCGGAACATACAATGTTCAGAGGAAAAGATAAGGAATGGTTTCAATTGAGTGATCACTCCCTGTTTTTTTTGCATATTTGAGTGAAACCCATTTCTTATGAGTACTTTTTACTGCAAATATTTTAACTTTTTTGAGTGAAACTTTTTCTTACCTTAAAAAGGTGACTTATTCTACAATACCCGAGAATGGTATTTTGGTTACTTGTAAGGGATGATTTCCTAGAACTTGATTTTCTACCTCGAAGTGACATTTTGTTTTTCTTGCCAGAAGGTAAAGATGACAAGGTCTAATTCACGAGACAAATGTGGCATAATTAAAAATAAACAATAATGTTTTTTATGAAAAAATATATATATTCGCATGTTATAATTGTTTAATTCTTTGCGTTGCATATAATTAATTTCTAAGTTGCATAAACGTCTTAACGTTAAAAAAGATAACCCATCAAAGATGATATTGTGCATTTTTAGCCCACTCCACTATTGATGGGCTTGGGTACTATCGATAAGCCTGTTAAGTCATCAAGGTGCGCCAGATGCTCTTGAAATTTTGAATGTACAAACATCAAATGATCAATGGTTCTTAAAGGCAATGCACTTTAAAAAGCAGAAAGTGACAATCAGCTGTTTGTTAAAACATCGGCAGCAATAGAATTCGATACACAAGGAATTAAAAAGAATTGAGTGAAGCCGTTTTTTCATGCGTAAATGGTACGCACAGAATTGAAATGTTTAGCGTATTGGTCCATTTTATTTGCGTAAAATACGCAGATATGCAGCTTATCTGTTCCTCAGAATGTTTCGGAAAATTTTAATAAAAAAATATATGAAGTTCAATATTTTTCTGTTTTTAAAATACTTATATCAATTAAAGAGACTGCTTTTCTTAAAACTCTATGACGTCACGATAAAATGGAAATCCCAGTCGGGGATATATACCGGTACTTCTGGTGTGCGTTCAGTATGTCACACCGTATGCAACAGGTAGCTTACAGTCAGCTATGGAGTTGTCTTACGGCCTTAAACTATGCTGTTCACGTGAAACTTATGCTGTTCATAGGCATACCTGAATATCATGGATTATGACACTGAGACAGCTTCATAGCTGACTGGCATACTGAACGCACGCCTGTTGTTCACTGATTCTAGACTTTACTATATAAGTTGTATTAATTTTGTCATTTTTATCTGTGATCAGTGATAGTTTAGTATTGTAACAAACACGGCCCGGCCCGGAATCTAACCCGGTCCGCCGGCGTGATAGCCCAATGCTCTAACCACTGAGCAAAAAATTCGACTTCCTGACGCTGTGGTCAGAGATTGTACTTAAACCCGTGACGACCCATCGTCACATTATGGCGACTTGGTGCCAGTTTCAGGCTGAATGGTTTTCATTTAAAGTCATCAGAAGTTAACTTCATAGGCAGGGGAGGTCTCCGGGTTAGGGACATATCCAACGTCATGATACAAAGTTTGATGGTTACCCGTCCAAATGAAGTTATCGTTTTGGTAGGGGGAAATGACGTTTCTGTGACAAGTCTTAGACAATCTCCAAGGACTGGTTACCTGGTTGAAATCCAGTGGGGTGTCTCGGGTATATGTTGCCGAGATACCCAGAAGGTTTAATTCTGAAAGGTCCTCGGGGCTGACCAGGTAAAAGTTTGATTCAGTTCAAAATTTGCCCACCCCCTATAGTATAGACTTCAAAAATATACTTTTTTTTCAGGAGTGAAGGGTCACACTCCGGGGTCTGCTCACAAAGCGCGCCATTTTAGCAAACGGACCCTAAAAAAAAAACAAGTTACAAGCAGAAGATGTTCACTGATTCTAGGAAAGGAGGAGAAGGAGGAGGAGGATTTACGGTCATCTTTTTTAACCAGGTTTTCCGAAAGAAAACTCTGGTTATTCAGGGATTTACACTACTTTTGATTTTCAGGGGTCCACTGGACTCAGGATCCTTAAAAACAGGGGTCCATCATTAATTTCAGGGGGTCCAAGCTATTTAACCTCACCAAAATATACTACTCAAAATTTGCTAAGGATCACTAGCTATTTTCCAGAAGAGTTATAAGTCTTGCGACTTTGAGGGCATGGAATGTTAAAGTAAATTTTAAAACTTTTTTTTTTCTGCGCAGATGTGTTGTTACTATACCAAAGCCATTATCTTTAACTAAAAGTATGTATTCCAGATCCTTAAAATTGAGAAATTTATTAAATTTAATAAGTGCAAATTTTGAGAATTCACATTAAAATTTGACTAGGTGGATAACAGACATTCTTGTTTTCTTTTCAAGCATCCTTAACAAGTATTCCTTGTAGAAAACAAAAATATCTGGATATTCAAAATTCTGTTATACACCGTCAATATTAAGCTTAAGACGAATTTGATCGTGATCAGCTTTAATAGCGGTTTGCGAAATTTGAACGCATATTTAAGACTTGTAAGCTGTTCATGTAGACATCAGTGTCTTGATGACGAATTAATAAGGAGTTTTGAAAGTTTATGCAACCCTCTGTAAAGGGATTTGATGAGCTTTTCGCCGAAATGCAGGTATTACAATACGTACATGCCTTCGTCACAGAACTGTAGCCATTTAAATTTTTCAAGCCATATACTGAAATTTCTGCTCACGTTTTGATTTTGAGGAAGATTGTAACTGTAATCAGGGTGACCAGTTGACAATAAATTTTCATGTTTCTCGTCATCGCGATCTTTTCTTTTGCCCCATAAACTTCTTAAGTCAGTTTGTGTTTGCCATGCTTAACTTTGATAAGACGTGAGCGGAAGCGTTCAATGATTGGACGCTAATTTTAAAAGGCACAGTGATTGGCTTGTAAATTTAACTAGTTAAATATAGCGTTGGAAATTCCAAGAGATTTACGAAGACATTTGATAATGAATTGGCACAGATATTCTGGACAATTCGTGCGTACACATGGACGCAGACTTTATTTTTCGGTGCGTACAGTCTGTGATTCATGCGTATATGGACGCAGGATCCTGCGTCCGGTAAATCCCTGGTTATTATATTGGGGTATGTCGGCGGGCGGATGGGCGGGCGGGCGTAAACAATTTCTTCTGTGCGCAACTCCTCCTACATTTTTCAACGGATTTGGCCCAAACTTTTACAGAAGCATTATTACATAGTGGCCTGGCGCATATTGTCAGGGTTTTGTGGTTCGACTATTTTTGATGCAGTTATGGCCCTTTGTTATTTTTACACATATGTAATATAAAGGGAAATATTCTTTCGTGCACAGCGTCTACATTTCTTAATAAATTTTGTCCATACTTTAACAGAAGTACCTTCACTAAGTCACCCTGGAGAATATTACTTTTGTTTTGCAGTTTGACCTTTTTTGATATAACTCCTACATTATAAGAGGTATTGACTTGAAACTTTATAGGTGCATACATCTCATTGAGGCAGAATGCAGTGCATAGGAACCTCACTCTGTGGTTTATAATTTTGGAGTTACATGTTTGCCCCTTCGTAAAAATTCCTGATATGGAGTATAACTCCTTAATTTTGAAATGTATAGTAATGATTGGTTTTGCAGTTTGACCATTTTTGATAGAGCTATGGCCCTTAGTTATTTGTTTGCATTAGATTTAATAGACATTGAGCACAAAATTATTTGACTGATACAAATAATCTGTACTGGGACGAAACATTGCGAAAAGAAAACCTGGTTTTGTGACTATTCCTGTCACTTGTTTTTATTATTTTTATTTTTTATTTTTTTTTGCGTGAATTCGCTAGATGGCATCAGTTAAAGTTTACATGAGTTGTTTCTTGGTTGCGTATGGTCACGGGTTACTATAATATAGGGATTGAAATTGCTGGGGCTTTGTAGCAGGACTTGACAGGACTTGAAAGCCCAGCTATTTTTTGCCAGGCAGACATTTGATCCTGCTCAGTCATAGGGTTTTCGTTCCAGCTTAGTATAGTGACGTTAGGGTGTGGCTTAGGGTAGTTGTGACTATAAAGGGTTGGATTCTGTTAAGGAGTACAAATGGGAAAAGATTTTAGATGTCTAGTATATGTGGACGTTAATTCAGCTTGATTCCTCTTGATTTATTTGGAATGAACGTAAGTTTTTTTAACAACAATCATTTTTAATCAGCTGTATGCAGATTACTATCTCACATCAACCGGCTAGACAAGCCTCAAAGAAAATTCATATAAGGTTAGTTGCAGCTTTATATTTTCATACGTTTTCTTTCACCCGCCGCTCGAACGAAATACGCTACAATACGTATTCTAAGCGAACAAAATTTGTAATTATGAAGTAATTTGAATAAACTAAAGACCTTTTAAACAAAGATTTGCAACTAGTCCAGATCTCGCAATTTTAAGCACGTACCAATGTGGATAATCCTCGCAAAGTCACGTTTTCAAATATCGCCTTCTCTATTGAAAATATGTGATGTAAATTGTACCTACCAGAGAACATTACACTGCCATCAAATGATACCTTACACATGTATTAATTAACCCTTTCCCTCATATAGACTCATTTTGACGCACTCAGTAGTCAAAAGGTACCACATTAAGCCTGATCTGCAGAAAACCAAACTCAAACCTTACCAAATTTAATTGTAAAATCCTCATTACCAGACCACTGGGGAGCAGCGAACAGCATAAAACCTGATCAGCCTGCGAGTTACTCGCAACCTGATCTGGTTTTATGCTGTTCGCATAGGTCTTTTCATGGTATCCTCTATGAGGGAAAGGGTTAAAATATGTCAAGAAATAAAAATGGTTTATGTAAAAAAGAAAAGTACCTTCATGATGATAACTATGTAAAATGTGTTTTTTTCCTGCAATACTGGTTGAATTCAAATCATAATTTAAACAATTTGTTAAGATTCAAACTGAAGATAATTCCTTGTAGTAGATAGATTATTAAATTTCAGTGATCGGGAAAGGCATGCGCCATAGTCACATTAAAATTCAAAATGTCACATCGTTTTTTGTTTTTGCATTGGGTGCGCCCTTGTCTCTTTCCGATTTTTCGGCCTCGTCCGGTACGAAATAAGCCTAGTACAAATCATTTAAGCGTGCACTGCTCCACGTCGAAGGGACTTTTGAAGAAAATTGCCACCACTGAGTTTGTGAATATCGCATACTAACTCATGGACACACTGGCGATTGTATCCATATTATTCTTAACATTTCAGGAGTAAAATCTGGATGTTGCAGCAGCTAAGGTGAAATAAATAAGAAATATTTAACGGGTTTTAACAAAAGTTTATTTCATTATTCATTATATTATTATTATTATTTTATTAAGCAAGTCATAAACTATGATACAGAATCAAAATGTTGAATATGTTTTAAAAATTTAAAATTTTTTTAAAATAAATTTTGTTAAAAATAATAAAAATCTTTATAAGAGAATTTAAAAAATTGTTTACAGAAAAATACATTACAAAAAATATTGATTAGGCTGAACAAAACCAAATACATGATGTGCAACCAAACAGTTTTGCCACCACGTTTGTCTCTGCTTATACTGATATTACAATTACATGACAGCTGGCGGTGGACAGATGCCTTGCAGATCTTGAGGCCTTTAAGAATGGTACACAACTGTTTCCAACCCATATTGAGCTGTACAATCAGCATGTTTCTGCAGATAATGGTGGGCATCACGAGTTCAAGTACTCGGGTCATATGTTGGCTGTCACACCTACAAATCTTCCTGGGGTTAAGAGCTCCTTCATCAACGCTCTCATTGCAAACATAATACATGTAGTGGAGTGACAGTCAGCCAAAAAGTAGCTTATTTAAGGAATAGGTGGCCATAAAAGTAGAACAAGCAATGTTAAATACCATAATGTTTGCCAATGTCTGTACTATATGAAACTGTCGGCATAAATTGCCAACGCCAGGTGTGGTGGACTCGGAAATCCAAGATGGCCGCCATATATCGCAAGTTCGGTGAAAATATTTTATCTGATTGTTACAGATTTATTTACAGAGGTAGTTCAAAATATTTGCATGATTATTACTCCTTCCATAATGTACATCAAATTCATATACAACAATGGGAAATTCAAGGTCAAGGTCATTTCAGGGTATTAGTACAAAAAGTACACCAAAATTTGATAAATTCTACTACATTTTCTCATTTTATGCATTTTTAGCTCACCTGAGCACTTTGTGCTCAAGTGAGCTATTAGGATCACCCTGCGTCCGTCGTCCGTCGTGCGTCGTCAACAATTTTCTTTAAACGACATCTCCTCTGAAACCACTGGACAGAATTTGATTAAACTTGGCAGGGATGATCCTTGGGTCAACCTTCACAAAAGTTGCTAAAATAAACTTGATCCATGTAGAACTCTGGTTGCCATGGCAACAAAATGAAAAAAAAAATGAAAACTTAAAAAATCATCTTCTTCAAAACTACTGGTCAGATTTTAAAATAAATTGGTACAGATGTTCCTTGGGTCAACCTCTACCAAAGTTGCTAAAATTATTCCGATCCATAAAAAAACATGGCTGCCAGGGGCGGGGCTTATTTGCCTTATATGTATATAGAGAAACCTTTAAACAACATCTCCTCTGAAACCACTGGACATAATTTGATTAAACTTGGCAGGGATGATCCTTGGGTCAACCTTCACAAAAGTTGCTAAAATAAACTTGATCCATGTAGAACTCTGGTTGCCATGGCAACAAAAAGAAAAAAAATATGAAAACTTTAAAAATCATCTTCTTCAAA
Source organism: Solen grandis (assembly GCA_021229015.1). Taxonomy (NCBI): domain Eukaryota; kingdom Metazoa; phylum Mollusca; class Bivalvia; order Adapedonta; family Solenidae; genus Solen; species Solen grandis. Next base: position 31,127,310 of record CM037790.1, on the reverse strand, counting down.
ACTACTGGCCAGATTTTAAAATAAATTGGTACAGATGTTCCTTGGGTCAACCTCTACCAAAGTTGCTAAAATTATTCCGATCCGTAAAAAACATGGCCGCCAGGGGCGGGGCTTATTTGCCTTATATGTATATAGAGAAACCTTTAAACAACATCTCCTCTGAAACCACTGGACAGAATTTGATTAAACTTGGCAGGGATGATCCTTGGGTCAACCTTCACAAAAGTTGCTAAAATAAACTTGATCCATGTAGAACTCTGGTTGCCATGGCAACAAAAAGAAAAAAAAATGAAAACTTTAAAAATCATCTTCTTCAAAACTACTGGCCAGATTTTAAAATAAATTGGTACAGATGTTCCTTGGGTCAACCTCTACCAAAGTTGCTAAAATTATTCCGATCCTTAAAAAAACATGGCCGCCAGGGGCGGGGCTTATTTGCCTTATATGTATATAGAGAAACCTTTAAACAACATCTCCTCTGACACCACTGGACAGAATTTGATTAAACTTGGCAGGGATGATACTTGGGTCAACCTTCACAAAAGTTGCTAAAATAAACTTGATCCATGTAGAACTCTGGTTGCCATGGCAACAAAATGAAAAAAAAAATGAAAATTTTAAAAATCATCTTCTTCAAAACTACTGGCCAGATTTTAAAATAAATTGGAACAGATGTTCCTTGGGTCAACCTCTACCAAAGTTGCTAAAATTTTTCTGATCCGTAAAAAACATGGCCGCTAGGGGCGGGGCTTATTTGCCTTATATGTATATAGGGAAAACTTTAATCAACATTTCCTCTGAAACCACTGGACAGAATTTGATTAAACTTGGCAGGGATGATCCTTGGGTCAACCTTCACAAAAGTTGCTAAAATAAACTTGATCCATATAGAACTCTGGTTGCCATGGCAACAAAAAGAAAAAAAAATGAAAACTTTAAAAATCATCTTCTTCAAAACTAGTGGCCAGATTTTAAAATAAATTGGTACAGATGTTCCTTGGGTCAACCATTTTATCTCAGGTGAGCGATTTAGGGCCATCATGGGCCTCTTGTTTTTATTCTCAAATGGATTACTTTTAGTGATAGAAATATTGTTATGTGTGTATTCTTTCATTTAAAACTGTTTTGTATGATATCTGTGTTTTAGGTTATGTATAAACTTTGGTAGTTTACACACATACACATTATCCAAGATTTTCACCATTCAATTGCTGTATCAATGATCATTAGATGTTTCATTGATAAATACCATATATAAAATTCAATCTTAAGTGTTTGAAAGAAATTACTTTATTTTTGCATGTATGCAAAGTATACAAATTTGATTGACCTTTCAAAGTCAAGTTCAAGGTCATTCCAATGTCAAAACACATATCCCCAAAATTTGATTTGTCTACCCTAATTGTTCTCATTTTAAGTATTTTTATGTTGAATTTATTTATTTAATGAAAGAATATTGTGAAGCTTATGATTACAGGCCCTCTTATATGAAATTATCTAATTTAATTTTTTTTTCATATAATGTAGAAACATGTGTAATTTTATATTCTTATTATCAATGTCAGTCATCATATGATATTTCAATGTATGTTTCAATGATCACTGGAAGTTTAATCTATGGATGTTAAAAAATCTTTAAATAGATTATCCTCTTTTATCATTATTCATGTTTGTAAATTTAATTAGAAGGTCATTTCACTGTTGAAATACATAGTTTAATTACCCAGAAAAAAAGATATTCCACCACTCTTTTTTCTCTCCATTTATGCTTTTTATATAGAGATATGTTTTTTTTTTTTATAAAATTGAATATGGCTAAATGTATACATTACACTTTCATTTTAAAATGATTTGTTTGATAATATTATTTAGATTATAAAGGTTAAAGATGGCCACCGTATATTTAATGAACGTTTCAATTGTTTGTAATTGACAAAAATTTCAATTGTAAATGTTTTATTTGATATTTATTTATTTCAGCATTCTTGTGAAATGTACAGATTTGAGTGACCATTTAAAAGTCATGTTCAAAGTGGTTCAAATGTCAAACTACATGTACCTAAAATTTCATATATCTGTTTATCTTACTAAAAACACTGTCAAGGTAATGAATCTATAAACCATTTTTATTCCAAGGTATAATTAGGTTTTAGATAATTAGAGCACTAATATTTGAATTGTTGATTCAGTTCATAAGACCAGTGGGTGGCCCAGGTCAGAAATCACATTAAGGACTAGTCATAATTTCAAACTTAAATTTTAATTAGAAAACTTAACTCTATTCTCCAGACAAGCTTATCCATGATGCAGGGATTGTAACCTGTACTACCAGGAAATGGTCAGCAACACAGAGACCGTGAACCAGGCAGAGAGCTCCCTCAAGCGTTAAGACATTGTTGGGATGACTGCAGTCGGACGTCAAGGTATCAGCACTACCAAGACATTACTGTGGAGCAGGTCTAGTGAGACCAGAAAGAGAGGAGAGCCATGGTCCAGTCAGAGGTCAGGATTGTAGAAGAACATGCAAGACAGGCAAGAGCGGTGGAGATGGGATCACAGGAAGCATGGACTAAGTGAAACACCACAGACAGGAAAATGACCTGGGAAGAAATCTGGAAGCATGAACCACTAAGACTGTCATTTCTCATCAGGTCTGTCTATGATCTTCTACCATCACCAGCGAATCTCTGTTGATTGGGACTTAAGCCAACCCTAAGTGCAGCCTTTGTGGTGGACCAGGCACACTTGAGCATGTTCTTTCATTCTGTTCATCATCACTGACACAGGGGAGATATAGATGGAGACATGACTGAGTCCTCAGAGAGTTGGCTGATTGGCTGGACAGAGAGAGAGAGAGAGAGAAAGAAAGAAAGAAAGAAGGAACGAAGAAGAAGTAACCCCCAAATTGCCTTTGTCAAGCCAGTTGAACCCACGAAGAGAGCAAACCCACATCAAGCATAGATCCTGGATGGCACCACTGGATGGAACATGGAAGTTGACCTCGGGAAGAGGCTTGTTCTCCCAGGCATAGTCTAGACCACTTTTAGACAAGATATTGTCCTTTGGTCCAAGACGGGGAAGGAGCTCATCATCATCAAGCTTATGGTACCGTGGGAGACAAGATGTGAGGAGTCCAATGAGAGGAAGAAGGCAAAGTACACTGAGCTTCTAGACCTTTGCAGGCAATGAGTTTGGCGTACTTGGCTGTTCCCTGTTGAAGTAGGAGTTAGAGGGTTCTGTTCACAGTCTGTCTGCTGACTGATGACAGTTGTTGGAACTGTTGGCAGAGAAAAAAAGGATGGCTATCCAGAGACTGAGTCAAGCAGCTAAACGTGTGTCTAGCTGGTTGTGGCTTAGAGGTGAGGAGAAGAGCTAGATGCAATCAACCAACACACAGTGATTTTCAATGTGGGCCCACCCGTCACGAGAGTGTTCATGGATTAAAGGGACAAAACACTCATTGACGACGGACTCCATGCTGATGTTGTTGGTTGAGGAGCAGTTTACACTATATATCTACACATACAGTATTTTTATAGATAATATTGAAATTTAAATTAGTGAATGTTAATTGCTTTGAAAATGATATGAATAATGTTATCTTCTGGGAAAAAATGTTTTTGTTTTTTGAAACCTCAAAATTGAGATGTTGCATGAAATCAAAAGGTTTGGGTATCCTGTAAAGATATGTTGTGAAATATAAAGCTGTATGGAAGAGTATTACAGAAGTTATCATATGACTTTTTCAATTTCTGGACACATACTGATACATGTAACACATTGAAAGGGAAAGTTTCTTTAACCCTTTCCCTCATAGAGGACACCATGAAAAGACCTATGCGAACAGCATAAAACCAGATCAGTCTGCGAGTAACTCGCAGGCTGATCAGGTTTTATGCTGTTTGCTGCTCCTCAGTGGTCTGGAAATGAGGATTTTGTAATTAAATTTGATAAGGTTTAACTGTGGTTTTCTGCAGATCAGGCTTTATGTGGTACCTACTGAGTGCGTCAAAATGAGTCTATATGAGGGAAAGGGTTAAATTATCAGTTTAGTATATATTTTCAAATTTTAGAAGAAATGTTACTTAAGTTTTTAATCAGCTATGTGAAATTGAAGTAAAAGACTGGATTCTGATTCTGCAATATCAAATATTGTTTAAGATAGTCGTTTTAGTATACATGTATAACAAACAACTCTAGCTTTGTATTGGTAAAAGCTACTCAGGACACTTTAACTCAACAAAACATGTTATGATTGTTACCATTTTCAACTGCTGTATGGCTTTGTATCATTTTGGACATCTATTTAGATTGCATCTTACATATATATGTATATTTTATTTGTCAACTGGTGATAAGGGGTTTCCTTAATAAGTTGTTAATATATGAATTAAGAACTAGAACTTCCAGTATCTGATATCACCAGGCCATTCTTTCCCTTTAGTTCTGATGAAATAACATCATCTTGTCTGAAGAAAGGTCTACATTTTAAACATTTACTAATGTTGACAGAAAATTATTTTCCCCATCTATTATAATCTTCATTAGATACTTCAAATTATCTGAGGTCCACTGTCCTATATTTGTGCTTAGATGGATTCAGTGAAATATAATATTGTATGAGCAAACAGTGGGGACCCTGATCAGACAACTCCTTCCAGGGACTGTCTGATCTGGGTCTCCTCTATGAGCCAATGTGTCAAAATGAGTTGATATTAGATAATGGGTTAAATCCAAAGGTAAATAATCCCCCCTAAAAATATAGAATTACCCAGTCAGGCCAATCTTTATTTTATTTATCTGATTTCACCTTCTTTTGAATTCTCATTAAAGAATTTTCAAAGAATGCTTTGATTAACTTGAACATTTCAAATGGTCTACAGAGGAGTTATTAAAATATCCCAGAAAACATATACATGTATTTATATTGTCCTACAAATAATTACAAGAAATCATTGTTTCATTTACATATTTTGAAAACAAAAATGTCTGTAAAAGTTAACAACTGATACTGATAAATAGGGCTATAGGTAATAAAATGGTGGAAGTGATTTTCAGAAAACGGCACCTTTGACCTAACGCTGGTAAGCAAGGTAAATTTGAATATTGTTCTACACACAGCTTTACAAATGTATACAATCAGGTAAAGTTTGGGTTCATTTTTGTGATAATGTTTGCATTATAATCTTTTAACTTTAGCTGCTATCTAAATTTTAAAGTCTTTTTGGACTGACTAAATAAAAAAGAATGGGTATCTCAAGGCAAAGTTTAGTCACTTTAATAGATAATGATATTGGTTGAAATACTCAATTTGCTTCATTGTGAGTCATAAAACATGACAACTTCAATAGGTTGTCTTCAAGCAATGTAAAAATAAGACAATAAGTAAAACTGATATGATATGTCTTTATCTATTTTTCTATTCTTTCAGATAATCATACTCTGATTATGAACTAATTTTATAAAGTAAAAGAGTTAATAACAGAAGTATCAAATTTTGGGGCATTTATGTATTTTGACCATGCATGAGATGACCTTGAATATGAATAATTGGCCATTGAAATCTGTAATTACACATATAGGCTAAAATTAATAAAATCCATTTTGTTATTTATCATTTTAGCCTTGCCTGTAACATTTATCAACAAAAATTTCAGTGATCAATTGAAACAGTCATATATTAAAATATTGCCGCCATCATGGACTGAATCAATTTGTGAAACCATACATATAGATGCATAATTTTAATAACATATAAAAAAAAAAACTTTTAGTTGAAAAGGTGTGCATAAAGCAATATTTCTATAACAAATGTGATCAATTTCAGCATATAAATGCATAAAAAGAGATATTAGGAAATAACAAATTTTTGGGTATTTCATGTGTTTTGACCTTGGAATGACCTTGAACTTGACTTTGAAAGGTCAGTCAGATTTGTAAACTTTGCATACATACAAAAATAAAGTAATTTCTTTCACACACTTAAGATTGACCTTTATATATGGTATTTATCAATGAAACATCCAGTGATCATTGATACAGCTTGAATGGCAAAAATCTTGGATAATGTATGTGTGTAAACTACCAAAGTTTATACATAATCTATTCACAGATATCATACAAAACAGTTTTAAATGAAAGAATACACAGATAGCAACACTTCTGTCAATAAAAGTAATCCATTTGAGTATAAAAAATGCATAAAATGAGAAAAAGTAGGTAGGAGATATCAAATTTTTGAGTATTTTTTGTACTTTGTTCCTGAAATGACCTTGACCTTGAATTTGCCATTGTTGTATATGAATTTGATGTACATTATGGAAGGAGTAATACTCATGCAAATATTTTGAACTACCTCTGTAAAAAAAATCTGTAACAATCAGATAAAATATTTTCACTGAACTTGTGATTTATGGCGGCCATCTTTGACGCCATCTTGGATTTCTGAGTCCGCAACAAGCGTTTTGGCAATTTATGCCGGCAGTTTCATATAGTACAGACATTTTGGTATTTAACATTGCTTGTTCTACCTTTATGGCCAACCGAACTCCCAAAACCCACTGATTGTCACCCTACTGATTGTTGGATCTGTTTCAGCTGTGGGGTACCAAACTTCTCCTCTACTCTTTTCAACACCTTATCATCTGAGTCTGTACACTCGTCCATTGCCACAGAAAACACTTACAGTATCCTTTCTGACACGCCACACACTCCAGATGAAACAAATTCCCATAGCCTCAGTTCTGTTGATATTTCTTTAGGGTCCCCTCAACTTACTTCATCACCAGTGCACCCAAAGAGAACAACTTACAGACAAAATGAACATCTTAACCTAAGGATACTCATTATTAACTTCCAAAGTATTAGGGCGAAACGTACATCTTTTTGGCTCCAAATTGAAGAAGTAAATCCTGACATCATCATCAGCAGTGAGACGTGGCTATACCCTGCTGTACATGAGCGAGAAGTTCTCCCAAAAGGCTACCACTTCATATCTAGGAAAGACCGTACACAAGACAGGCATGGTGGCGTAATCATTGCTGCTAAGGACTCCATATCTGGCACTGACTTAAACATAAATTCATCTGCAGAATTCACTGTTGCATCCTTTGTGTGCAAAGGCAAAGATCCACTTATATTAGCCTCAGTATACCGGCCACCAAACAGTGACCAGACTTACATTGATGAAGTTTGTGCCCAATTCCGCCAGCTCCATCTTGCTTACCCTTCTTCAACTATCTGGCTAGCAGGAGATATCAACTTACCCGATATCGACTGGCATACCTACACTGTAAAGGGTAACAATAACTCCAAACAGATAAATCAAAGCTTCATTGATGCAGTGTTGGATACCAGCTCAGAACAGGTCGTCACCTTTCCTACAAGAGGAAACAACACTTTAGACCTCTTTATAACAAACCGACCATCCCTGATAGAACGTTCCAAACCTTTACCAGGCATCAGCGACCACGATGCAGTCTTTATCTTGGCCAAAACCTCAGCAACAAGGCTAAAAGCAGCGCCAAGGAAGATCTTGCTTTGGAAACAGGCCAACACTGCAGACATAAACTCAGCTATAAATGACTTCACTGCAGACTACACAGCTAGGTATACCAAATATACTGACATCAACACTCTCTGGAAGACGTTCAAATCTTTTGTTGACTCCACCATCCAGAAACATGTCCCATCAAAGATGACTTCCACTCGCTTCAACCAGCCATGGATATCCCGGAAAGCTAAGCGCCTCTCAAGAAGAAAGAAGAGGGCCTATCATAAGGCAAAGGCTACTGGATCAGAGGCAGACAGGGCCCAGTACAAGCAACTCTGTAAAGACACACGCTATGAGTGCAGAAGAGCTTACAACAGTTACATCAGTGACATGGTTTCATCTGACCGTGACCCAAAGAAACTGTACTCCCTTATCAAAGGAAAAAGATGCGACAGCAGTGGCATATCACCTTTGAAGTCAGAAGGGACATTGCATAGCGCTTCTGCCACCAAAGCAGCCATACTAAATGCCCAATTCAGTAGTGTTTTTACAAAAGAGGACTTAACAAACAGTCCCTCTCTAGGAACCAGCCCTTATCCAGAAGTTCCAGGCTTTTCCATCCATGCTGAAGGTGTGAGAAAACTCCTAGCTGACCTCGATCCACACAAGGCAACTGGGCCGGACAACATTCCATCTAAGTTTCTGAGGGACCATGCTGACGGACTGGCACCTGCATTAACTTTACTCTTTTCTGCCTCTATCGCTCAGGGGGAAGTGCCATCAGACTGGAGACATGCACATGTCACACCAATCTTTAAAAAGGGTGAACATTGCAATCCTGCCAACTACAGGCCCATATCGCTCACCTCAATATGCAGCAAGCTGATCGAGCACATCCTTCACAGCCAGATCATGTCCCATCTTGACAAACATCGGATACTTTCCGATCAGCAACATGGGTTCAGGAAGAAGCGGTCAACGGAGAGCCAGCTCAACCTCACCCTTAATGATCTTGCAAAGAGCCTCGATGAAGGGGAACAGATTGATGCTGTACTACTTGACTTTAGCAAGGCCTTTGACAGAGTACCTCACAAGCGGCTAGCCATTAAACTCAGCCACTATGGAATCAGGGGTAACCTGCTGAAATGGATACAAAGCTTCCTAACAGATAGGACCCAGCAAGTCTTGATGGAAGGAGAGTCCTCTGATACAGCACCTGTCACTTCCGGCGTGCCTCAAGGATCAGTGATCGGACCTCTTCTCTTCCTCCTGTACATCAACGACCTACCACTTCACACTACATCCCCAACACGGCTTTTCGCCGATGATAGTCTCCTGTATAGAAGAATCCGCACCACAGAAGATGCCAAAGCCTTGCAGGACGACTTAGACAAGCTCCAAAAATGGGAACATGACTGGCTGATGTCATTTAACCCTTCAAAGTGTGAGGTGGTCCGCATCACAAGGAAGAGAAATCCTATCAAGACCACATACTGTATCCACAACAGCGAGCTCCAAGTAGTGAAGGTGGGGAAATACCTTGGGGTCTACATAGACGAGAAGCTAAACATGAATCACCACATAGCAGAAACTGCAAAGAAAGCTAACAACAGCCTTGCTTTCCTCCGACGAAACCTGTCAAGCTGCCCTCAGAACATCAAGGCCCAGTGTTACCAAACCCTTGTCAGGCCAGTCATGGAATATGCAAGTTCTGCCTGGGACCCCCACACCAAAGCTGGCATCAGCAGCCTCGAAGCTGTACAGCGTAGAGCAGCACGCTTCGTGAAGGGGAATTATCTCACCACGTGCAGCACCAGCCAGATGGTAGCTGACCTAGGATGGCAGCCCCTTGACGAACGACGCTCCCATGCCAAGCTAGTTATGGTCTATAGGATTGTTCATGGCCTCATTGACATCCCTCCAGAAACCTTCCTTCACCCATCAGCCATAAATACCCGCGGGCACGGCACCCGCTACCTCTTACCCTTTTGTCGTACAGACGCCTATCTGCACTCTTTCTTTCCCTCTGCTATCAGACTGTGGAACCAGCTTCCCATGCAAATTATCTCTGTCGATAGCGTAGAGGCTTTCAAGAGAGGCCTGGTGACGCTGGGGTAAACTGAGAATTTGCCTGTCTTAACTGTTTTTACTCTGCACTGTACATATATGCGCGCCGTACACACATCTTTGTACATACACTCATGTACGACAATACCCCAGAGTGGGTTATGTACATCAAGGAAGAAGAAGAAGAAGTACTATAAGATCCAGGTAGTATTTTCAGCAGGATTAATAAACAATAACATTTACATGTGGATGATTAAAATAATTATTAAAATGACAAGTTTAATTATCTATAATAAATTTCATGTAATGATTTTCTTCTTTGGACTACAAAGCCCATATTGTTCTTGATAATATGGTAAATCCAAAATATCCTTTGCAAAATTAATTAATGTAGCGATTAAATCTTCAAAATGAACAATAAACAGGATTTACATTATACGTCATTAAATGCTTTTCATGTACACCTTTATAATATCATTCACACTAATTGCATATTCCCACAAAAAGAACTTGTAGATGCCTTCTTCGTTCTCGGAATGCGAGGTATAAACATGGGTATGGAGGATTCTGCGAAGGAATTTGGCAACAGTGAAGTTGAGCAGCATGCACAGCACTTCAGGGAGGAGAAAGTTCTGTCTTTCAACCTAATTTGAAAAAAAAAAAAAAAGATATTCAACTTATTTATCATTATCATGTAATAAGTATACTACGTGGAAAGACTATAATGAATTTAATTTCATGTTCTAGATAGATAGAAAAGAGTTTCATAAAGAAATTGTAACATTAATGATTAAAGCACAATATCATTGATAATCAAATTCAGTAATACAACTTCAGAATATATAGTAGTTTTACTTTAGTTAAGTTTATATTTGAAAAGTCTTTCAATTTCAAATATCATATAATTTTAACAAAGTAATAATACTGATTGATTGAAGAAATTTACACTATGACTTAAGACTAAAACAAATGCTGTATATCAATATATTAATAAATTTAAATTACCTTCCCCATGAATAACACATAAAATGTTTATGTCATATTTTCAGTAGTACAAGGGGACGGTAGCCCTGCCTAAAATGACCAAGACTGCAGTTGTTGAACAGTGGGCAAGGGCTAAGGACATTGTGAGGTCCATGAAATATCCCGTGGACAAATTCCCCGAGCTGTGGCAGTTACTGGCTTTGCATCTTAGTGATGAATTAGACCAGCTCATCTGCTTGGCTCAGATTGGCCTGATACTCCCTCTACACACCGCAGATTGTGAGCGAACTGTCAGCCAGCAGAATAAGATATTGACAAAATGCCGAGCTTAGCTAAGCTCTAAGCACTTTGATAAACTAATCAGAATCTTCACTAAGAGTTGTGGTGAAGTTGATAACTAAAGCGTGCTTGACATGTGGAAGGCCTTAAAGGCTAGAAAACTCTATGCTTATAAATTTTAAAAATATATGGACATGATCTTCAGAGATTTAATGTAGGAACAATTCATTTCTGTTTATGTTCAAATTCCAGTGTATAAGTTTTGAGCATGGCCTGTGGATTTTTAATGTGGGGAAATGTAGCTACCATCCACTCATTTCTGTTTATGTTCAATTTCCAGTGTACATGTTTTTCTGCAACAGTGATGAAAATATCAATTTGTTATTTAATTTTTATTCTTGTTATTTTAATTCATACAGTAATACTTAACGTCACATTAAAGAAGTTCTGAAGTTTAAGCGTAAAATGTCACATTTGGTCAATAAAATGTCACATTATTTTTCAAAATGTCATATTGATTTTGCCAGAGAAAGGGCCATTGTCCCATTGATTAATTTCTTTTTCGATCACTGGATATGGTTACATTTACCTCTTTGATTTCCGTCTGTCCGCTCATATGTCTGTCCGTACGCCCAATTTTTTTGTGAATGCTACTCCTAGGTTTCTGACCGTATCTTTTCAATACTTGGTCAGTGCCATTACTATATAAAGAAGATGTGCATGAGATGACGATTTTTAGGTTCATTGATTTTTGCAGGAGTTATGTCCCTTGAAACTTTGAACCTTGTATCTGATTGGTATTGCAGTGTTGTGAACGCAACTCCTACCACAATTCTGAACATATCTTTTCAATACTTGGTCAATGTCATAATTATTATGGGTAGATGTGCATGAAGCGGCGATTTTCAGGTTCATTGATTTTTGCAAGAGTTTAATACCATTTAATTTATTAGGAGAGGGCTGATCGCTAATGTTATTATGACTTGTGGATCCTTTTGCAATTCAGTATAAATACAACATTTTCATCTACATAGTGTATTATTAGATAAATCTTTAATTTCATGTAAATATTGTATGTATGTATGTTTGATTGCAATAAAATATGATTGAACTAAATTAATGAAACAGAAATAAAACAAAGTTTCTTTGCTGACAATACAACTTTTTTCAACAGTGGTGACAAAAAATCTTTTAAAAATTATAAAAAAACTTTCGGCCTCAGCCTCATATATAAATACATTGTCCTAATAGTGGGATCATTAAATAAATCTAATATCCAATTCTGAGGGGTGAAAGTGAAACTATGCTAAGTGCATATAAATATATAATGCGCTAGTTTCGCTCTCACCCTTCGATTCAGTCACCTTTTATCTGAACTTTGGAAATACAATGACTCTCGGAATGATCCTTTATAATCAAGCAAACAAAACGGCAAAATATAAATGGACAAAAATAAGTGAATTCAATAAAATATTGAAATGGAACATAGGAAACTTATATTGATGGGAAATATAATATTCGGCAGAGTATTATATATAATTATTGTATACATTTCAGTTGGCGATTGTGTTATGTCTGAGCACGCTTTCGGGGACGAGCATCAGACGTCACCCTGTATGCAAGGACCTGAGTGTAAGTAGTAGGATTTATCTCTATAATGCTGAGCTGTACCTTTGCTAGCTAAAATATATGAATAGTTGACACGCAATTACGTACACTAATGAATATATTGGGCACCCAAGAAGCTATGGCATTATAGACCAAGTTTCTTGTTAGATGGTGGGCAATAGTCAACTTTCTTTTTCCAGATCATAACTTTGTTTTGCATAACATTTAAAATATGTGTATTATGGTGATTATGTGTGCTTACGTATTATCCAGAAGCCAATGTCTCAGTAAAAGGTTGAAGGTCAAAAGTGGGTATAATAGCCTGATGGGCTTTGTCTGGGTTGTTACTTTCTCCTGCTTTGAACCAGTATAATAAGAGGACACTCATGTGGGTGACAGAGGTCTATTGGTTGCACTAAGATATTAGAACAAGAATGGGCATCAATATCGGTCTTGTGAAATGCATTACAATAGTGAATAGTTGTTCTGTAATTTCCTCTCTAGCTACATTGTATCCCATGATTACAAATTTGTCCCAGACAAACTTCTGTGTAGGTCAAATATGCAATCATATGCAAGTGTAATGATCCCTTTATTAGCTTCTCCCTAGAAAGTATTTTAAAACTGGAAAATGTTAATAATCTGTTTTTGTTGTTAATAGGACTGTCCAGCAAGAAACTTAAATAGCAGTATGTATACCCAGTCTGGAAATTGCCCAAACCATCCCATTGTTGCCAGCTTTCAAAAGAAGGGCTTCAACGGTATGTCATATCTTTTTTCTTCTGTTATTAGCTCACCAGAGTACAACATGTTCAAGGTGTGTTGTTCATGCTGCGTCGGTCGTCTATGGTTGTACATCATCAGTCATATGTTGTCCGTCGTCAACAATTTGCTTTTAACGACATCTCCTCTGAAACCACTGGGTTAAGAAATTGATAAAATCCTTTCACAAATAGTTGCTAATATAAATTTGATTCATGCAATGGCAACCTAAAGAAGGCAAGTTCTTTCTTTATTTACAATTTTCTTTAAACATCATCTCTAAAAAGGCTCCATAGAAATTGAAGAAACTTGGCAGAAGTAATCAGTTAGTAGCCCTTCACAAAAATTGCTAAAATAAACTTGATCCATGCAGACCTCTGGTTGCCATGGACTCCAACACCATTTTATTTCCAAAACTTCCAAAATTGTCTCCACAGAAACCAATGAAAGGAATTTAATTTCATTTGGCACAAATGGTCAGCTTATAGTCATCTACCAAAATTGCTGAAATAACAAAATAAAACATCTCTGAAACCAGTGGTAAGAATTTAATTTCATTTGAAACAAATGATTACCTAATTTTAACAAAATCGATTCCTTGAAAGATAAGTTCCCAGGGAGTCAGCTAGTTTCCTTAAATATTATATATATATTTTATATTTATCTCCCTTTATTAAAGTTATTAGTCCCCTACCGGTGTTCACACTGGAGGGGACTATAGGTTTGCCCTCCGTCTGTCCGTCCGTCCGTCTGTCCGTCCGTCTGTCCGCTCAAATCTGGATCCCGCGATAACTTAATAACTAAGCAAGCTAACTTGATGAAACTTGGTATATGACTAGATGGCAATGTGTAGATTATGCACGTCATTAGGTTTTCGCATCGCTGTGCGAAAACCTATTGTTCTTCTTCTGTTTCTTTTTTTTTTTTTTTTCTAACCCTTTTTTGTGAACGGCATAGCTCCGAGGTGAGAAAAGCCACATCTATGAAACTTTTATCAGTAATAACCACGTACTTGAAGATGATCCTAACGTTGAGAAAATTTTCATTTTTGTTTTGATTTTCCCGCCAGGGGGCGTTTTATATGAAAATGTTTAATAAGCAATATCTCAATTATTTGAGGTCCGATTCAAATGCGGTTTTTGCATAATGTTCCTTGTAAATAGCCCAATAAAATATGATAGGTTCCAAAAATTTGCGTATATAAAACTTTCGTGCTACAGGAGGTTGAATGTTCGAATCTCGCAAAAACTGTGATATAAGGGTAGGTCTACGAAAAACCTACCCATTTTATTCAGAGATGAGATAGGAGAATTTTGTTTGTTGCATATGATCTGCAAGACATATACGCACGAAATATTTGGGGTGGCGAATTCGGAAAATGCATGGTTTGTCCACAGTACGCGGTCAAACTTAACCAATATTTTCGAAAAATCAACATTTTAAAAGCATGACTTTTAAGGTTATTTGCAGCTCCTGAATTTATTTTTTGTTCAATCTTCATCATTATTTCACTGTTTATGCATTTTTATAAAACAAATAAAATCATAGAAAAAAAAAACAGCGAAGATATGCAAAGGTCAAGGTCATATACCAGTTATTGTTATTTTTATCGGCATAAAATAGCCCTCAATCTAAAAATATTTTATAGAAAGTATATGAACAAAAGTTTTAGTTTGTGAAGAGATCTTTCCATTGGTGTTTAGTTTTTGAAGATCAGACTTCATTTGATCAAATTACCACAGTCCAAAGTTTGATCCTTTTATCAAACAAGTGTAAATCCGTATGTTTCCTCTTTTTTGCAGCTCCTGACCTTATTTTTGTTCAATCTTCATCATTTTTTCACTGTTTATGCATTTAAATAATACAAATAAACTCATAGTAAATAACGATGAAAATATGCAAAGGTCAAGGTCATTATACCGATTATTGTTATTTTTATCGGCACGAAATAGCTTCAAATCTAAAAATATTTTATAGAAAGTATATGAACAAAAGTTTTAGTTTGTGAAGAGATCTTTCCATTGGTGTTTAGTTTTTGAAGATCGGACTTCATTTGATCAAATTACCACAGTCCAAAGTTTGATCCTTTTATCAAACAAGTGTAAATCCGTATGTTTCCTCTTTTTTGCAGCTCCAGACCTTATTTTCTGTTCAATCTTCATCATTTTTTCACTGTTTATGCATTTAAATAATACAAATAAACTCATAGTAAATAACGATGAAAATATGCAAAGGTCAAGGTCATTATACCGATTATTGTTATTTTTATCGGCACGAAATAGCTTCAAATCTAAAAATATTTTGTAGAAAGTATATGAACAAAAGTTTTAGTTTGTGAAGAGATCTTTCCATTGGTGTTTAGTTTTTGAAGATCGGACTTCATTTGATCAAATTACCACAGTCCAAAATTTGATCCTTTTATCAAACAAGTGTAAATCCGTATGTTTCCTCTTTTTTGCAGCTCCTGACCTTATTTTTTGTTCAATCTTCATCATTTTTTCACTGTTTATGCATTTTTATAAAACAAATAAATTCATAGAAAAAAAATCAAGCATAATATGCAAAGGTCAAGGTCATATACCAATTATTTTTATTTTTATCGGCACAAATAGCTTCAAATCTAAAAATACTTTATAGAAAGTATATGTAGAAAAGTTTTAGTCTGTGAAGAGATCTTTCCATTGGTGTTTAGTTTTTGAAGATCGGACTTCATTTGATCAAATGACCACAGTCCAAAGTTTGATCCTTTTATCAAACAATTGAAAATTCATATGTTTCTTCTTTTTTGCAGCTCCTGACTTTATTTTAGTTCAATATTCATCATTTTTTCACTGTTTATGAAGTTAAATAATACAAATAAACTCATAGTAAATAACGATGAAAATATGCAAAGGTCAAGGTCATAATACCGATTATTGTTATTTTTATCGGCACAAACTAGCTTCAAATCTAAAAATATTTTATAGAAAGTATATGAACAAAAGTTTTAGTTTGTGAAGAGATCGTTCTAATGGTGTTTATTTTTGAAGATCGGACTTCATTTGATCAATTAACAACAATATTCGAATAAAATTATTATAAATCAATTATGTCTGCAGTTGAAACCAGTACTCTTTCTAGTCAAGTTAAAAGCGAAAACCAAGATGCCGCTTTGCGGTTCTAGTTTTATTTTTGTTCTTCGACTAAAATTGTGGTTGCTATGGTAACGGAAATAGTGAAAATATGGCAAAAATGGGATCCCGCGATAACTAAGCAAGCTAACTTGATGAAACTTGCTATATGACTAGATGGCAATGTGTAGATTATGCACGTCATTTTATTTTTGTTCTTCGACTAAAATTGTGGTTGCTATGGTAACGGAAATAGTGAAAATATGGCAAAAATGGGATCCCGCGATAACTAAGCAAGCTAACTTGATGAAACTTGGTATATGACTAGATGGCAATGTGTAGATTATGCACGTCATTTTATTTTTGTTCTTCGACTAAAATTGTGGTTGCTATGGTAACGGAAATAGTGAAAATATGGCAAAAAATGGGATTGATTACCATATTGAGTCAAGGTGGAGCCGGTAGGGGACTTTATGTGTTGCATACAACACCAGTTACTTGTTTAATATAGTAACATACAAAGAGCTAAAGTCGTCCTAGATCAAAAGTTGACACTGTTTTCAATCTTTGGTTCTCTTGCATGGTTTCTCGAAAAGTTTGGAGACAGTCACTGTTGGTTTGGTGAATTAATTCTCATATTCATTTATTTTGGGGTATTTTATCAGAATAACCATAACATGAAATGATTAGCAAATTCGCTATTGATTTCTGAAATGTTCGTCAGTACAGACAAAGAACAGGTGTGTAGACGGTGAATTTGTTTAAAAAATGTCCTTAATACCATCAGGTAATTTTTTTTTCAATTTTCTTTCAAGATTTTTCAAACTATTATTGTCACCTATTGGATTGAATAGTTTTATCTATGATATATTTAAAAATGTCTCACTTCATTTTTTTTCAACATCTATTACATTTTTGTATGTGCAGATTTCTTTTTAAATGATTGATGTATTTTAATTAAAAATGTATACAAGCCATTCAGCACTTTGATTAGATGTTAAAATACTCTAATTTTTTATCTTCTGAATTGACAAATATTCTTTAGAACGGTTCATAATCGGAAATAATTTGAATTTGAAAAACACCAATAACAAATCACAATTGTTTTATTTGTTACATCATCATATTATATACTTGTGATATGCAAGGTCGCTGGATGTTGTATTTTTGACAACTGACGTCAAAATACGCACTGTTCTTAAGTTACAGTATTTTGTAGAATGTATGTTCCTTGTTGTATTTTATTTTCAGATACAAATGAATGTGAAACGACTCCTAATATTTGTCCTTCTGAAAGAGGTTTAAAGTGTGTAAACACTCCAGGATCATACATGTGTGACTGTTGCGATGGTTTCAGAATTGCACCCTATCCAGACCTCAAGTGTGAAGGTTGTTTCTTTCACTTTTCAGAATCCTTGTTTTGTTAACGGTCAATTATAGTCCAAAAGGGTTAATACACCCAAGAAGAAACGAAAAATATTTTAGTTCATATATGGTTTTGTTTAATAAAATTTTGTATTCTTTACCAACTCTATAGCAATTTTTTTGCTAGTTTAAAAATTGTCTCTTTCTGACAAGGTAATAAAACTATTTCATATAATCAGGGCACCGGCATCTACCTAATACAATAGACTCTATATTGATTATGAAAACTATGTGTCCAAATTATTTAAAAAATATTTTCATATTTCATTTATAGCTCACCTGAGTGCAATAAGTTTTTAGTTTGTTTACAGTCTAGCATCTTCATTTCATCAGCAATCATCTTCAAACTTCATGACAATGTTTATATCCATAAAGTCTTTGCCAATCTTGATTACAGCTAAAAGATAATAATTTGACCCTTTTAATTGAAAATGCCATTTCACTCTCTAGCTTCTTTATTTTTAAAGCAATCTTCTTCAAACTTCATGACAATCATGGCAGATATTAGGCAATAAGTCAAGAGTTATGGTCCTTTAAAAAAATGCCAGATTTAATTTTGTTTACACTCTAGTATCTTCATTGCTTTAGCAGTCATCTTCAAACTTCATGAAAATATTTATAGCCTTAAAGTCTTGGCCAAGTTTGATTATGGCATATATCTAGATCTACATTTGAGGCTCTTGAAACATCCAAACATTTTTACAGTTTTTACACTCTAACATCTTCATTTCCTTTGAAGTGAAAGCAATATTTCGGTGATTGATTACTAACCATCCTGAGAAAAGTTATCACAGGATTTTTGTTTGTCTCTTTCTTCATTATCTAAATGATTTTGTTAAGCAGTATAGAATAAACAGATACTAGTAAGGCAATGTAATAACCATACAGTATGTGTATTTCCATGACAAAGCCATATGATAATAATAATAAACAGTATTATGACTTTTCTTAATTTAAGATATTGATGAATGTGCCGAAGGTATCCATACATGCAGTGATTATGCCACATGCACAAATGCTAATCCAAATTGTAACGACAATTTACCGGCGTACGTGTGCACTTGTAAAGAAGGGTACAGCGGCAATGGATACACATGTGAAGGTAAATGTTCCCTCCAGTTAATTCCTCTATTTTTGCATATATTGGAGATGTATTTATTGCCCGACTTAGGTAGTACTTGAGGATAGGGCCAAGTTTAAATAGCCAAAAATTTAAGCTTGCTTTGAATATGATACATTTACTTTTCTTCATCAATATGTTTTATATTTTGAGGTCAGTCGGACTTATTTTGAGACTATTACACTACATTTGTGAACATTTCTCAGGAACAATAACAGTTTATAGGGTATGCGGGTTTCTCTATGATCTGCTATGTTTCAAATATAAGGAAAACAATTGTTTTGGATGCCATTTTGAAACTTGTTCCTTACCATGATATCGTGTTAGAATTTTCATTATTATAGTTATATTATTATTTCTACCCCTTTTATTTTCTTTGTTCTCCAATATATTGGAACATGGTATGGATCGCTTAATCATAGTTACTTTTTACAAAAATATCTTTTCAATATTGGATCAGTCTGATTATCACTTAAAAGCGTTTCAGATTGATTTTTTTTAATGGACAGATTGTTGTGTCGCCTGCATAGCATGGCAGACACATAGGGATCACTTTGTCCGTCGTCGTCGTCGTCGTCGGCGTCGTCGGCGTCACACTTTCTTGTCCGGAGCATAACTCGAAAAGTATTTGAGGTATCACCTTGAAACTTAAAACATGGATAGATCACATTGAGGTGGAGTGCAGTGCACAAGAATGATAACTCTGACTTTCGTATTTTCTGAGTTATTACCCTTTGTTGATTCTGAGATTTTATTTTTGTCCGGACCATAACTCAAAAAGTATTTGAGGTATCACCTTGAAACTCAAAACATGGATAGATCACATTGAGGTGGAGTGCAGTGCACAAGAATGATAACTCTGACTTTCGTATTTTCTGAGTTATTACCCTTTGTTGATTCTGAGATTTTATTTTTGTCCGGACCATAACTCAAAAAGTATTTGAGGTATCACCTTGAAACTCAAAACATGGATAGATCACATTGAGGTGGAGTGCAGTGCACAAGAATGATAACTCTGACTTTCTATTTTCTGAGTTATTGCCCTTTGTTGATTTTCAGTCTTAATTTTTGTCCAGGGCATAACTCAAAAAGTATTTGAGGTGCTGACTTAAAACTTTATAGATAGATAGATCTCATTGAAGAGGAGTGCAGTTCACATAAATGATAACTCTCACTTTCTTTTCTCCTGAGTTATTGTCCTTTGTTGATTCTCAGTCTTTATTTTTGTCAGGAGCATAACATAAAAAGTATTTGAGATATTGCTTTGAAACTTCATAGATGGAAAGATCTCATGGATTTGTAGTGCAGTGCATAAGAATGATAACTCTGTTTTATTTTCTGAGTTATTTCCCTTTGTTGATTTTCAGACTTAATTTTTGTCTGGGGCATAACTCGAAACGTATTTGAGGTGTTGACTTGAAACTTCATAGATCTCATTGGTCTGAGTGCAGTACACAAGAATGATAACTCAATAATGATAATGATGACTACAAACTTGCAACATATATATAATTAACGTCATAAGTGCTTAATGACGTCATAATTTTTCTTACAGTTAATGTTTTGAATTCATAGTCATTCTGACACTCCTCTGATGAAGACTGTATAGTCGAAAGTGCTCGGGAAAATTATTACATATTGCACTGTTTGAATATTTTATTCCCCCCCCCCCCCCCCCCAAAAAAAAAAAAAATATATATATATATATGTGTGTGTGTGTGTTATTTTGTACCTCACAAAATAGATTATGCTTTATCAATAATTTGTCAAAAGATCGATTTTCTAGTCAATTCTTTCATCAAACATGCTTAAATGCAGGCGACACAAGTGTTCCGAGGAACACCCACATCTAGTTTTTTTCAAAATCAGTTCTCTGATATAAAGGCTTTCTTAAAATGTGAAAAAAATGTATATCT
>CM037790.1:31056447-31106447 GCA_021229015.1 Solen grandis | reverse complement strand
ATGAAGTAATTTTTTTTTTTTGAGGTCAATTCATGTTGATTTATTTAAACATTGAAATACCAAGAATACACCATTTTCTCCTTTTTTTTAATCTATCAATCAAAATGATGGGATAAAGACACTAAACAAAATTTCTTTAAAATTCTCGAATATCTTTATTTTTCTTTCATATTTTTATTTTATTTTTGGTGTCATTTCTATTTCCTTCAAATTTAGGTTTCTATTATTGGAGCAAACACAAATGGAGACATTTTATGGGAAACAGAATTCAATGCCCGAGGGACTACTTTCCACCTCAACTCTTGGTGTATTGGCGAAAATATACTAGATTCATCCGCTCAGTTAACAGGTCAACAATCCGTAGTTACAAGGTAAAATTTTACAGCGAATTTGGCGTTATTACCCACATATCTATACTGCAGTTAGATTACATGTCCGTTCATCTGTCTATAGATCCACGCTTGGTGGGGATTATTATCACAGAGTCATGGAATTTTAATAATTAGCAACACAATATACAAACATTTTATCTCCAGTTGAATTTAATGAAACTTTACAGGATAGATCAGTACTAAGTGTATTTGTGCATACTGTCTGGTTGCAACGTGTCATCAGTGTTATGACCCTTCCTTTAAAGTAACATAATACACATTCATAATTTTGACAGCCCTAGCCTCTGGCTAGAATTGGATAAAACTTCACAAGATTGATGGGTACAAAATACGTTTTGTTGTGCAAATCATCAACATATTTGATTGGAATGCTTTATCACATGTATGGCCTTTTTTCTTTAATGATTATGAATGTTTGTCTGGATCATAACTTAAAACCTATCAAAGGGATTACATGAAACTTTATAAAATTAAAAAGAAAGATGACGAGTTGTCAAAGTGCTTTGTCTTAGTATAATAACTCTAGCTAATTTCGTTTTAATAATCTCCCTTCATTTCATAATTAAATTTTTTTTGAAGCTTCACTTAAAAACTATCAAAAGAATTTTAACAGAGACCTAGATGACTCAGCAACAATAATTACCATATTGTATTTAAAAATGCTTTCTCTTCTGTGTCAAAGCAATATGCCAGGGTATTCATTACCTTTTATGATTGTTCTAGCTGATACTGGTATTACCAAATATACTTGTTTGCTCATTGTGACATATTACCCATTCATATTCATATCTGTTGGTCAATTTGCCAATTCAGCCCTCCCAAGCAAGAATGACAAAAATGATTATATGTCAACCAATTTGTCTCAATGAGGCCTGCATCAGAATTCGGTAAATGCAATGGGGTCAGATAAGTGAATTGACTTGCTTTTATGTTTAAGATGCCACCGCCAGCATAAATGTTAGTGCAACATACCAAAACATATAGTATGAAATCACAATCACTGGCACAAATACCCCTTCATCAATTGAATAGAAAATGTATTAATAATCGGCTATCCGAGACAATAAGTCATACTTATAGTAATTACTTCAAGCAAGGAAAATCAAAAATGTTGCTTCCACAATTCGTCATTTGGATCAAAGCAAACTGTTTCTAAATCTTAACAGCAATCTTTATTATAATATTCATCATGATGGTGTCAACATTTTTGCAATAATGTGCCTTTTTAGCTCACCTGAGCACAACATCTCATGGTGAGCTATAGGATCACCCTGCGTCCGTCTTGCGTCCATTGTGTGTCGTCAACAATTTGCTTTAAACGACATCTCCTCTGAAACCGATGGACAGGATTTGGCAGGGATGATCCTTGGGTGAACCTTCGCAAAAGTTGCTAAAATAAAGTTGATCCATGTAGAACACTGGTTGCCATGGCAATGAAAAGAAAAAAATATAGAAAACTTTAAAAATTATCTGCCTCAAATTACTGGCCAGATTTCAAAATGTTTTGGTACAGATATTCCTTGGGTAGGCATCTACCAAGATTGATAAAATTATTCCGATCTGTAAAAAAACATGGATGCCAGGGACGGGGCTAATTTGCCTTATATGTATATAGTAAAACCTTTAAATGACATCTTCTCTGAAACCGCTAAGCAGAATTTAATTAAACTTGGCAGGGATGATCCTTGGGTGAACCTTCACAAAAGTTGTTTAAATAAACTTGATCCATGTAGAACTCTGGTTGCCATGGCAACAGAAAGAACAAATTTTACGAAAACTTTATAAAATCATCTCCTTCAAAGCTACTGGCCAGATTTCAAAATGTTTTGGTACAGATGTTCCTTGGGTAACCATCTACCAATATTGCTAAAATTATTCTGATCCGTAAAAATAATGGCTGCCAGGGGCGGGGCTAATTTGCCTTATATGTATATAGTCATACCTTTAAACGACATCTCTGAAACCGCTGGACAGTATTTGATTAAACTTGGCAGGGATGATCCTTTGGTGAACCTTCACAAAAGTTGCTAAAATAAAACCTAATTTATGTAGAACTCAGTTTGCATTGGCAATAGGAAGAAATGAATTATGAAAATTTCATCTTCAAAACTACTGGCCAGATTTCAAAATGTTTTAGTACAGATGTTCCTTGGGTAACCCTATACTCAGGTGAGCAATTCAGGGCCTCTTGTTTATGCTATTGCAAGATAATTGATTGTCCCTGAATTAATTTAGTATGAAGACTGTGTTTGGCATGTAGGACCTTTTTGGAGAAAGAATCATAAATTGCTAAGTCAATAAATACTAGTTGTTTTGTTATGTCCTCTTAAGAGAGTTCTGCTATATTTGATATTGTGTATTATATGAGTCTTCCTTCATTGTTTGATTGTTTGTATGTTTATTTATTATTTATTAACGTCA
This sequence comes from Solen grandis, assembly GCA_021229015.1. Classification (NCBI taxonomy): domain Eukaryota; kingdom Metazoa; phylum Mollusca; class Bivalvia; order Adapedonta; family Solenidae; genus Solen; species Solen grandis. Next base: position 31,103,634 of record CM037790.1, on the reverse strand, counting down.
CACCACCCGTCATAGTTGAAATGGTTTCCATTTGGTTAAAAATTATTAGACACATTTGCCCAGTCTGTTTGTTGTTACAAATTTTCTCTATTGATTTCAACTCAGACTTTTCCTGTATGAATAACTTTAATTGGAAGAGTTGGTGGCAGAGGTATTTTTTGTTATAAGATTTATACGGGTTTTAAAGAATATATAGAATAAATATGTATATGTATCATGGGTGCCATTGTTCAGGAGTAACACACTCGACTAAAAAGTTGTAGGTTCGGACCCCATTAGGGGCAAAGATTTTACCTTCACCTGCTTAAAGCAATGGACCAACCTTAAGAAACCTCTGAAAGGAATTTTAATAAGTTGGGACTAGTTTCCCAACTAATAAGTTCAAAATTTGTATACATGACAAGTTCGTTTATAAATGTTCGTTAGTGGACAAGTATCACAAACTACAAAAATTTGTATCATCACACTTGTGGCAAAATATATATTTTTGTTTAGTAAAAACGCATAGCGTAGTCGGAAAGTCATCTTTAGCTTTTTTTTTACCAAGGGCTGCTAGATCAAATCTTTCAAGAGCAGGCTTTTTTTCTTTTTTTTAAATCCAACCCCTGAATAAAATGAGGTTCATCCTCTTTATCATTAGACGTACAAACAGGATTTTTCCTATTATGCTTTCACAACAAAAGGAGATAAGTCAGTCAAGTTTTACTTGCCTTTGAACATGAGTTGACCCTTTCCCTCATAGAGGACACCATGAAAAGACCTATGTGAACAGCATAAAACCAGATCAGCCTGCGAGTAACTCGCAGGCTGATCAGGTTTTATGCTGTTCGCTGCTCCTCAGTGGTCTGGAAATGAGGATTTTGTAATTAAATTGGGTAAGGTTTAACTGTGGTTTTCTGCAGATCAGGCTTTATGTGATACCTATTGAGGGCGTCAAAATGAGTCTATATGAGGGAAAGGGTTAATTTCATAATAACTACGAATAGATCAACATCATTTTTATACACCCTGCACAACAAAGTTGTAAGGGGGGTATTCTGGATTCAGTTTGTCTGTCGTCTGTCGTTTTTTTGTGTGTTTTTTTTTATTGAACCATAACTTATAAGGTATATGTGATCTCATTGAGGGGGGGTGCAGTGACTAAGAACCAAAACTCTCTGTTGCATTAGTTTGGAGTTATTGCCCTTTGTGAATTTTCATTCTTAATTTTTGTCTGGGCAGTAAATCAAAAAGTATAAATGGTATGAAGATGAAACTTCATATGTTGATAGATCTAATTAAGGGAAGTGCAATGCTCAAGAACTTAACTAAGAAGTTTAGATTCTTTTCAAACATAAATGTGTTGCTATACTCAAAGTTAAGATAATGTTCAACCATAAATTTAGGTGTTGCTTTAATCGAAATTGAGGTTAGTATCGACTGAAAATTGTTGCAACAATCGTAGTAAAGTTTATGCAGATCTGTAAATCAGGAAAATAAAATTACATAAAATTTAGTGACATCAACAAAATGAACTAAAAGGAAATCATATAACTGTAGTAGGATTATGAAAATTGTGTAAACCTGTATAATTGGTTTGGATGAAAACGATCTTTTGAATAATCATGGATATCATCACTTGATCAGTTGATTCCAACTGAGGAGCATTCTATTTTAAAATCAAGATCAACATTCAAACTGCCTACTACTGTGAAGTTAATGGCGCATTTCAAACATGATCTCTCTGAGAATGGCTCGCGCTTCATTGCACATTGCCCTAATGGTGCTGATATTATTGAAGATATTGCATTAAGTGACAACAAACAGAAGCAAGAAAGGCAGTTGTCAGTCTAGCAGATCCAGCAGCGGGAAAAGAGATATGACTATCATAGGTGCACATTCGATAATATTAATACAAGGCACAGATGAGTGGAAGATATCTACCAAAATCTCCTTGCAACAGTAATTTCCCTTGCACCACTGATGTTATTTTCAAAGTTTAAAATTTGGGGGATGAAGAGAATGGTGTTTTTCTAAAACCGAAAGACAAGGGTTAAAATTGTTTTAAGTTAATGACTCATCATGTAAATGTCTTGTAAACATTGCTGAACTATAGACAGTCTCTATTTGTACAGAAATAAAGATATGTGTGAAAGTATCTAACACTTTACCTCATGAATATTCAGGTAAAAATCTCTGACTTGATTAATATGAATTCACTTAACCTAAAATGGTTTATATAACAATATTTTTTTTGTGCATAATCTGAACTGCGGTAGTGTCAGCTCTTAGTTTGCCAGTATGAGGTACATTGGTAGGCCCTGTTCACATCAGCCGTGCCATTTTTTTGTTCATATGATTTCGCAGCCCCAGCGTGCCGTAGACAATTTGCAACATGTCCAGGTCAATCCTCAACAGTCTCAGGCACTGCAAAGCAGCAATATGATGCTCTTACAGTAATCTCACAGGTCGCAGGGTGTTAGCAACTTGAGCATAGGAAAACGAAACTAACGTATTCGCACAGCTTCCGCAAGATGGCCATCCAACTGCTGTGCAAATTTACAAGAAAGTCGCAAGGCAGTCTTTTAAGTATTCAGAAAACTTTCTTGTGGGTACCCTATGATACGTAAGAATTTTCGTGACAACCATACAAATGCCTTATCTTAGCCCCGACTTTGCATCAAAATGCAAGGCTGCTGCAAGGTGTTTTTGCAGTTTCCATGTGGTATTCATAAGTCAAATGCAATAAGTGACTGACACCAGCCCTAGTTGGACACCGTATGAAACCGAACATTGATTGCACAGGTGTCTCAAAGCAGCTTTGGAGCTTTGCGAGCTCCATAAATTGCACAAAAAACAACCCTGCGGCATTGAGAATTAGTATGGATGTCTTGAGGATGTCGTACAAAATGTAGGATATTCTCAAAAAAGTTGGTCATAGACAGGTGTACAGCTGCCGTAAGGTTTTCTTCTGTTATTTTGGTGGCCTCTGATTTATTACAGGAACCAGAACTACGCCTTACGTATCGGCCTGGCTGATGAGATGGACAAAATCTGGTTCGCTATCTCAACTACTGGACTATCTTACGGGCCTCTCCCACTGGCATTTGTGGCCAAAAAACGTGAAGTCCCCTTCGCCTTCCCAGAGTTCATGGATGGTATAATTAAAATTTAATTCTATGCAAGATTAATACAAGCATATGTAAATGTATATTAGTGTTTGTAGAGAAGGTGTTCAGTAAGATTTGATATAAACCCTTTCAATACTGTAGGCCCTTGTTACAACTGCCTTTGCGACCAGTGGAGACCAAGTTCAGAGTGCACATCTGTGCAGTATGATCATGGTTTGTACTGTTTGCTGTTCAGTCAATAAATTTGGATCATGCACCCCATAAACAAGGTTGCAGTCTAAATAAAGAAAGGTTAAGTCCAATTAAAAAGAAAGATAACATGAAAAGGGTTAAAAAAAACTCAACCAGTGTAGCAGAAAAACTATAAAAATCACATAGTTCTTTTCATGCATGTACTTTTTATGCCCCCGCATTTGTGTTAGTGTGTGTGTGTGTGTGTGTGTGAAGAATTTGTGTCCAGGCTGTAACTTTGTTATGTATGGATGCTTTATAAATAACTTGACACAAGTGATCCTTATAACAAAACGATGTGTCACAAACAATAACCAGGTCACTATAGCTTGAAGGTCAAGGTCACAGCTCTCAGTTGACCTTAAAATCTTGTCCCAACTGTAACTTTGGTCTTGATTGGTATTTTCTAAAGTAATTTGGCACAAGTGATCCTTAGGACAAGATGATATGTCGTGAACAAGAACCATGTTGCTAGCTTTAAGGTCAAGGTCACAGCACTCATTTGACCTTTAAATCTTGTCCCAGCTTTAACTTTGTTGTGTATGGTGGTTTTTTTAGCTCACCTGAGCACAAAGTGCTCAAGGTGAGCTTTTGTGATCACCCTTCGTCCGGCGTCCGTCGTCGTGCGTCGTTAGTCGTGCGTCGTCCGTCGTGCGTCGTCCGTCGTCAACAATTTGCTTTAAACGACATCTCCTCTGAAACCGCTGGACAGAATTTAATGAAACTTGGCAGGAATGTTCCTTGGGTGAGGCTCTACAAAAGTTGCTAAAATAAAGTTGATCCATGAAGAACTCTGGTTGCCATGGCTACAAAAAGAAAAATAATTTGAAAACTTTAAAAATCATCTCCTTCAAAACTACTGGCCAGATTTCAAAATTATCTGGTACAGATGTTCCTTGCGTCAACCTCTACCAAAGTTGCTAAAATTATTCTGATCCGTAAAAAAACATGGCCGCCAGGGGCGGGGCTTATTTGCCTTATATGTATATAGAGAAACCTTTAAACTACATCTCCTCTTAAACCACTGGACAGAATTTGATTAAACTTGGCAGGAATGATCCTTGGGATAACCTTCACAAAAGTTCCTAAAATAAACTTGATCCATGTAGAACTCTGGTTGCCATGGCAAAAAAAGAAAAAAAATATGAAAACTTTAAAAATCATCTTCTTCAAAACTACTGCCAGATTTTAAAATAAATTGGTACAGATGTTCCTTGGGTCAACCTCTACCAAAGTTGCTAAAATTATTCCGATCCGTAAAAAAACATGGCCGCCAGGGGCGGGGCTTATTTGCCATATATGTATATAGAGAAACCTTTAAACAACATCTCCTCTGAAACCACTGGACAGAATTTGATTAAACTTGGCAGGGATGATCCTTGAGTCAACCTTCACAAAAGTTGCTAAAATAAACTTGATCCATGTAGAACTCTGGTTGCCATGGCAACAAAAAAAAATTTAAAAATCATTTTTCAAAACTACTGCCAGATTTTAAAATAAATTGGTACAGATGTTCCTTGGGTCAACCTCTACCAAAGTTGCTAAAATTATTCCGATCCGTAAAAAAAAACATGGCCGCCAGGGGCGGGGCTTATTTGCCTTATATGTATATAGAGAAACCTTTAAACAACATCTCCTCTGAAACCACTGGACAGAATTTGATTAAACTTGGCAGGGATGATCCTTGGGTCAACCTTCACAAAAGTTCCTAAAATAAACTTGATCTATATAGAACTCTGGTTGCCATGGCAACAAAAAAAAAAAAAATATGAAAACTTTAAAAATCATCTTCTTCAAAACTACTAACCAGATTTTAAAATAAATTGGTACAGATGTTCCTTGGGTCAACCTCTACCAAAGTTGCTAAAATTATTCCGATCCGTAAAAAAACATGGCCACCAGGGGCGGGGCTTATTTGCCTTATATGTATATAGGGAAAACTTTAATCAACATTTCCTCTGAAACCACTGGACAGAATTTGATTAAACTTGGCAGGAATGATCCTTGGGTCAACTTTCACAAAAGTTCCTAAAATAAACTTGATCTATATAGAACTCTGGTTGCCATGGCAACAAAAAGAAAAAAAAATGAAAACTTTAAAAATCATCTTCTTCAAAACTACTGGCCAGATTTTAAAATAAATTGGTTCAGATGTTCCTTGGGTCAACCTATTTATCTCAGGTGAGCGATTTAGGGCCATCATGGGCCTCTTGTTTAGCTCACCTGAGCACAAAGTGCTCAAGGTGAGCTTTTGTGATCGCCCTTCGTCCGGCGTCCGTCGTCGTCCGTCGTCAACAATTTGCTTTAAACGACATCTCCTCTGAAACCGCTGGACAGAATTTAATGAAACTTGGCAAGAATGTTCCTTGGGTAAGGCTCTACAAAAGTTGCTAAAATAAAGTTGATCCATGAAGAACTCTGGTTGCCATGGCAACAAAAAAAAAATTAATTTGAAAACTTTAAAAATCATCTCCTTCAAAACTACTGGCCAGATTTCAAAATAATTTGGTACAGATGTTCCTTGGGTCAACCTCTACCAAAGTTGCTAAAATTATTCCGATCCGTAAAAAAACATGGCCGCCAGGGGCGGGGCTTATTTGCCTTATATGTATATAGAGAAACCTTTAAACAACATCTCCTCTGAAACCACTGGACAGAATTTAATTAAACTTGGCAGGGATGATCCTTGGGTCAACCTTCACAAAAGTTGCTAAAATAAACTTGATCCATGTAGAACTCTGGTTGCCATGGCAACAAAAAGAAAAAAAATATGAAAACTTTAAAAATCATCTTCTTCAAAACTACTGGCCAGATTTTAAAATAAATTAGTACAGATGTTCCTTGGGTCAACCTCTACCAAAGTTGCTAAAATTATTCCGATCCGTAAAAAAACATGGCCGCCAGGGGCGGGGCTTATTTGCCTTATATGTATATAGAGAAACCTTTAAACAACATCTCCTCTGAAACCACTGGACAGAATTTGATTAAATTTGGCAGGAATGATCCTTGGGTCAACCTTCACAAAAGTTCCTAAAATAAACTTGATCCATATAGAACTCTGGTTGCCATGGCAACAAAAAGAAAAAAAATATGAAAACTTTAAAAATCATCTTCTTCAAAACTACTGGCCAGATTTTAAAATAAATTGGCACAGATGTTCCTTGGGTCAACCTATTTATCTCAGGTGAGCGATTTAGGGCCATCATGGGCCTCTTGTTTTAAATAGGCATAAGTGATCCTTAGGACAAGACAATTGGCCCTTACAAGAAACAGGTTGTTAGCTTGAAGGTCAAGGTCACAGCACTCATTTGACCTTTACATCTTGTCCCAGTTCTTACTTTGTTTTGAATGATGGTGTTTTGAAATAACTTGGCACAAGGGATCCTGAGGACAGAACAGTATGTTGCAAACAATAATCAGGTTGTTAGCTTGGAGGTCAAGATCACAGCACTGGATTGACCATAAAATCATGTCCTGGCTTTGACTTGATGGGGAATGGTTGTGTTTTGAAATAACTTTGCACAAGTTATGTGTTGCAAACATGCAAGGTTGCTAGCTTGACGGTCAATGTCACAGCACTGGGTTGACCTTAAAATCTTGTCCTAGCTGTAACTTTAATGGGAATGGTGGTATTTTGAAATAACTTGGCAAAAAATATCTCTAAGATATGATGTAACGCAAATGAGAACCAAGTTGCTAGCTTCAAGGTCAATGTCACAGCAGTAAGTTGAGTATGTAAGTTGTGTATGCAGTCCTGTCTGAGCTGTAACTTTGTTGTGTATAGTCATGTTTTGATATAACTTGTAGGGCGGTATTATGTTATGCCACTGGTTGTTTGTCCGTCCGTCTGTTAGCAATATCGTGTCTGCTCTTTATCTTAAGAACCACTGCAAGAAATTCAAATTATTTGACAGAAATGTCAACCATACTGAGAGGATGTGCAGAGCATAGGTATCAGATGTCGTGATTCAAGGTCAAGGTCACACTTGATGGTCAGATGTCATTCTAGAAAATTTCATGTCCACTCTGTATCTTAAGAATCACTGGAAGGAAATTGAAATTATTTGACAGAAATGTCAACCATACTGAGAGGATGTGCAGAGCATAGTTTTTTGATGTCTTTGTTCAAGGTCAAGGTCACACTTGAAGGTCATATGTCAAAATAGAATATTTTGTGTCTGCTCTGTATCTAAAGAACCACTGGAATGAAATTGAAATTATTTGACAGAAATGTCAACCGTAGTGAGAGAATGTGCATAGTGTAGGTTTCAATGTCTTAGTTCAAGATCAAGGTCACACTCAAAGGTCACATGTCATATTGTCATAATTTTAGAATATTTTGTGTCTAGTCTGTATCTTTAGAACCGCTGGAAGGAAAGTATAATTATTTGATAGAAATGTCAACCATACTGAGAGGATGTGCAGAGCATAGGTTTCTGATATCTATGGTTCAAGGTCAAGGTCACACTTGAAGGTCACATGTCATACTGCTATATTGTTAGAATATTTTGTGTTTTGAATCTCTTGAGCAGATTTAAACTATTTGCCAGAAATGGCAATCATACAGAGAGGATATACAGATCAAATGCAAGAGCTGTTGTTATTTTTTGACTTATTTTAATAATAAAATACCATTTTGATGGTAATGTTAAGTTCTATAGTATGACATAATTTACTTTCACATATATGCAATTATAAACGTGACTTTGCGAAAATTTGACAATAGCTGCGTGCTTTCATAAGATTAAGGCTAGTAGGCAGTCTTTGTTTAATATGTCTTTGATAAAACTTACATGATATTACTTGATATTAACATTATTTTTTATCTCATATATAGATGTGTTTGAGGCTTTGGCAAGCAGATCCAGAACAGATAGCTCCTTCCAGGAGCTGTATGATCAGGGTTTCTTAAAGGCAGTGAAAAATCTGTTCTTTCATACATCAGTTTCAGTAAATTGATATGCATCAGGTCATAAATTTGTAGATAAATATACATGAGGTAAAGCGTTAAATGCTCAGGAATCTTTTTGTCTTCTTGTTCCCATCGTTATAATAGAATGATAACGTTCAGGAAGTCTCTTTTGTTTCACAGGCTATTTGGGTTGCACTCACGATTCCATGTTCAGCAATATAACTTCAAAGGGTACATTCTTGAACATGTTCCCTCCGATGTGTGTACGGGATTGCGAGCCTGTGTACAACGCTGCAATAGCTAAGGTGAGCCCTGAACAGCCAAGAAAAAAAAAATCTCATGCTTATCATGGATGACTGAGAATTTTTAATAGTTTTTTTATGTTAAAACTTTATTTATTGAACTTACATGCATCACTAATGGTGGCTTTGGTGGAATGAAACAGGAGAACACGTGTCTGGATAGGCAACCATTCTACCCTCTCACATACGTGACCAGCAATCAAACCGGGACACATTGATGAGAAGTGAATGGCTTGACCTCTACGCTATCCAGGCATCAATTCTGAAATAATGAGAGTACCTTCTATATACTCTTCTTTAACACATTAAATAAAAATATTTATTTTTGTTAAGCTAAACATGATGGTCTTTAATTTATTTTTATGAATAAGAGAGAGAATGTATTTAAATTGATATTTTGTTAGAACATCCATGTTTCTTCTTTATCGTCTTAAAAAAATTCTTTTATGCTCAAAATACGAGCAGCGATGCCTTGGAAGCTTCGTAGTTTTAAGTGCGTTGCTTTATTAATCATTTAGAATTTATTAAAGGCCTGTTCTTAATTTATTTATTTGCCTCAAGAGAGACGTTCCTGTCACTGAAGCTTAATTTTCAACAGAAAATGGTTGATGTCATGTACTTGACCTACTCAAAAACTGTTGAGATGGAATATGTTTAACCCTTTCCCTTATATAGACTCATTTTGACGCACTCAGTAGGTACCACATAAAGCCTGATCTGCAGAAAACCACAGTTAAACCTTACCACATTTAATTACAAAATTCTCATTTCCAGAACACTGAGGAGCAGCGAACAGCATAATACCTGATCAGCCTGCGAGTTACTCGCAGGCTGATCTGGTTTTATGCTGTTCACATAGGTCTTTTCATGGTTTCCTCTATGAGGGAAAGGGTTAAATGTCTTGTTATTACAAAGACGTAGAAACATAAGTTTCAATGAAGATCACAAAACTTTTTTATTTTTTTTTTATATAGAATAAAGACTGCTTCTGCGCTATATATGACAAGGAAAAAACCCTGGTGTATGACCGAAGTAACTGTTACATCTCATGTGCAGGCAATTACGCTTTCTTGTGTGGCGGTTTTTCAAGGTATTGGGGAAGCGCCTATCATAAACAAGGTAATTTGTGTTGCCTACGTAGCATAGCTGGTAAAGTTGCTAATTTAACATCACTCAGTCCTTCATAACTGTGGGTTGGAATTCCGGGGGGTGGGGGTCTGGTTTCCGTAAGATTGGTGGTTGTACCTGGGTGACTATGTGCTCTGGATATACTATTCAGGACATGAACTTGCGCACCTGGGTATTTTCATCGAAATGCTGTTGAATTTGACAGAATTATGGACCTTTGTTTTTGAAAAATATGGAATTTTATGCTTTATGCCCCCCCCCCCCCCCCCCCCCCCCCCCAAAAAAAAAGAGGCATATAGATTGCCTTTGTCCCTCCGTCCATCCCAAAACTGTGACACAGGTTACTCTGAAGGTATTTGTGCTACAGACTTCATGGATATATTACTCAGGACATGACTTGTGCTCCTGGGTTTTGGCTTTTGTTTTGGAAAACACGACGGGTGGGGGCATCTGTATCCTCTGGACACATTTTTAGTTTATGAAATGTAACACCTGAACTCCAAAAAATAGGAAGGAGGAAAATAAAAAGGATGATGATGAGAAGGAGGAGGATGAATAAGAAGATGATGATGATGGTGATAAAGATGATGATGAAGAAGATGATGATGATATCAACTGTTATGAATGACGAAATGATTGGCTAAGGCCAATGTCACTTATTTAATGAAATAAGAATAATCAAATTAAAATGTTCGTACTTAGGCAAGTTAGTTATTATAAAGACAAACTGTTTCACATTTTTCAAGTGATTTTTTTAGCTCACCTGAGCATAGCTCAGGGTGAGCTTTTGGGATACTTGATTGTCCGTCGTCCGTCGTCAGTCGTCCGTCAATAATTTTGATGTTTACACACTAGAGGCCAAAATTTTGATCCAATCTTCCTCAAACTTGGTCAGAATGTTTGTCTTGATGATATCTTGAACCCTTTCGAAAATGGTCAGGTTGGATCAAAAAGTAGGTCAGTAGGTCAAATCTTAGAAAAATCTAGTTTACACACTAGAGGCCACAATTTTGATCCAATCTTCCTCAAATTTGGTCAGAATGTTTGTCTTGATGATATCTTGAACCCTTTTGAAAATGGGTCAGGTTGGATCAAAAAGTAGGCCAATAGGTCAAATCTTAGAAAAACCTTGTTTACACACTAGAGGCCACAATTTTGATCCAATCTTCTTCAAACTTGGTCAGAATGTTTGTCTTGATGATATCTTGAACCCTTTCGAAAATGGGTCAGGTTGGATCAAAAAGTAGGTCAGTAGGTCAAATCTTAGAAAAATCTTGTTTACACACTAGAGGCTACAATTTTAATCCAATCTTCCTCAAACTTGGTCAGAATGTTTGTCTTGATGATATCTCGAACCAGTTCAAAAATGGGCCGGACGGAAAAGTAGGTCAATAGGTCAAATCTTAGAAATATCTTGTTTACACACTAAAGGCCACAGTTCAGGAGTTATGTTCCTTTTAATGTTTAAATTTGTGTGTTAAAGCCATACTATCTCTCAGTCAAGTATGACTTCAAATTTTAACCACAGGCACTGTTTTGTTCATTGAACTGAAATGATGTCATAGATTATGTATTCTGACAGTACAACTATGCTATAATTTAGTAACTTGTACAGGCAATGAAGGCAATTTTTCAGGTGAGCGTCTTTAGGGCCATCTTGGCCCTCTTGTCTTTCTTGTGGATCTTATGCAGGAGATACACTGCCGGGAGAATATAAAGACGTTTTACTGATCTCTCGGACGATTACCATATCTATTACTGAGGTTATGGTAAGACTTATTTATGCATCTCTCTCTCTCTCTCTTCTTCATTTTCTTCTTCTTCCTTTGCATAAAATTCAGGTCTCAGTAAACTTGTTCAAATCATTTTAATACCCGTTCATTGTGTTATGTCATTATTTTGTCTAAATACAAAAGAGTAAATCTGTGTACCTAAACGTAAAACGTGAAATAAATTGAAAAACAGCACATAATTGTAATCATTAATGATTATAGAAAAACAACACAGTATTGTTATCATAAATGATTATAGAAAAACAACACAGTATTGTAATCATTAATGATTATAGAAAAACAACACAGTATTGTAATCATAAATGATTATAGAAAAACAGCACAGTATTGTTATCATAAATGATTATAGAAAAACAACAGAGTATTGTTATCATAAATGATTATAGAAAAACAGCACAGTATTGTTATCATTAATGATTATAGAAAAACAACAGGTATTGTTATCATTAATGATTATAGAAAAACAACAGTATTGTTATCATAAATGATTATAGAAAAACAGCACAGTACTGTTATCATTAATGATTATAGAAAAACAACAGAGTATTGTTATCATTAATGATTATAAAAAGTACGCAGTATTGTTACAGTGCGGCTCGCGTTCAAGTTGGCACACGGAACGCACGTTACACGCACGTTACACGGACACGGAACGCACGTTACACGCACGTTACACGGTGCACGTACGTTACACGTTTGGTTCATATACACGATACACGGTCAACACGATACGGATGATGCACGATGCAAACGCTGCCGGCTTATTCGGTCAACTCGGTTGTTTTCGTCCATAGACTACTTCTCTATGCGTCTTTAGTTAACAAGAGAACTAAAGAAGGAATCAAGAGACAAGCGATCGTATTAAATTCTCGTTTTAGATTTATAATAACTACATGTAATTGCTAGTAAACTTTATATTTCATGTTTGTTCTTTTAGATACGTCGAAGATCTGAAAGAAATGATTACTTTTTTATTCTTATATGATCACGTTCATGTACAATGTATGAATGCATACTCCATTCAATGCGTATGATCTATTTTTCACACTATCATTAAAGTTTGGGAACAAAATTCCATATATAATCAATAAATGAAACATCAAAGGAGTTACCTTTTTATTTAATTAATTACCGATCTGGCCATTTACCGAAACAAATCTGAACACAGAATTAAAAAAAATCGTATCGTATTGTTGGTAATCTATAATTTTAGCCACATATACTAGCTGTAGTTGTTTTCGACCATAGACACTTATCAATCTTTTTTTTCTAATTCTTTTAATAAGAAAACGAATAGAATTGACGATTATACGAATCTGTTTATACAATGTATGATTACTCATTATTGGAAGACAGACAAAACAACCAACCCCAAATGATTTTCAAAAGACGGATAAAAACATTCAATAGTTTTAGGAGTGGAAAAATCGAGCCCATTTTATCTTTATAATTACCTGTACCATCACCAGGATATGTATGGAAAAGCGAGTATTTAAAGTTATGCTTTCGGCAATTAATTCCTAATTTCCTATCAGTTTATCGAATAAATTCAAAAAACGCAATCGGTCAATAAGTTCATCTTATTAAGTTTTTCCTTAGTATCTATGACAACACTGAAGACTTTTTTTTTATAGATAAATCGTGTTTCTATCCTTCACATGAAGAACGACAAATATTTTTAAGTTGCAAAATGAAAAGAAATCTTACACCACATACAATGTCAACTCGTAGATCTGCTATAAAACCATCAAACAACCGCTTACACAAAACTTTCAGCTGGAAAAAGAAACCGCTAACAGTTGTCAGTTTCACATTCTTGCAGTATGTTAGTTTCCTAGGTGTGTAGAGTGGATATTTAGACACAGAGGGGTTCAGTTTTGGTGACACTTTTGTATTGCTGTGTATTGTTGTGCTATGTGCCTATATAGATGTGCTATATGCTAAATCACTTGATTCCTACCTATGCTGTTTACATAACAGCGCATGTCACAGTTTACATCCTATTTAACATGAAAGCAAATTACGTCACATTGTCACAGGATTGGCACGTGCCGAATAGAAAGTACATAATTAAAGCAAGACTTTTAGATTGAAAGAAATATGTTTTTCTTGGTTATTTATTTTGTGACATGGATAGTCTACTTATATATTATATCTATTACATGTATATCTAGCATTTTTATATACTTATTTATATATAACTAGCATTTTTTTCTACAAATCGTGCTGGTATGATTTTAATTTTCCAATCTGCATTTATTTATTGTTTAATATCAGAGCAATATGACCAAATTCGTCATTAACTACAATTAAAATAGATTAAAAAAAATTAAAAAAAAAAAAAAATTTTTTTTTAAAAAATTAATGTTTTTTTGTTAAAGTAGGTTATATAATTGTATACATGTTATGTATTATTTTGGCTTCGTGTGAGAAAACCTTAATCGGACAGCTCCTCTGAAAAGCCGACCGACCAATGTTATATCTCAACTTTCATAAGAGATGTTTAATTGTTAAAAATGTATAAATTAAAGTATCTGACAAAGAAGAAATAAGATGTGTGTGTGTGTTCATATGCCGATGTACTTTTTTAGAATATATATTTTCCATAATTTATCATGACGCTCTCTATATATATTTCGTATATATTCTTAATCCATAAACTATTTATTCTCTGATGTCTAAATGAGTTTCCACCCGTTTTCCACTCTGATTCATTATTTGTCTATATAAGATTGTCAGGAGCAATGTATGTTTATATGGCAGTGTTGTTATTAGGTTTTTCTTCGTGTTGTATGTTATGTACATGGGGAAAAAGTAAATGATCTTTTATATTCTGTACACACAAACGACAAGTACCTGCACCTAATTTTGATAACCAGGCCAGACCCTCGACACAGAAGGGACAGTATCTGCATCCGCTCACATATGACACTGTATAATGATAAGTCACAAAATCCATTTCCTGTAACGTCCTTTTGACTGGTGATCACTGGTTTATAACACCGTGTAATAATATGGCTGAGTAGACGTTATGTCTTTTACACGAAACCCGAGATGAATTTCGTTAGTTGCTAAAATGTACTTTCTTTTATGCGGCAAGGTGTTGATTTTTTACCGCATAATAGCGGGCGGTATATTTTGTGCCAATATATTTGTTTTTAATAATATTATGAACGAAAATGACAAACTTAATTCAGGTTAATTTGTCAGTTTATTATGTTAATAACTGGCGATACTTAAATACTTACCTGGCAAACTTCTTTTTAATTGTGAGATTATCTCTTTCTCTCATTTCTTTTCCAATTTCAAACAGCCTGGCTAGAATAAAATATTGTGCTTCATACCCGTTAACGATTATTTTTTGATCGCTTTGTAATTCTTTTTTTTCCTTTATTTTTACCGCAGACTGTTTTAAGATGATATACATGTTTTCTTCTTTTTTTCCGACTTAGTTTTACTTTATAGCACAGTTCTTTTCTATGTTTTCCTCCGATATAGTAAATATTGTTCTCTTTCTTTTTTTAAAAATAATGTTTACGTTAATATATATATATGTGCAATAAAGGATTTGTAAAAAAAAAAAAATTTATTTTAAAAAAAAAACTGTTAATTTCGTAAATATAAGTACACCCAGTAAGGTAAAGTCTCGACACAATGTGATTGAAATCGTTTCCTGTGCTGTGTAGTGTCAAGCTGGAAACACCAAGGATAGTACACAGGAAGTTCTTGTCAAACGTGTCAGGGGCGTCACCTGCGAAATTTTATCTAATTATCTCCAATGAATTAAGTAGAATGCCAAATTCAAACAGTAAATTTTGCGATAATGTTGGTCATTTGTTACATTTTTATTTCGCTGTCAAAACCGTGACGTAATATATCCTGATGTGGTTACATTCATTGAAATATTTTAGGATATATTTGGATCACCTGGAAAAAAAGGTACGTTTATGTTTAATGTTTATTTTTTTTTATTTTTTTTTTTCATATTTTGAATTTGAATGACAATGAAAACACATGTACGTCACCCTTCTAACTGTATCACTTTTAGGTATTATGCAATTTTAAATATAACGAACAATCAAGAGTAGAAATCTGTATTTTGAATGCACATTAAATCGCAATCTCTCGGTCCACAAAATATATCGTGCAGAACGATTCACACGGTACAAACAATGCGATAAACGAAACACGTTACACGTTACACGAAACAAGTTAGAATCGTGAACGATAAACGCACGCACCATACACGCACGATACACGGTTACGGAACGCACGTTACACGCACGATACACGAAAAATATGCCAACTTGAACGTGAGCCCCACTGTATCATTAATGATTATAGAAAGTACGCAGTATTGTTATTATTAATGATTATAGAAAGTATGCAGTATTGTTATCATTAATGATTATAGAAAGTACACGGTATTGTTATCACTAATGATTATAGAAAAACAGCACAGTATTGTTATCATTAATGATTATAGAAAGAACACAGTTTTGTTATCATTAATGATTATAGAAGAACAACACAGTATTGTTATCATTAATGATTATAGAAAGTACACAGTATTGTTATCATTAATGATTATAGAAAGTACACAGTATTGTTATTATTAATGATTATAGAAAGTACACAGTATTGTTATCATTAATGATTATAGAAAGTACACAGTATTGTTATCATTAATGATTATAGAAAGTACTCAGTATTGTTATCATTAATGATTATAGAAAGTACACAGTATTGTTATCATTAATGATTATAGAAAATACACGGTATTGTTATCACTAATGATTATAGAAAGTACACAGTATTGTTATCATTTATGATTATAGAAAGTACACAGTATTGTTATCATTAATGATTATAGAAAGTACGCAGTATTGTTATCATTAATGATTATAGAAAATACACTGTATTGTTATCACTAATGATTATAGAAAGTACACAGTATTGTTATCATTAATGATTATAGAAAGTACTCAGTATTGTTATCATTAATGATTATAGAAATACCAGTATTGTTATCATTAATGATTATAGAAAGTACACAGTATTGTTATCACTAATGATTATAGAAAGTACACAGTATTGTTTTCATTAATGATTATAGAAAGTACTCAGTATTGTTATCATTAATGATTATAGAAAGTACGCAGTATTGTTATCATTAATGATTATAGAAAGTACACGGTATTGTTATCACTAATGATTATAGAAAATACACGGTATTGTTATCATTAATGATTATAGAAAATACACGGTATTGTTATCACTAATGATTATAGAAAATACACGGTATTGTTATCATTAATGATTATAGAAAATACACAGTATTGTTATCATTAATGATTATAGAAAGTACACAGTATTGTTATCATTAATGATTATAGAAAGTACACAGTATTGTTATCATTAATGATTATAGAAAGTACGCAGTATTGTTATCATTAATGATTATAGAAAGTACACAGTATTGTTATCATTAATGATTATAGAAAGTACACAGTATTGTTATCATTCATGATTATAGAAAGTACACAGTATTGTTATTATTAATGATTATAGAAAATACACGGTATTGTTATCACTAATGATTATAGAAAATACACGGTATTGTTATCACTAATGATTATAGAAAATACACGTATTGTTATCACTAATGATTATAGAAATACCGGTATTGTTATCACTAATGATTATAGAAAGTACACGGTATTGTTATCACTAATGATTATAGAAAATACACGGTATTGTTATCACTAATGATTATAGAAAGTACACAGTATTGTTATCACTAATGATTATAGAAAGTACACAGTATTGTTATCACTAATGATTATAGAAAGTACTCGGTATTGTTATCATTAATGATTATAGAAAGTACACGGTATTGTTATCATTAATGATTATAGAAAGTACGCAGTATTGTTATCATTAATGATTATAGAAAGTACGCAGTATTGTTATCATTAATGATTATAGAAAAACAGCACAGTATTGTTATTATTAATGATTATAGAAAAACAGCACAGTATTGTTATTATTAATGATTATAGAAAAACAGCACAGTATTGTTATCATTAATGATTATAGAAAGTACGCAGTATTGTTATTATTTATGATTATAGAAAGTACTCAGTATTGTTATCATTAATGATTATAGAAAGTACACGGTAGTGTTATCATTAATGATTATAGAAAGTACGCAGTATTGTTATTATCCCCCGCCGATGAAATCGGGAGGGGGATATTGTTTTGGCGTTGTCCGTCCGTCCGTGCGTCCGTCCGTCGGAATTTTGTCCGGAGCATAACTCCAAAAGTATTCAAGCTATTGCTTTGAAACTTCACAGGTGGACAGATCTCATTGAGGAGAAGTGCAGTGCACAAGAACCATAACTCTTCTTAGCCTAATTTTGGAGTTATTGCCCTTTGTTATTTTTTCATACTTGATTTTTGTCCGGAGCATAACTCCAAAAGTATTCAAGCTATTGCTTTGAAACTTCACAGGTGGACAGATCTCATTGAGGAGAAGTGCAGTGCACAAGAACCATAACTCTCCTTATCCGAATTTTGGAGTTATTGCCCTTTGTTATTTTTCATACTTGATTTTTGTCCGGAGCATATCTCCAAAAGTATTCAAGCTACTGCTTTGAAACTTCACAGGTGGACAGATCTCATTGAGGAGAAGTGCAGTGCACAAGAACCATAACTCTCATTAGCCTAATTTTGGAGTTATTGCCCTTTGTTATTTTTCATACTTGATTTTTGTCCGGAGCATACCTCCAAAAGTATTCAAGCTACTGCTTTGAAACTTCACAGGTGGACAGATCTCATTGAGGAGAAGTGCAGTGCACAAGAACCATAACTCTCCTTAGCCGAATTTTGGAGTTATTGCCCTTTGTTATTTTTCATACTTGATTTTTGTCTCCTACCCATGAAATAGGGAGGGGAATATATATATAAACTTTTCTCCATGTTGTATACTTGGAAGTAATAAAGTCTCTTCTTGTTCTGTTCTGTTATATCAAGAGGCAATAAGGAATTATAATCATATTGACAGCATGACCCAGTTTGATCTTTTACAATGGAGTTACGGCCCCTGATTTATGTTCTGTAAAAACAGCTCCCATTCATGAACTAAATATATTCGGCGGGGGATTTCGTGTCTGTGACACAGCCTTGTTATTAATGATTATAGAAAGAAGACAGTATTGTTATCATTAATGATTATAGAAAGTACACAGTATTGTTATTATTAATGATTATAGAAAGTACACAGTATTGTTATTATTAATGATTATAGAAAGTACATTGTTATCATTAATGATTATAGAAAGTACACAGTATTGTTATTATTAATGATTATAGAAAGTACACAGTATTGTTATTATTAATAATTATAGAAAGTACACAGTATTGTTATTATTAATGATTATAGAAAGTACACGGTATTGTTATTATTAATGATTATAGAAAGTACACAGTATTGTTATCACTAATGATTATAGAAAAACAGCACAGTATTATCATTAACGATTATAGAAAGTACACAGTATTGTTATTATTTATGATTATATATGACATAATGGACACCATCTACTTCTTTCTTTCCATCTTTGCCTACTTTTCATTTTCGTCCGCTTCTTACATATCAACTGAAGCATATGTGCTATAGAACTATATCATTTACGTGATATATTGTTGTATATCAGTAATGTCAGTGTGTGTTTCAGGATCTGCTTATATAGTTTACATGTCCTCAATCATTGAAAATAAACAATTACGTAACATTATAATTTCATGTTATTTTTACCTGGTTTGATAAATATTACTTTAAAACAATGCATACAGAAGAAAGTACCGTTTTTATTGGCTCACCTGAGCACAAAGTGCTCAAGGTCAGCTTTTGTGATCGCCCTTCGTCCGGCGTCGTGTGTCGTCAACAATTTGCTTTAAACGACATTTCCTCTGAAACCACTGGACAGAATTTAATGAAACTTGGCAGGGATGATCCTTGGGTGAGGCTCTACAAAAGTTGCTAAAATAAAGTTGATCCATGAAGATCTCTGGTTGCCATGGCTACAAAAAGAAAAATAATTTGAAAACTTTAAAAATCATCTTCTTCAAAACTACTGGCCAGATTTCAAAATAACTTGGTACAGATGTTCCTTGGGTCAACCTCTACCAAAGTTGCTAAAATGATTCCGATCCATAAAAAAACATGGCCGCCAGGGGCGGGGCTTATTTGCCTTAAATGTATATAGAGAAACCTTTAAACAACATCTCCTCTGAAACCATTGAACAGAATTTGATTAAACTTGGCAGGGATGATCCTTGGGTCAACCTTCACAAAAGTTGCTAAAATAAACTTGATCCATGTTGAACTCTGGTTGCCATGGCAACAAAAAGAAAAAATAATGAAAACTTTAAAAATCATCTTCTTCAAAACTACTGGCCAGATTTTAATATAAATTGGTACAGATGTTCCTTGGGTCAACCTCTACCAAAGTTGCTAAAATTATTCCGATCCGTAAAAAAACATGACTTCCAGGGGCGGGGCTTATTTGCCTTATATGTATATAGAGAAACCTTTAAACAACATCTCCTCTGAAACCACTGAACAGAATTTGATTAAACTTGGCAGGGATGATCCTTGGGTCAACCTTCACAAAAGTTGCTCAAATAAACTTGATCCATGTAGAACTCTGGTTGCCATGGCAACAAAAAGAAAACAAGAGGCCCAAGGGCCATAAACGCTCACCAGTGTAAATCAGCAGATTCAAGATGATTTTTCTATAAGGAAATCAAATGACAAACCAGAGATCAACTTCATTTTAGCAATCATGGCAGACATTCATGAAATCAATCCTGACCATTAATTTCATGGAAGTAAAATTCTGAAATTTATTAATTGAAGATAATATAATATATTGTATTATCAGTTGCAGTTACACGATGTGATAGTTTGAAAGACACAGGGATTTTTGTATGGGAAGAAAATGAAAGCAGTTCGTTAAAATGGTTGATTTAACTTTTACATAACATGATTAAACTTTTAAATAACAATCTGTAACAAAATATTTCGAAAATTCTTTAATATCGTTTCAGATTCCTTTTATTTACAAGTTGTCAAAAGACAAAGTAAATCCGCGAAAACTGATGACATTTAGAAATGCAAAGCTTTTTGGTTATTAATTTTATTTACATGGTCAGAGAAAGTTGTGAATCTATTTTGCAAAATACTAAAAGTACTCTCCAAATTACCTACAGTGTGTCTTTTTAGCTTTTATCCACAAAACAATGCATCTCTACATTAAAATATTTTCGTAACAAAATCGGCAATTTGCGTACGTGACATCGCCAAGAATCTGGCAGAATTTTATGCAAAATAGAGTTAAACAGATAAGCTCATTTCAAGTTTTTTCCTCTCTCTTTTTAGTTCTCTTTAGATTACCAGGCGGATTACCAGTTACATGAGTAAAAACAAAACAAATTGAGAAGGAGAAGTGTGTAAAATGCGGAGAAAAGCCAAAAATGCGGATCATTTATGGTCTTTTATTTTATTTTTTTATTTTTTTTTTGGGGGGGGGGGGGGAATTTTCAGTTGAGGAAAAATATATACTTTTACGGATGGGAATGGGGCCAAATTCCGGCCC
Source organism: Solen grandis (assembly GCA_021229015.1). Taxonomy (NCBI): domain Eukaryota; kingdom Metazoa; phylum Mollusca; class Bivalvia; order Adapedonta; family Solenidae; genus Solen; species Solen grandis. Next base: position 31,082,496 of record CM037790.1, on the reverse strand, counting down.
CATATTGGCCTTGGCACAGAAGAAGAATTTTGATGTTTTCTATATAGAGTATATAAGGGAATTAGCCACCCCTAGGGACCTCATTTTTTTAGGAATTAACTTTATTTTAGCCATACTGGTATACATTCATGAGGTAACTATTTGGGCCAAAGGAAATTAAATTCTCACAGCTGGCTTCATAAAAAAAAAGTATTTTGATGTTTTCTATATAGAGTATATAAGGAAATTAGCCAACCACCTAGGGGCCTCATTTTTCAAGGGATCAACTTTATTTTACCAATTATGGTAGACATTTATGAGGTGACTATTTGTGCCAAAGGAAAATAAATTCTGACCATTTGTTTCAGAGGAGATGATTTTCAAAGTTTTCAATTATTTTTTCTATTTGTTGCCATGGCAACCAGAGTTCTTCATGGATCGACTTTATTTGAGCAATTTTTGTAAGGCAAATAAGCCCCGCCCCTGGCGGCCATGTTTTTTTACGGATCGGAATAATTTTAGCAACTTTGGTAGAGGTTGACCCAAGGAACATCTGTACCAATTTATATTAAAATCTGGCCAGTAGTTTTGAAGAAGATGATTTTTAAAGTTTTCATTTTTTTTTCTTTTTGTTGCCATGGCAACCAGAGTTCTTCATGGATCAACTTTATTTGAGCAATTTTTGTAGAGGCCCACCCAAGGATCATACATGCCAAGTTTTATCAAATTCTGTCCAGCGGTTTCAGAGGAGATGATTTTCAAAGTTTTCAATTATTTTTTCTTTTGTTGCCATGGCAACCAGAGTTCTTCATGGATCACTTTATTTGAGCAATTTTTGTAGAGCCAACCAAGGATCATACATGCCAAGTTTTATCAAATTCTGTCCAGCGGTTTCAGAGGAGATGATTTTCAAAGTTTTCAATTATTATTTCTATTTGTTGCCATGGCAACCAGAGTTCTTCATGGATCGACTTGATTTGAGCAATTTTTGTAGAGGCCCATCCAAGGATCATACATGCCAAGTTTTATCAAATTCTGTCCAGCGGTTTCAGAGGAGATGATTTTCAAAGTTTTCAATTATTATTTCTATTTGTTGCCATGGCAACCAGAGTTCTTCATGGATCAACTTTATTTGAGCAATTTTTGTAGAGGCCCACCCAAGAATCATACATGCCAAATTTTATTAAATTCTGTCCAGCGGTTTCAGAGATAATTTTCAAAGTTTTCAATTATTATTTCTATTTGTTGCCATGGCAACCAGAGTTCTTCATGGATCGACTTTATTTGAGCAATTTTTGTAGAGGCCCACCCAAGGATCATACATGCCAAGTTTTATTAAATTCTGTCCAGCGGTTTCAGAGGAGATGATTTTCAAAGTTTTCAATTAGTTTTTCTATTTGTTGCCATGGCAACCAGAGTTCTTCATGGATCAACTTTATTTGAGCAATTTTTGTAGAGGCCCACCCAAGGATCATACATGCCAAGTTTTATCAAATTCTGTCCAGCAGTTTCAGAGGAGATGATTTTCAAAGTTTTCAATTAGTTTTTCTATTTGTTGCCATGGCAACCAGAGTTCTTCATGGATCAACTTTATTTGAGCAATTTTTGTAGAGGCCCACCCAAGGATCATACATGCCAAGTTTTATCAAATTCTGTCCAGCGGTTTCAGAGGAGATGTCTTTTAAAGCAAATTGTTGACGACGGACGAAGAGTGATCCCAATAGCTAAAAAAATGAAAACTTTAAACATCATCTTCTTCAAAACTACTGGCCAGATTTTAAAATAAATCGGTACAGATGTTCCTTGGGTCAACCTCTACCAAAGTTGCTAAAATTATTCCGATCCGTAAAAAAACATGGCTGCCAGGGGCGGGGCTTATTTGCCTTGTATGTATATAGAGAAACCTTTAAACAACATCTCCTCTGAAACCACTGGACAGAATTTGATTAAACTTGGCAGGAATGTTCCTTGGGTCAACCTTCACAAAAGTTCCTTAAATAAACTTGATCCATATAGAACTCTGGTTGCCATGGCAACAAAAAGAAAAAAAATATGAAAACTTTAAAAATCATCTGCTTCAAAACTACTGGCCAGATTTTAAAATAAATTGGTACAGATGTTCCTTGGGTCAACCTATTTATCTCAGGTGAGCGATTTAGGGCCATCATGGCCCTCTTGTTTCATTCTGTGATTGATATGATTTTTCTGTCAAAAAAATTCTTATTTCTTTCAACTAATGTCTGGCTTGAAAACGTTATTTTTTATAGTTTTGATATTTCGCATTAGAAAATGATTGCGTTTGATATTGATAATACTGGAAGCGGCTTACATTGGAATGATTCACATTGAAATGGTTCAAATTGAAACCGTTTACATTATAAATTGTTTGAATTTGAAATGCATTCTGCAATAAAGGACCGCATGTCATTAAATAACCAAGTTAAAGATCAATGACCTTTTAAACCTTGATATAGTTGTAAGTAAACAAGCAATCAAATGTTACAAGATTACTGACAACTTGCAGATTGACAGTATAGAACTGACGGGATCTGCTGGTGAGGTCGTGGTAACTAAAGTAAGCGTACAATCGACCGAGATGGCCAGCTTCACCTTTCACTATAGTCCGAACCCCTGCAATGCTCCTATTACATGGACACAATTTTTAAACAAGGTACAGAGAGTTAAGAGCTACTGAGGTTTTTATGTTGGCATATTTTGTTGTTTATGTGTCAGATGTATAGCATGCATGTCAGGCACAATGGGATTACTTTGTTTGTCGTTGTAGTCATCGTTGTCTGTGTCACTTTTCCACTCTTCAACTGATAAAATCATTTTCACTTTGATATACAGTGAAATTTGTCCTAGCGACCACATCTTTTAAGTGACTTTTTGTCTTAAACGACCCTTTTATTTCCCCCCAAAAGAATTTACTATATATCTCTGATTTATTAAGTGACTTTCGTCTTATGCAACTAGCAACCACTAATTATCACTTCGAGTCTACCGTAACAAACATGTACAGTGGTGCTATCGTATCAGTTGTCAAAAAATACGATTGATATACGATTGAAATACAAACGATATACAATCTACAATAGCAAATTTGATTTACCTTTACAATTCGATACTATGTGATGTGTTTATAATCTGATACCATACGATATACGATCCACGATCTGCGATTTACGTTATGCGATATACGGTAAGCACGGTTTACATGACATTTTTATACCTGCAAACTTGATTCTTCAATCAATATTTCTTTGCGCATGCGCAGTTCAGTGCTTGTAGTTTGCGCGGTTCTTGAATGCAAAATTTCATGTGGATTTTATTTTTTGGATTTTATCTGATTTATTTATGCATTAACAATTAATATTGTGTTTCTCCTGTCGGGAGATACCTAGTCTTTTGTTTTAACATCACATTTCTGTCGGATGTGATTTTTACAGTCGTCTATCGGACGGATTGTGTTTGTGCTTTCCTGTTGCGCAATCGGGCGCTTATATCATAATGGCGGACAAAGTCTGCGGAAAGGATAAATCGGGCGATAAACCCTTAAAGAGGGATGATAAACCGGTAAAGAAGCCGAATAAAAGTGCAGCAGTGGCTTCTGCTTCACATTCGTCGGCCGATACCGACATTTTGACAATTTTGAAATCGGTTCAGGACTCTGTTATTAAACAGAATGAAAAGGTAGACTCTCTAGCGACAAGAATGGCTACGATGGAGAGTTGGGCTCAGGAGGAGCCATTTTTTGAGGATTATGGGTGTGTGTACAAACTTCTAGCTGCCCGCCGACTTCGTCGACGAAACGTAGTGCTAATGAAATGAGTCGGTTCGATTCGATGTCAAAAAAGTTCCGTGCCATGGAACATGTTGATAAGGATGTGGATCCTACGTTAGCTCTAAATGTTAATGAACTGTTCCATAAGGGAATAGACGAAGAGCGATACGATGAATTGGTGAAAGACGAAAATAATGCAAGGCCAGAAAATTGCGAGGGACTGACCGTCGTGAAAACTAACCGCCTGATTTGGGATGCAGTCTCACATAATGCAAGATTAAATGACAAAAAACTTCAAAATATTGAATTGTCAGTGATAAAGGCAGCAACTATCCTGACTAAAACAGTCAATAGCATGGCAGCAGCAGAAAAAGATTGCCAGGAATTTGACGCCAGTGATTGATGGATGTAACAATGTTCTGGCCTTATTGGGTCATACAAATAGGCAAATTAATCTGACTAGAAAAGATTTCCTAAAACCGGAATTGAAGTATGAGTATGCACACTTGTGCAATCACTCAGTGCCTTTTACATCAGAATTATTTGGTGACAATGTCAGCAAACAAGCTAAAGAGATAGAAGATAGCAACAAACTGGGAAATAGAATTCAAAAAGGAGGTTTTATGGAAAGTCGAGGCAGAATGGGGCTAAGAGGTCGTTTTAGAGGCCGAGGCCGAGGAATGCAGGCCAGGGGAAGGCCATACCAGACAGGCTATGGATACTTGAACCCATTTAACCTGCCAAAAAACCAGCCAAGGAGGGGCCTGTCGGGCCGAAATTTCAAACAATAGAAAATAAGGTAAGCACTGTTGTATTTCAAGCTGGTAGACTTAAACATTTTCTTCATGAATGGCAGAAGATTACAAATGATCCCAAAATTTTAGACATGGTGGGAAATTTCCATATTGAATTTATTAAGAACTTCTATTCAGTTGAAAACGAAAATGTACCATGCCAATCCCATTTCAATAGCCGGGATTCAGGAATAATTGCTAAAGAGATAGAAAAACTCCTAGAAATGGAGGTCATTAAACAGGTTCAGTATGAAACTGGCCAGTTCATTTCACCTGTCTTTGTAAGACCAAAAAAGAATGGGGAATATTGCATGATTTTAAATTTGAAAAAATTAAATGAATATATTCCCTATCAACATTTTAAAATGGATACATTTGAGAAAACACTTAACCTTATTTCCAAAGATACATTCATGGGATCAATTGATTTAAGGCACGCTTACTATTCTGTCAGTATTGCTGAAGAACAGCAAAAATATTTTAGGTTTTATTGGGAAAATACTTTTTATCAATTTACAGCATGTCCAAATGGTCTTGCATGCATGCCTAGGATGTTTACCAAATTGCTTAAACCAATTTTTGCTAAATTGCGTAGTGAAGGTCATATAAATAGTGGCTTCATAGATGATAGCCTGCTATGTGGAGATACGTTTTCACAATGCTCTGAAAACATTGCTGATACAAAAACTCTTATGGAGAGAGTTGGTTTCATTGTTAATTTAGAAAAATCTGTCATGATACCAACCAAACAAATTGTTTTTCTTGGTAATATTATAGATTCAAAACAGATGAAGGTGTTTCTGCCACAAGAAAAGAAAGAGAAAATTAAGTCAGAATGTTTAAGTCTGCAATCTTTAGGATCAGCAAAAATTCGACAGGTTGCCAAGGTTATAGGTTTACTAGTTGCTGCTTTCTCAGCTGTTCAGTTTGGCCAGCTATATTATAGGAATTTGGAAAAAAGCAAATCTGTGGCTTTGGCACTTAATCATGGGGATTTTGAACAAAGAATGCTGATTTGTGATAGCATGAAAAGTGACCTAATGGGATTTTTTAGAACTTTTGCATTCGCAATTATCAATCTTCCAGGGTTTGGAATATTTATTTCCTATGATCATAAGCAATGGGGGCCTGTTTTGAAGAATTTAAACTGTGGTAGAGGTTGACCCAGAGAAAGGGTCATATTTAAAGTCTTGAGATTTAAGTATAATGTCTTAAAGTTCTCTTTCTCTTAATTATTGCACACGTGCAACCCTCAGAGTTCAACAGGATTCATTTATTTAAACTTGGAAGGTGAAAGTTCCGCAAAGTTAATAAATGCTAGTCATTTGGTTTATGGAGATTGTTAAAGGTATTATCTATATACAAACAAATAACCCCCCTGGGCACATTATTTGGAAATTAATTTAGCAACTGGATGGTACCAGGAAGTTCAATGTACGAATTGATTGTCATTGGACCATCAGTTTTGAAGAAATGTTTTTAAAAATTTGGCAAACCAGAGTTACATGACATTATTTGCAACTGTTGTAATTGCCAAAGTGACTCATCCCCTGCCAGGAAAAGCCATGTCTCAGAATGCTCTTTTGTAAATGCTTTCTCTATTAATGAAAGCAATATAACCGTGGCGCTTATTTTTTAATCAACTTTAGTTGGATGGGTTTCCCCAGAGAAAAATGTACCAATGTTATTTAAATATCTAGGCCGTAGTGCAAGAATGATTTGTTTTCAAACTATTTTCTTTTGTTCCAGTCCCAATAATTCTTCAGAAATCATTAGCAATTTTTAACTCACCAAAACATGAAGTTTCATTAATTTCTGTCATTAGAGAATGTCGTTCAAATGCATTGTTTAGTGGCGGAGATACGACCAGACGTCAAGGGTCGCCCCAACAGGGCAACAAAATTACCATGGCTTGTGGCGTCAGGACTAAAAAAAATAAAACTTTAAAATATGTTCTTCAAACTACGGGCCAGATTTTAATAATATATTGGTTAAGAAGTTTTCCTTGACAACTCTTAGAACAGTTGATATTTTGCCTCCTTAACACAGCAGCCAAGGGGAGCATTTGTCCATCTATTATAAAAACTTGAAAATTACCCTGAAACCACTGGACAGTAATTGTTAATGGAGGATGTTCCTTGGGCAACTAAAACCAAATATACTTGATCATATGAACGTTGGGAAAAAGTTGCTATTATTTTAAAATCTACTGGCCAGATTTAAATATTGTACTTTTAGGATCAACCTAATTTATGGTTGAGCATTTAGCACATGCCCTCTGTTCCATTCTGTGATTATGTTTTTCTGTAAAAAAATTTATAAAATGTAAACTATTATAGTTTTATATTTCAGATTGATTTCGTTTAATTAAAACGCAACCGGCTTAATTGTGAATGTTCAAAATTGAAATGGTTAAATCCGTCATTATAATTGTTTGTTTGAATGCATTCTCAAAAGAATTCTTTTAAAACAACTAAAGTCAATAAGGCTTTAAACTAGATTAGTTGTAGTAAACAACAATAAAGTCACAAGATAGACACAGTGTGCGATTGACATAAAAACTGACGATTGTGGTGAGGTCGGGAATAATGTAAGCGTCTGTCCAGAGGGCCCACTTCACTTGTAAGAATGCATAGGAACATTAAACAAGGACAAATTAATGTACTGATTTAATTTGGAACTTGTTGTTGATGGTCAATGTAACTACATTCAGCACAATATTACTTTTTGTCGGAGTCAAGTGCTGTGATTCCGTAACTTTAAATCATTATTTGATACAGTAAGGCTAAACTACATTTTAATTTTTGTAAGATTTTATTTTCCCCATTTACTTAATCTCATTTTAGTGACGTTGTTTATGACTGAAATAAATTAAAATTCGAGACTACTAACAACATTCGTGTTAATGTTGCAGTTGAAAAATTACGTTATAACATGAGACTCACGATGATACAATGCACCAGCTCAGCAAATTGTTTTTTACGAGATTCATGATATTTTTCATTTTGTTTATAATGACTAATACCTCTAAGCTGAATCGCAGTCAAAGCAATCTCATTTAAGCCTCAGTGAGATATGACTCATAGAATTCTTTCAACATAACTTACAGTTAATCCTTGAAATTTCAATTTGACTACAAGTCAAGAAATATGCAAAAACTTTATGTTGTTAACAATATTTATCGTTACATATAACTATTTATCCGTGTGTTCATCTGAAATAAACTTAGCGAGCGACAGGATATGGGGACATACTAAATTGCGGTCCCCCTGAAAAAGCGACTGACTCTGTGATCTCCATCGAGACCACTGTAAATGGAACATGTAATGAGAGAAAGTTTTTTTTTTTTATTGAAGATTATTTATAAAAATATTTTTTATGATTACATGTAATAATAACAATCACAATGATAACAGTACTTTATTGATATCTAGTACTCTGCTACTTGTGTTAACACAATATCTTTTCTTAAAAATTATGAAAATAATATAATTGGTCCATGCCCTTTTATATATAATGGCGACCTCTCAATGAGCGCTTGTGACCAACACATAGAAGTATAGCACATGCTAGAGAAGTTCTGGTTAAATGTCAAATAGCCGAAAAAATGTAATGATGCATAAACAACTGCATGCAACCTGCACCTTATATATAGAGAGAAAGAGATACCCGTATTGCTGCTTCTTTAAACAATTAATTAATTTAAAAAAAAAAAAGAAGACCGGAAGGCCATCTTGTTCGAAGAGAAGTAATTAGTGAAGATGTCGCCGATTCTGTCGCAGCTTATACATGATGATAGCAGAAAATCTAATTTGCGAACATCTTCTAAATGATGGTTCCATGCTTTCAACCATAAGCACAAATTATTTGTTCCTATAAAAGAACTGTTGCTATATTTTTTAATCGCTGTTTTAACTATAAAAAAATATATTTTTATTTGTTTTATCAATCATAAGAATACTCTAAGACTTACTCATATGTAATTACTATATTTTTTAAAAGTCCATTAGTCTTTAATTTGTAAAGAACCCCACCCCCTCAAGAGAGAGAGAGAGAGAGAGATCTTTTACTTTTAATATCATCATCAACAAGATTCGCTATGGAAATATACTGATATATAGAATGTCTTCCTCCTCGGAATATAATATTTCTATGATGACAATTTAATTTTAGAATAAGAATGTAATAATGATATACATAAAAAGGAATAAACAATATGAATCAAATTAATTAATGGAAGAAAATTAATGGAAGAAACTTGTAGTCATGTTGTTGTTGCCTATTTGTTGTTGTTGTCATGTTGTGAATATATACTCTAAAACGCATAGGCGGCAGAGCTTTTAGTCAGACGGTATTAATTTAGTCGGTACAGTTTATATTACGTAAGTGCTCTAAAGTGTATGTATGTATATACAGGTACTTATTCTGAGTAAATTATTGTATAATATTTATTATAATAGAGGAACAGTTTTTGACTAAGTTATCCAGTGACACTACGTACATAACACCCTGGTTCTTTCTGTGATAATGTTCTCACAATAGGCCTGCAACCATCTTTCATGTTTTCTGTCACGTTTAATTAGTACCATTTATAACATAATTGTTGTGTAAAGGTTGATTGTCCCTCCCTAGCCTTTGGGTGGGATTGGGGTGGGGGTGAGTGACGGTATATCAGGTCAAAATTAACACATGCTGTGCCCACTGATAAGAAGGTATGACACGCGTCTGGTGAAATACAATTACGTTGGTTAAATATACACATTCATGCATAAATGTACATACATGAGAAGAAAAAAAAATCAGATATATTTTAAGCGAACTATACATGTAATAATATGGAATTTACAGATTTGCTGAAAAAAAAAGCATCGGAAAGACTGTGGTTAGGTACAAGCGAGTCCGGGTGCAATACCCTAGCTTATTTCGCGAAAAGACGCATGGGTTCTTTTACGTGTCGGGAATAGTATCGACCGATACATGGTAGAGAAGTTCCTGCTTAGAACCAGTACCGAGTTCCCATAGCAACCCCAATTTGCAGAGTGCAAAACAAGGGCGAATCTTGTACAAATTTTATACGTCTTGACGCTATCACCGGAGAAATGTACCCCGGTTGGGTTCAAATCCAAGACTTCCTGATATTATATTGCTTATTCAAGCTGAAAGAGAGGGAGAGAAAAAAAAAGAAATAAGTCCTGTGTGAATTAGGACGTTTGCATATGTGAAGGGGGGGGGGGGGGGGGGGGGTAAATAAAGTAGGGAAAAAAAAAAAAAAAAAAAAAGCACATTAGAACTATAATTTAGGTATATGTGAAAGTTACAATCATCTCTTTCAATGTTTTTAATAAGAGCACGCGAGGAAAAAGGTCCCGGAAAATGAGTTATTCAAAGGAAGCAACATCTTGGACGAAATCGGAGTTTGATTATGAATAATTAGGTCAGATTTAAATTGTTAATTTTCAGACTTGCTAATCATGAAAATTTTGATCAAACACGTCATATAAACTTACCCTTAACCTTTAATGCTTTTGAATACATATTTTTCACACGTTCATTAAATTGCTTAACGATGCACGGCGTCTGCTGCAGAAAGTCACGTAGGCCACTACACATGTATATACCGGTACATAGTAAAAGAAAGTTATTATAACTAAACAAATATTAAGATTATACTACATAATATAATTTATGATAAAAAATAATACATATACACAAAATGTTGAATGAAGAAAAATTAGTTTCTGTAAAAAAAATTAATAAAGGGTGTCCTGAAACATAGACTGCCAAAAATCTTAGAGTGAATCGATACGATATACGTTATGCGATTTACGATATACCATTGCTTTACGATACGATGCGATAACATCCTGTTCATTATGTGTAATATGATTGAATGCGATAGGATACAATTCGATACATTACAATGCGATTGAGTATACTATGCGATACGAACGATATACGTTGTTTTTTTTTTTAAAAAAACTGATACGATAGCGCCACTGTATTCAGCAACCCTGTCTCACCTTTAGCCGCAGGGTATGATGAAGCAACCACCTACATACGGACCCTGTGTACCATATTTTCTGCTTGAATGATTTCTCCTTGGTTAGTGTTAAGGACCTGTTAATGACCCCATTGTTCATTGCAAAAGGGTTTTCCACGACTTTTCTAAAAATACTTTAGCTATTTGCAACAATAAAACAACAGAAAGATACTCCTTTTAAACGCCGAGAGTAACCGCGTATTTACTTATATGGTAATATCTAAGGCAATGATGCGAATCATCAGGAATCATTAAGAAAACTGTTTTTAATTAACTAATAGTTTGGATAAATCAATAAAATGGAGATAAAGCATATTAACATCTAAAGTAACCTTAAAAATGACTGTTCAATGTGCATTTTGCTTTCTGCAATCAATGTGTCAACATGACGAAACAGAAAGTGCTTGACATGAACAGGTTAATGTTATCAAAGTGTCAAAAGTGAAAAGTGCAAGGAAAATAGCAGATGAACTGGGTGTAGGGAAGACTCAGATTCAGTTCTAGGAAAATGGCCGAGGAATAAGTAGTTGGAAAAACACAGTTTCAGTCAATTCTCAAGCGCAAAGCTGAGGTTTTAGATGACTAAGGGAGTAATGTAAATAGACACAGGAAAATGAGATGTTGATTGCCCAGGAACGAGGATATTAATGACTAATTTTTTATCATTACATACCTTTTAGTGCATTATTTTTTAATCTACAAATAATGAATAAAAAGGTAAGATAAGATTAGGTTGTTTAATTCTTCTCTTTTCTTAATAACAGAGATGGAGAGAGAGATTACTCAAGTGAAAATAACTTTATACACACAATCAACAACAACAACATAAAACTCATATACATGCACATACACACTATCCCTTTCCCTCATAGAGGAAACCATGAAAAGACCTATGCGAACAGCATAAAACCAGATCAGCCTGCGAGTAAACTCGCAGGCTGATCAGGTTTTATGCTGTTCGCTGCTCCTCAGTGGTCTGGTAATGAGGATTTTACAATTAAATTTGGTAAGGTTCAACTGTGGTTTTCTGCAGATCAGGCTTTATGTGGTACCTATTGAGTGCATCAAAATGAGTCTATATGAGGGAAAATTAAAGAAAATTGGGGGAATTCAACAGCAAAAATACATCAACATGCACACATTCATAATTTTCACACTATCATGAAAATAAAAAATAAGTTATTTCATTAAGAGACCGTTTTATTAAGGGACCACTTTAATAATTACCCAAGGGCGGTTGCTTAGAACAAGTTTGACTGTAATATCTATTGGAACAATATATTTGATGAGTTAGATTTTCAGCTAATTTCAATCACCTAAACTAGAGTTATAACCTTTTGTAAAACGAAAAACATACTATAATCAATGTCAGAAATAATCAGATTGAAAAAGAAATTGAATTCAAATAAACAAAATTAAATATGGTGATAAAATAAACCTTGTCCGAATATTATTATCAAAAGTTAAATTGGAAAAAAAAAAAAAGTTAATGGTCATAAAACATTGGTAAAATGCTTTTGAGTTCTCTGTCCTATGAAAGTTCTGTTGTCTTTGAAATGTGGTGAGCAAAAATAGGGTTATTGCACTTTATTTATAGAAAAATGTTGAAATATGTATCATAGTAAGCAACATTATGGTTCGTCAAAATGGTCTATCCTAGGATTTTTCAATGTTTTCAGTGTTTGTCTAAGAGCAAAAGTGCCAGGAGCTGTAATTCTAATGCCATTGATTGTTGAAAATGGCAGATCTGGGTCCGTATATAACATCCGTATATGTATGTTTTGTATAGTACAGACAAAAGCTGAAATATCATAGCATTTTAGTCTAATCAAATTATGATAAATTAGTTATATTAACAAGTTGAGACACGCGGGAATGCGTGCGTGTGTGTGTTTATAAAAATGTAATACACGGACCCTCTGTCTGCATATTTAAAATGATTATATATTTTGCTTTTACAGGTGAAAAGACAAAAAAAAACACACTTATTCTCCTATGGCATGCTACTTTCCTTTTTTAATGTAATTTAATGTAAATAAAAAAGTTATACCACTGCAGAAAAAGAAACAACTATGGATCTAGGTTTTAGGTTTGAATCCTAGTATTGTCAAATTTTTGAAAGCTTTCCTGATGCTGTTTGCTGCTCGGAATAAAAGTCAAGAAGGAAACATATTAGATGTTGTTGTAAATATGTTATTTTTTTAATTAAAATTTATTTTCAGATTGGTTTCTGATGTTTAACTAGAATTAATTCCATGTGATATTTTTCCATTTTTTTTTGTTTTTGTTTTTTCTTGTACTTATCTTTTTTTAGATCTATTCTTTTTTTAACCTATTCATGATTGAGTTCCATGTTTTAAATCATTAATTTGTTTACTGAGATGTTCTCCTGAGATTAGTAATATTTCTCTGATTACAGTAGAATGGTTTTTAATATTGTCTCCCTGTCCCATATATTTGCAGGAATTTCCGGTGAATGGGACAAGCATTGACGTTGGCCCCCTTCGAATACACTGCGTGAAGTTAGAGTTCAACACTACCATTAGTGTCGGAGAGATATCTCTGTATGGACCGCCCTGTATGTCAGTTTTCTACACAGTGATCTCCCCTTGCACTTAGACTAGATATTAATGGTTTTCCATAATGTTTTATCAAACTTTCTTTTATTTAAGAATCTTACAAATTTATACTAAAGCAATATATACCCCAACACACATACAGACACCCATAAAATATATTCATTTACCTAATTATAATTAGAAAGAGTGAGAAAAATAGAGGGTATTTTTTAAGCACGGACTGTTTTTCAGCAAACACAAGCTGGATTTTAATGAAATATTGCACTGGAAGCTTCATTTACTCAAGACGTTGCATGTATCATCAAGAGATGGAAACCAGAATTAATAAACTTGACTATTTGGACATAAATTATTAATTAATTGTGTATTAAATAACTGATTTTTGCTTTATTTAAGTAGGGCATTTCCAAATAATGAAATAGAAGTATAAAGATGATAACCCATTTTATTTCGGAAAAATTGTGTTCCTATTTCCATTTGATTAAAGTATACTGTGTTCTGTAAGTGAAATTCTTTGATATCTTCTACACTTTGAGTAATAAAGGTCTGATGGAACTGCTTTTTCACTTTAAGGAAAAGAGATAACTAGATTTGCATACTGCAAATGCAACGGTTTTCGTGATGATCAACAGTTCCAAACCTGATCAGCCAAGTTAAAATACCAGAAAAACAACAAAATGCTTTATATATCTTAGTGTTTTTCTTCATTGGTGAATTCAGCTGTGACCAAGACGGTCGTCACTGCAGGGAGTCTTTAGCCAATATAGTAGCTATATGTTACGGTAAAATCTCTGATGGGTTGATGCATAACTAAATTACCTGCTACAACGGAAGTGAGATAGTAGGCTAGTTTTACACATACATTCATGACCTGTTACATCCCAACTTAAAGAGCAAAGCTAGCAGAGCCTGCATCTAATTAAAGAACACAGGTAACCAGTGATGCTCATTCTGTCAAATTTTCTCTGTTTTTATTCTGGGTCATGTATTTAAATTCTCTATAAATTCATCAATTCTTGACAGATTTTCAAAATTCTTTTTTTGTTGACGGGGTAAGACATTCTTTTTTCCAATGATGACAAAATACATCACACATTTAAACTTTAAAGGCTTTAAAATCAATTCAAAGTATGACCAAACTTCAAACTGCCACCAAACAACCAAATCAATCCCGATCTGAAAAAACTAAAATTCTTCAAAAAGTACTCTTTAGAGGCTTTTGATTTTACCCATATTCTTTTGATAAAATTTAGATTTTGAGATATTTAAGGTCAAAGAAAAAACCAATAATCACAATATGACCTTGACCTTTGCATTTTTTGAAATTTTGAAACTGTGAAGTCCCTTGAAACAACAAACAATACAATCTGTGAAAATTTCATAAAGATTGATTAAAAAAATAATGGCAGAATCATCAAAAAACAAAAAAAATGCCTATTCTCGAAAATTTGTTTCCTCCATATTTTAGTGCACTTTGACCGCTTATTGAAAGCCATTTTATGCATTTTCTAAAATCGCAACCCCATATATTTTGTGTGCAAAGATCTTTGGAATCAATTTCAAAAAACAGAATGAGTGTATCTAATCTCTAACAAAAATGGGCATGTTTTTCGTAGACACACCCTAATTTGCCAAATTTTTTCAAAGATTCAAACATTCAACCTCTTCTAGCTCAAAAGTTTCAAAGATATGGATACTGCCATTCATCATATTTGATGGGGCAGTTGACAGAGAACAGAATGCAAAAAACTGCATACAAATAAAATGTCAAATGACAGAGTTATCAGCAATTATATGTTTTGATGCTAAACGCCACCTAACGGCAAAACTTAGTACTAAAATGAAAAACAAACTTAATGGTGCACAACTTCAGATACATGTGAGTATGCATTGAAATTTTCATATTTGTAGCATTTCTAATTATGCCGCAACAGCGGTCACAAAAAAAGTGCAAAGAATAATAATATTGGAAACAAATTAAAAACAAGAAAGTCAGTAGAACTGACAGATGCTCCCCGAAGAACGTCATTGTTACAAATAAGGCCTTGGTCAATGGGTGGGAGGATATGTTGAAATCCCCATTCCTAAATCATATCTATTCTCCTCATCAGATGAGATGTTTTACCAACTCTAATTTGGAGGCTTAGTAACAGTTTACTATTTAATATGATAATACGTGTTACTCATCAGATCTTTCATTGATTTTTTTTAAGTTTTTATACTACTAAAAATTAAGTCATACATTTCAATGTGTGCTCATATCAAAGAGGTTAACCAACACTCTTGACATATGACTGGATATTTGAAATAGTGTATAATGGCCTTAACAACAATTAGCTGACATGATTATGATTGACATTACTTGCATATTGAATTTTGTGGGGTTTTGTTTAAATGATATCTCCTGTTAAATTAGGCAAATGACATGAATATTAGTCAACAACATGGTAGTAGGGGCCTTAACTCTGTGAAAAATTGAGGAACCAGGTCACGCCAACGATATGCGTATCTACTCTTGGTGATAAAGCTTCCCATAAAGTTTTGTTGAATTCAAGCCATTAGTTCCTGAGAAATAGCCCGGACAAGAATCATGCAATATGTACTATAGGCCAAAAAGTCAAGGGGCCTTAACTCTTTGAAAAATTTAGGAATCGGGTCATGCTGACGATATGCGTATCTCCTCTTGGTAATAAAGCTTCCCATAAAGTTTCGTTGAATTCAAGCCATTAGTTCCTGAGAAATAGCCCGGACAAGAATCATGCAATATGTACTATAGGCCGAAAAGTCAATGGGCCATAACTCTGTGAAAAATTGAGGAACCAGGTCACGCCGACGATATGCGCATCTCCTCTTGGTAATAAAGCTTCCCATAAAGTTTCGTTGAATTCAAGCCATTAGTTCCTGAGAAATAGCCCGGACAAGAATCATGCAATATGTACTATAGGCCGAAAAGTCAATGGGCCATAACTCTGTGAAAAATTTAGGAATCGGGTCATGCTGACGATATGCGCATCTCCTCTTGGTAATAAAGCTTCCCATAAAGTTTCGTTGAATTCAAGCTGTTAGTTCCTGAGAAATAGTCTGGACAAGGAAAGTGTGACGGACGGACGGACGAAGCGGCGACTATATGCGTCACCTTCGGTGAGCATAAAAAAAAGAGAGAAAAAGAAACACAAGAAGAACAGTAAACTGAACGCAGTGTTGGTGAATACTAATCAACTAGAAGCGGAAAAGTGCAGCAAAGATATAATGCATTTGTTATTACCATAGTTTCTCACAAAAAGTTTACCTCTCTCTCTCTCTGTATTTATGGTAGTGTCCAGTAATATCAGTTGTTCAAAAAATTTATACTTGACTAAATTGTAAATGTCCTACAAGGGTTTCCAGGCTGTAAATGAATTATAACAAAGTGGTTAGAGAGAAAATTGATGTAGGCCTAGAAATAGCCCTTTTAATGGATATTTGACAAATAAAGTTGATATGGACCTTTCTCGTATTTAAAGATGTATTCAAATTGATTTATATTCTATCAAGTAGACATTTTGGGATAATATATAGTCAGTGGTTGTCCTGATTTACACAAGATAACACATGGTATTGTTTGCAATATTTTTTGTGAGCAGTTGGCCTAGCCGTGATTTTGATATTAAGCTGAGACTTATAAATTTACACCAAGATGTACATTGTGTTTTTGTCCTTGTCCAAGTTACTAACACACTTCGTGGAGCATTCGAAAGATTTACTGAAATTCTTGTTTAACCCTTTCCCTCATATAGACTCATTTTAACGCACTCAATAGGTACCACATAAAGCCTGATCTGCAGAAAACCACAGTTAAACCATACCAAATTTAATTATAAAATCCTCATTTCCAGACCACTGAGGAGCAGCGAACAGCATAAAACCTGATCAGCCTGCGAGTTACTCGCAGGCTGATCTGGTTTTATGCTGTTCGCATAGGTCTTTTCATGGTTTCCTCTATGAGGGAAAGGGTTAATAATTTTTTTGTATAGTCATATGTCCGTTTCATCACAAAGCAACTTGTGCACAGATAGTCATTGACTAAGAATTTAATGTTTAACTATATATGGGTATTACATGTATCAATACCGATCTACAGACACCTTTTTTCATCTCTACCGATAATTTGTGAATGTGCTGCTTTAAACATTATCACCATATTTGCTTAGTAGTAGAGATTACAGTACTGTAAGGGAAATATATCTGTAATTATGCACGCATACTCAAGCAAATTAGTCTTGCTTGCAAGCGCAGAGTTGAATCTAGGGCACGGGATCGTGGGAATCCCCTATTTAAAAGAGTTTGGCACAAAAAAATTAACTGTGTTTTGCCGATCCCACCAATATATGGCCATTGGTGCAAATACCTAGGCACGTCGCATATTTTCTTGGTAAAGTAAAAACATAACGGCAACAATATATAAAAACATCATAAACTTCTGTATACTACTTTATCAGATTTTGCAAACACTTGGGCTGATTTCTGAAAAGTGCGTATTTTCATCATGACAAAACAAATGCAGACGATGCTGATTCCTGCGTTACAAAAAAAAAAGTTCATATAACCTCTTTTATAGACTGAATATAGTGAACGATGACGCATCGCCAATCGAATTTCAATCTGGAACTCATTCCAAATTAGAATTATCGCTTGCGGCCACAGAAATAGTGAAGGACACAGTCGGTGAAAAGTGTGACAGTTCAGATGCTACCAACATTACGACAGAGCCTGCAAGCAAAAAATGAACATTTGAGCATCCATTTCAAAATCATTGGTTAGAAACGTCTAAATCATTTACAAGTCGATGAGATATTTTTATACAAGAACGATTACCAGACACATAAACTTTTCAACTTGATATTATAATTTCACGGTCGAGAGTTCATACACTCAGCGTGTAAAAAAATTGATGGTCCTACTTTAGAAGAAGCTGATTTTTCATCAGCAGTGAGACTGGAAAAACAAATATATATTAATTAAAAAGACCTTCAACTGTGTAATTATAATATCAAGTTGAAAGTTAGTATTACCTGTTCAAAATAGAACTGAACTGTATACATGTGTATTATACTGTAACAGTATACAATATGTCAATATTAGCTGATAATTATTTTTATTCTTAAAACGTTGATTGAATGGATTGAGAAGTATCATGTAATTTAATTACATAATATAATTTGTGAAATGGTGTCCGGCGTCAACAATTTGCTTTAAACGATATCTCCTCTGAAACCACTGGACAGAATTTAATGAAACTTAGCAGGAATGTTCCTTGGGTGAGGCTCTAAAAAAGTTGCTAAAATAAAGTTGATCCATGAAGAACTCTGGTTGCCATGGCTACAAAAAAAAATAATTTGAAAACTTTAAAAATTATCTCCTTCAAAACTACTGGCCAGATTTCAAAATAATTTGGTACAGATGTTCCTTGGGTCAACCTCTACCAAAGTTGCTAAAATTATTCCGCTCCGTAAAAAAACATGGCCGCCAGGGGCGGGGCTTATTTGCCTTATATGTATATAGAGAAACCTTTAAACAACATCTCCTCTGAAACCACTGGACATAATTTGATTAAACTTGGCAGGGATGATCCTTGGGTCAACCTTCACAAAAGTTGCTAAAATAAACTTGATCCATGTAGAACTCTGGTTACCATGGCAACAAAAAGAGAAAAAAATGAAAACTTTAAAAATCATCTTCTTCAAAACTACTGGCCAGATTTTAAAATAAATTGGTACAGATGTTCCTTGGGTCAATCTCTACCAAAGTTGCTAAAAATTTCGATCCATAAAAAACATGGCCGCCAGGGGCGGGGCTTATTTGCCTTATATGTATATAGGGAAAACTTTAATCAACATTTCCTCTGAAACCACTGGACAGAATTTGATTAAACTTGGCAGGAATGATCCTTGGGTCAACCTTCACAAAAGTTGCTAAAATAAACTTGATCCATATAGAACTCTGGTTGCCATGGCAATAAAAAGAAAAAAATATGAAAACTATAAAAATCATCTTCTTCAAAACTACTGGCCAGATTTTAAAATAAATTGGTACAGATGTTCCTTGGGTCAACCTATTTATCTCAGGTGAGCGATTTAGGGCCATCATGGGCCTCTTGTTTACAAAAAAAGATGATGAACACTAATGGTTACTCATCTCTGAAAATGTTGGCCCATAATTTGAATTATGATGGGGGAATTGGCCCATACCTCTGCAAACCTGGATTCAACTCTGCAATCGTCTGATACTGTTTTTTTGGCTGTCATCGTTGGTTGTTATGCATATTTATCAACATTAAATCCGATGTACTCATAAACAGCTGGCTCTTCCTCAGCTCTGAGTAGTTTCCTCCATTGCATTTTTCCCCATTGTGTACTTCTTTTTCAGTATTCATTCTTATTCTCACATGGATGCCATGGTTCAGTGGTAACTTTCTTGACTGCTTAACCGAAGGGTGTGAGTTCGAACCCCATTACGGATAATTTTGTAAAGAAACTTTATGGTCTTCCCATGCGCCAATTACTGGTTCAATGAAGGAACCATGGGAAGAGTTTAGTATTAGTTTCCCAACAGACATAAAACCAATCAAAAAAATCTATCTTAGTTTAAAGCATATTTCCTGACTAGGCGGTATGATATGAATATAGCTAGGGCACATTTACTTGAGGTATAGCTGAGGTATGAACAAGGTCCTTAAGACATGGGATACTGACTTACGATGACAGCATGTTAAGTAGTCTGTAGCCCCTCTTCTTGTTATTTGCATTGCAGATTTAGAATGTATTACCTTTTGTTTTGTTATACACAATGTGACACTGGCCAACTGTAACAACTCTGCAATGTGCCTGTTATTTGTAAGATTTTTGTCATAAATGCTTCTTGTTGGTACACAATCAGTGATGCAGTGTCATCCCATTATAATGCAGTTCAAGGTTTTTCATTTGTTGTTCAGTGCATACGAGTAGATGAATCCCAGTCCAATAAAGCACAGCGTTCCGGTATCAAACCTAAATACAGCATTGTAATAGATCTGCAATGTAAAGTGTGTTTCCTTGCGCAAAAAAATAAGCAGCAACTGGGCACCACCCACAGAGTATCTTCAGATATTAATTTTAATTTAAACATATTTATTTCTCATATTTTACATGCATGAGTGTTCACATGCTAGTATAAGACAGGTGTGCAACTTGAGAAATGGATTGGACGGGAAGCTTATAGCTTATATAAAGTCATATGCAAGATCAGGTAGGTTTTTTTTTTCACACAAGGGAAAAATCAGTAAGTATTTCTACCTTATCATTTTTAAATTTGTTTTTTTATTTTTGGATGTGTTTTACCTGAGTAACAAGAATCTACTATACAATATATATATACTTTTCAGCAAGCACAGACCATATAGACGTCCCCGTGGTGATCGTGGAAGGCAGGAAGTTCTTACCAGGTATTCTTCAAATGCACCTTTCCATTATAGCAGTGTATGCTTAAGAACAGAACAAAAAGCCACAGCCCAATGACTTTCTTTTTCATGACTAGAAAATTGCTCACAACAATGTCACATGCAAAACCACGTGTTCTTTTGTGTAAGTTTACCAGGTCAAACGTTAACTGCCTATTTACCCAGTGTAGCTATTAGGAACCCTGACTGTCAGTGTGGATATATATGTACAACAGAAAAGATCTATTAAAAGTGACGAGACCATTAGAATAATACATCATAAAAATGCAGTTTAAATCTGCTGTTAACAGTCACCTGAGGTCAGGCAGCCCTTACATCCCAGGGGATACAGTTATTTAAATCAAATAGTTTGTTATATTTTGATCCCATGTGTTCAATAAAGCCACTTCCTATTTTTTTCTGGTTGTTTACATTAGATACATTGAGAAGTAACAATAGGAAAATTTGATAAATGAAAATGCTGTGTCAGAATTTACCTTAAATTGACCGCAGCCCTAATGTTACTTACTTGTATATATTATGGAACGCCTTTGCTGCCTCATTATTCTGTTCTTTTACTATCATGTGCATACGCCATTATGTGGTAGGTCGGTGATTCTACACGGATGCCTCAGTGCATTCGGGGGTCTTCCTCCATCTGTAATAAGCTTGACGTCGATATATGACTGAAATACTGTAACGGCAACAATAAACTTTTTAAAAAAAAATAAATCGGTCAACGCTATTATGCTATCTGTGCTGATCACTGTGCAAGGTTCTTTAAGTGAACACTTCATTATGCTATGTATACTGATCATTTTGTTGTGTGTTTTCCCCGTTTTGTTCTGTCTGCACTTCCTTATGGTATGTGTTCAGATCATTTTGTTGTGTGTTTTCCCCCCCTGTTTTGTTCTCTGTGCACTTCAATATATTATGTGTACATTCTCCATTTCGTTGTGTGAATACTTCTTTAATGAAAGTGAACAGATAAATTGGTTGTTCGCATTCTCCATTCATTATGTCCATGATTCATTAGTGTATGTATACAGGTTTTGTTGTGTGTATTCTCCATTCCATTATGTGCATACTTCATTAGTGTATGTATAAAGGTTTTGTTGTGTGCATTCTCCATTCCATTATGTGCATACTTCATTAGTGTATGTATACAGGTTTTGTTGTGTGCATTCTCCATTCCATTATGTGCATACTTCATTAGTGTATGTATAAAGGTTTTGTTGTGTGCATTCTCCATTCCATTATGTGCATACTTCATTACGTTGTGTGAATTGTCATTATGCCGGGATACTTTGTTTGAGTAATTTTTATTTACGACACTGACAAAATGGTTGTAAATGGCAGGGTTATGGTGAATGGGGCATGGGCTTATGTCAGTTTAATATTACATTTTTTAAGAATATTTTTATGTTTCATATTAGAAATAGAGATTTCCAGGTATTAAACAGTTGTTATAATGACTTTCTGCCAGAAGCAGAAAGTCCTAATGGGTTTATACTGCGTTTTAATTCTTATTGTTACTATTATACCCCCCCCCCCCCCTCCACAATGCAACAATGCACAACAAAGTTGTAAGGGGGTTTACTGGTTTCAGCCTGTCTGTCTGTCCAGCTGTCTGTCAATTTTTTGTGTGTCAGGACCATAACTTAAAAGGTATAAAAGGTATCAGCATGAAACTTCATATGTAGGTATATCTCATTGAGGGGGAGTGCAGTGACCACGAACCATAACTTTCAGTTTCATAATTTTGGAACTATTGCCCTTTGTAAATTTTCTTAATTTTTGTCCGGACTGTAACTCAAAATGTATAAAAAGTATCAAGATGAAACTTCATATGTGGATAGATTTCGTTGAAGGGAAGTGCAGTGACCAAGAACTGTAACTCTCATATGCATAATTTTGGAGTGATTGCCCTTTGTAGTTTTTATACTTAATTTTTGTCCGGACCATAACTCAAATATGGTAAGATGAAACTTCATATGTTGATAGATCTCTTAAAAGGAAAGTGCAGTGCCGAAGAAATGTAACCCTCATTTGCATCGTTTTTGAGTTAATGAAGCATAAATCAAGAAGAATAGAAGAACTAACTAATCCCTGAGATAAAGCGGCATGCGGGGGTATTTGCGCCATGACAATGGCAGTTCTGGTTCTTTTTTTCTTTTCTTTTTTTTCTTCCTTTTCTGCACCTTAATTTCTATATGTTGCAAAGGCCCCAGGACCATAAAAATTAATGACATATACTGAAGATGCTGAATTATCCATTTCAATAATTTCGTATGCCTATGATGTCATATGACAACAAACTTGACGTCATTCAGGTATGCGGTTTACCACCATTATTTCTGGAAGAAAATCCATGAAGATTTTACAGAATGTATATGTTACGTTCTAGTTGTGCATCCCGTTTCCATTTTTTCAATTTGAAAATGCAAAGGTTCTATGTGAATCCAAGATTTGAACCATTGACATCAACTTTCAAATACGTATAATTCCAGATGAGTTAGAAAGCTGAAATTTGGACTGAACATAAGTGTCCAGGTCTTCTTTATATTCTGAGAGGATGAATATTTTTGACATCAAATGATGTCATTAGGTAAAAAAAATCTTCTTGAAATTTAATGTTTTTTAAGCCCTTTAGGTTTTTTTTTTTTTTTTTATTTGCATAAAAGTTTAACTGAAGGTGCATCATTAGGTCCTATGGAGTAACATCACTTTCGTTTCCAGAATATTGCAAAGGTCAAGGTCGTATTCGAATTATCGGTATTTTCTTTGGCCTTAAAAAAAGAAAGAAAAAAAACAGTAAAATTTTATCGAGATATGTGTATAATTTGTAGTGCTTTAAAAGAGATTCAAAGTGATATAAAATAAAAGTTTTTAAGATCAGAGTTGAATCAGTTGAACTATGGTGTAAAACAAAAATTGTTTCCCTCAGTGTGTTTATAATCGTGCTTATAGCTTTTTATTGTTTTTTGCTATTTTCTTGAGTTTTAACAGCTTGTATCTCGAAATCCATTAAAGATAAGCCTATATAAATTATAAAGTGAGTAAAATGTATGATTATTTTTGTACCTAAACTTTTGAAATTTGTTAAAGTATAAGGAAGTTACATCAATACTAAGAACTTAAACCTGATGAACTTATGTGAATATGTCGTTATCTCCAGGTTTAACAGCTTATATCTTGAAGGTCATTGGAGATAAGCCCATACATTAAGCAAGTGAAAAAAAGAGATTTTCAAGATCTTTATTTTGGTACATAGTTTTTTTAAATTGATCAAAGTTTAAGAAAGTTAAATGGAAAATAAGAATTTTGACATGCAGAATTTAAGACACTTTACCATATTTCTTTAGGTCTAATTGCTTATATTTTGAAAATCTATAAAGCTAGACCCAAATATGTTATAATGGAATTGTAGGAATTTTCAAGGCATTGTTTTGGTACCTAGATTACTGAAATTGGTCGAGTTATAAGAAAGTGATATCAAAATAAGACTTGACTTTTAGTTTCTTTTGCCATATCCTCCAAGTTTAATAGCTTATTTTGCTAAGTTCATGGAAGATGTCTATACAAAAGCAACTAAAAGGTAGGAATTTGATATTTTGACAAAGCTAGCAGAAAGTCCTATCATTTGTATCAACGAATGACATCTAGTTATTTTTCTTTCCAGAGCATAATTCATGATTATAAGACATATGAAATGTATTGGTACTGTTCTCGTATTCAATAAAATATAATTTTGTGACAAAACCTTATCAGTTTATGTAAATTGCAAGCATCATCTTGTCCTGGATTTCGTCAAAAGTTCTCAGATAATATCTTCAACACACTCACACTGACTTGGAATGCAACCATTTGTATACTTTGCACTTATCCTGTGAAAAAGCACAGTTCAGGGAGCATAATGCATTTCTAATGGTTTCTTGATACTATAATCGCTGAGCAGATTTTGATGGGACTCAATAGGAATGATCATTGGTGATATATTGCATAAAAATAGCTAAAATCGTTCCAGTCTGCAAACTAAGTTGGCTCTCAAAGCTAAAAATAGGAAAATCTTTAAACCACATCTCCTCCTAAATCGCGGAGCAGATTTGATGAATCTCAATAGGAATGATTCTTAGGTGGTACTGAGCAATACTAGCGAAAATCGTTCTGGTCTGCAAAGAAAGATGACCACCAGAGTTAAAAATAGAAAAATCTTTAAACAATATCTCGTCCGTAACTTTGATGAAACTCAACAGGAATGGTCCTTAGGTAGGACTGAGCAAAAATGGCTAAAAGCTAAAATTTAAAAAAAAAATAAAAAAATCTTTAAATAACATCTCCTCCTTAACTACTCGGCAGATTTTTATGTTACTCAGTAGGAATGATCATTGGGTGATACTGAGCTTCAGTAATATCAGTTCGCCAACAAGATAGCCGCCAAAGCTAAAAACGGAAAATTCTTTAAATGACATCTCCTCCTTAACCACTTGGCAGACTTTGATAGGGATGATTATTTGGTGATACTGCACAAAAATAGCCAAGATCGCCTCTAGAGCTAAAAATAGAAAATTCTTTAAAAGACATCTACTCCTAAACTGCAGAGCAGATATTAATACAACTTTACAGGAATAATCACTGGGTGATACTGCACAAAAATAGCTTAAATCATTCTAGTCCTCCAACCAAGATGACTGTCCAAGCTAATCATAAAAAAAAATAAAAAAATTATTGATCAAACATCCAAAACCACAGAGGAGCTTTTGATATTTTGAATACAATATGATTACGCAGTATTAAAACCTGTTGTCCATATCAACACATTTATTACAGAGTTTTGACCCTTTGCTTCTTAATTACAATATCTGTATTTTTCCTTACTTTAGCATTCTCTATAGCATTTGAATTCTGGTGAGTGATTTAGGGCTATCTCATGTCCCTCTTGTATTATATATTTATTTAATGACAGACTGCGATGCATTCTTGCTGCCGGACATCCCTGATTCAAAGATCACCAGTTCTTCATATGAAATCAGTGATTCCTATGAATATCGGCCTCATTCTGCCCGCTTGACTACATCAGCTAACATGGATGGCAAAATAGCTGTAGGCTGGTCTCCATCTGATCCTGAAAACTGCTGGATTCAGGTTGTGTATCCCATTGTGTTCAAATGCATTTAGATATACAAGCTACAGGGCGGGGTTAAGAAGCATTTTTGTTAAGGGTTTTGGTTAGTTGTGTGATTCCATATAATGCTAATCATATATCATTGGAATTACAAAAAAATGGAATTTTGATCATATTATCATGTATATGTTATTGGGGTGAGGGAGGTACCATATTTATATGTACAATTTGCATCATTTCGTAAATAACTATAAAGTTTGTGTTTTTATTGAAATATTGATAATAATGTCAGGGG
>CM037790.1:31006347-31056347 GCA_021229015.1 Solen grandis | reverse complement strand
TCAGTATAAGTCTTCAAGTCTTCTTTACATTCTGAGAAGATTAACGTCATATGACGTCATGTGACCTTATAAGGCCAAAGTTTTTTTGTTGAAATTAAACGGTTTTTAAGACCTGTATACCTTATTTTTTTGATTTGCATGAATTCTTACTGAAGGTACAGTATTTGATCTTATGGAACAATGTCACTTCCATTTTGGGAAAAAATGTTAAGTTCAATCATTGCTTGTCTTGAAAACCTCTAAAGTTAGACCGAATTATATGACAATCGAATTGTAAGCATTTTCAATAAATATGTTTTGTTACATAGATTATAGAAAAAGACCAAGTTAAATGAAATTAATAAAAAAAATCATTTACTTTTGAGATATCCTCCAAGTTAATCGGTTTATTTTTCAAAGTTTATGGAAATGATGACCCCACAAAAACAATTTAAAGGAAGGAATTTGATATCCTTATACTTTTTTCGCTTTTAGTGTTTGTCAAATGTAGCAGAAAGTCCTATCATTCGTATCAACGAATGAAATCTAGTTTCAATATGTTGTCAGTGTCTGAGTAACATGAAAATTAAACTGCCTCGACAAAAAAGTTCAAATTTTTAAAATCAATAATTTTTAATTTTCATTGACGTCAATTGACGTCAGATTTGACGGCAGCTTCAAAAGTTTGTTTGCGCTCTAGAGCCTTTGTTTTTTTTGTTTTTTTTATTTTATCTTGATGTTTTCACAAAAGATGTATGTTATGATGTAGATGTGCACCTTGTCTTTTAAATTTTCAAATTCGAAAAATTTAAGAATATATGGCAAAACCGAGTTTCGATTTTTGGTCCTAAAACTGATATTTAATGTTACAAAGGCTACTGATTAAATAGAAGCATAGAAATTGGACAGCTTATTTACCCAGAGGTCTACTTTCTTTTCTCTGAAAGATTTTCTTTAAAGTCATGTGGTTATGACGTCATTTAATTGACAAAATCCTATTTTTTCAACGATTTCTCTCGCTCTGGTATCATATATTTTGAGTCAATTTTAATGAAATTGAAATTGCAGCTATAAAAAAGTTTCTTTTTGTATATTCAATCATTTTCAATTTTCATTGGCATCATATGACGTCAGATTTGACGTCAGCTTCAAAAGTTTGTTCGCGCTCTAGAGCCTATAATTTTGGTCCGATTATCTTGATATTTTTACAGAAGATGTATTTGAGGATGTAGATGTGCACTTTGGCATTCAAATTTCCAATTCGAAAAGATTATGATTTCATGGCAATACCGAATTTCGAACTTTGGTCCTAAAATTACATTCTAATGTTACAAAGACCCCTGACGCGTTAGAAGCATGTAAATTGGACAGCATATCGGCATAGAAGTTTACATTCTATTTTCTGAATGATTTTCTCTTAAGTCACGTGGTTATGACGTCATCAAAAAGACAAAAATCATTTCTTTTTAAAGATTTCTTTCGCTCTGGTATCATGAATTTTAAGTCAATCTTAATTATATCTTCAGAATTGATAGAGTTAAAATTGAAGTAATGCATACTGCAAGAAATGTTTGTTTTGTCACGTGGTTATGACGTCAAGCATACTTAAGCAAGAATTAATTTGAAAAAATCATATAAAATCGCTAATAAGGCCAATGAACTTAAACTTTTCAAAAATGTCGAAACTTAGTACGTTCATAAGGTCTTGAAAATTTCAAGTGATTACGTCATCAAACATGGCAGATATTCATGTTTGATGGGACGCTTACTGGAAAATGTGAAAACAAACCTGTTCGCATTCTCGAAGATATTTTTTTCTGGATTAATAGAACGTTAGCTGAACATGTCCTTCCATAACAGATACTTTTCTTTAGTCACTTGATTTAATTAAAATCATTCATTTCAATTTGTATTCGCGCTCCAGGGTCATGAGTATTGTGGCAATCTAAAGCATACCTTAAGGAATTTATGTTGTGTCACTTGTTTATGACAACATTGATTTGTTAGCAAAATATATTAGAAAGATCAAAAGATTGTGTATATTAACTTTAGATAAGTTATAATGCCGTACCTTAACATGCGCAAAAAGTCCAGAAAATTTCAAGTGATTACGTTATCAAACATGACTGATTCATGTTTTTCGTAAAAGGGCTAATTCATGAAAATCTATTAATTTGAAGAAAGAAATGAAAGCAGTCATTGGGTTGGTTGAGCAATATCCGATTGTTCTTTTGCAGGAATGAGTGCCTGCGTTGAATAGTGAATTGTGGTACATTTTTAGTGAATGAGTCGCATTTACGATGAATTAGTAAAATTATACTAGAGCCAGAAAACCTATACCGATAACTTATTGCATTTGCTATCACGGCTTTCTGCAAACCTTAAGAAAATGAAGAATACATGTATATCTTCCTATTATTTGTTATGTTTTCTAAATGTTTAACGGTTTCTTTTTCTTAATCAGTAAAATTAAGCAAATATATAAAGCAAATGAATTGTCGAAAGTTTCAAGACGTTTATAACGTTAATTACGTAGAAATAAGAAATTATTTTCATGATTTTGCTTACACCTCTTCCTTTGTTTCCATCTATTTTTGCAAATGTAAAACTCAATCAATTTAAAGGTTGAAAGTCATGGATTTCAAAGTATTTTTTTCTTTTTTACAATTTCATTTGAGGATCAAATTGCAATGAATATTTGTTTAATCATATGCTTACGAAGAAAAAGATATTAAATAAAGAATAAAAAATTAAAAATTAATGAAAGTAAACGGTTGCGTAAACACATAAGATCCATATATAGGCTTTATCGATATCTCTTTAAGAAGATGAAAAAAAAAAAAAAAGAAAGATTAAAATCTTATTTTTGAACATAAGTTTATATAAATGATAATGATGATTTACGTATTAAATCTTACATCATTATGCATCATTATTCCATTTCTTTGTATTAACTTATTTATTCAATACCTTTGAAATAAGCAAACGGAAGGCCGCTTCGTTTGTATCTTAAACAAACGACTTCTAGTTCTTATTATTATTCCTTTTTTTTCCAACCAAATCCAAGAGTTAATTTCAATATGTTGCAAGTGTCTGAGCAACATAAAAATTAAATTGCCTCGACAAAAAAGTTCAAAATTTTAAAAATAATCATTTTCAATTTTCATTGACATCAAATGACATCAGATTTGACGTCGGTTTCAAAAGATTGTTCGCGCTCCAGCGCCTGTATTTTTCGTTGTATTATCTTGATATTTTCACAGAAGATGTATGTTATGATGTAGATGTGCACCTTGTCTTTCAATTTTTCAAATTCGAAACATTTAAGAATTTATGGCAAACCCGAGTTTCGAACTTTGGTCCGAAAACTATTATTTAATGTTACAAAGACTTCTTATGAGTTAGAAGCATAGAAATTGGACAGCTTATCGGCCCAGAGGTCTCTTTCTTTTCTCTGAAAGATTTCCTTTAAGTCACGTGGTTATGACGTCATTTAAAGGACAAAATCCTATTGTTACAAAGATTTCTCTCGCTCTGGCATCATACATTTTGGTCAATTTTAATGAAATATGAACTACAGCGATAAAGTATCATTTTATATTTTCAATGAGGTCAAATGACGTCAGTTTTGACGTCAACTTCAAAAGCTTGTTCGCGCTCTAGAGCCTTCGATTCTAGTCGGATTATCTTGATATTTTCACGGAAGATGTTCGTTAGGATGTAGAGGATGTAGATGTGCACCGTTGCATTAAAATTTTCAATTTCGAAAAGATAAGATTTCATGGCAATACCGAGTTTCCAACTTCGGTCTTAAAAATATATTTAAATGTTACAAAGCCCCCTGATGCGTTAGAAGCATGAAAATTGGACAGCATATCGCTATAAAGGTTTACATTCTATTTTCTGAATGATTTTTTCTTAAGTCACGTGGTTATGACGTCATTAAAAATACAAATCATTTTTATAAACATTTCTCTCGCTCTGGCATCATGAATTTTGAGCCAATCTTAATTAAATCTTCAGAGTTAAAATTGAAGTAATGCATACTGCAAGAAATGTTTGTTTTGTCACGTGGTTATAAAACCCAATTAGACCAATGAACGAAATTTTCAAAAATTCCGAAACTTAGTACATTTATAAGGTCTTGAAAATCTTAAGTGATTACGTCATCAAACATAGCAGATATTCATGTTTGATGGAATGTCTTACTTAAAAATGTGAAAACAAACCTGTTCGCATTCTCGAAGATATTTTTTTCTGGATTAATAGAACGTTAGCTGAACATGTCCTTCCATAACAGATACTTTTCTTTAGTCACTTGATTTTATTAAAATTGTATTCGCGCTCCAGCGTCATGATATTGTGGCAATCTAAAGCATACCTTAAGGAATTTATGTTGTGTCACTTGTTTATGACAACATTGATTTGTTAGCAAAATATATTAAAAAGCTCATAAGATTGGATATATTAACTTTAAATAAGTAATATTGCCGTACCTTAACATGCGCAGAAAGTCGAGAAAATTTCAAGTGATTACGTTATCAAACATGACTGATTCATGTTTTCGTAAAAGGGCTAATTCATGAAAATCTATTAATTTGAAGAAAGAAATGAAAGCGGTCATTGGGTTGGTTGAGCAAGATCCGATTGTCTTGTTGCAGGAATGAGTGCCTGCGTTGAATAGTGAATTGTGATACGTTTCTGAGTAAATGAGTCGCATTTACGATGAATAAGTATAATTATACTAGAGCCAGAAAACCTATACGGATATCTTATTGCATTTGTTATCACGGCTTTCCGCAAAACTGAAGAAATGACAAATATATGTAATTCTACCTATCGATTTTTAATGTTTTTTAAATGTTTAACGGTATTTTTTTCTAAATCAGTAAATATAAGCCAATATATAAAGCAAATTAATTGTTAAAAGTTTCAAGACGTTTATAAAGTTAATTACATAGAAATAAGAAATTATTGTCATGATTTTGCTTACACCTCTGCCTTTGTTTCCATCTATTTTTTTCAAATGTAAAACTCAATCAAATTAATGGTTGAAATTCATGAATTTCAAAGTTGTTTTTTTTTTTTTTTACAATTGAAATTATGTGGAAAAATTGCAATAAATATTTGTTAAGTCATATGCTTACGAAGAAATGGATATAAAATAAGGAATGAAAACCTTTTAAAATCGTTTTTGAATAACGTAAGAAAAAAAATCTTGAGGATAGTAGTATCTTAAAATTTTCCTTTTTTTTTCTGCATGATAGTAAACGGCTGCGCAATCAAATAAGCTCCATATTTATGCTTTCTCAATATCTTCTTAAGAAGATAAAAATGAAAAAAAATAATTAAAGCTTATTTTTGAACATAAGAATATATTTATGATAATGATGATTTACGTAATTAAATGTTACATGATTAAGCATCATTATTCCATTTCTTTGCATTAACTATATATTCAATAACTTTAAAGTAAGCAAACGGAGAGCTGCCTTGTTTGTTTCTTAAACAAACGACTGATAGTTTTCTTTGTTATAATATTTGAAATCACAAAATTAGCATGAGGAATTGGAGGCATTCACGCTTTCTTTTGTTGAAATAGTAGACAATACCCAAAAAGCACGAGAAACTGGAACTCTGCAATGTTGCCTTATGTAAATATCAGCGTGTAATGCTGTCAGCCTCCCACAGCTAAATGTAAATTGTGAGAGGATACAAGCTGTTTCCTGCATTTTATTTGGAATTCAATTGTTTTACTTTGGAAAATAATATGTCTAGTGAGACTAATGTTGTTGACAGAAATCTGATTCTTACAGATGTTACAAACATTAGGATATCGCTAGGTTCCGTACTGATTTTTTTTTACAATTGTATCTTTATGTGTATATTGTTTGACGAGATACATGTACTTGTATAAGTCAATAAAATATATTCTGTTCTGATTCTTTATGTTGCAGTATTCTCTGGAAAGGTTCTATTTTCCCAAGGATTTTTTTGGTACAACAATTAAAATTTTCTTGTGTTTTTATTACGGCTATGGTTTGTTACGGCTTTCCGCAAACCTGCGGAAAACGTATAGGGTTTGTTATTACGGCTTTCTGCAAACTTGCGGAAAACGTATATAGTTTGTTATGTTTCTTCTTATTATTATTCTTTTTTTCCTCCTTTTCTACACGTTAATTTCTATATGTTGCAATGGTCTAAGGATGATGAAAAGCTAATGGCATATCCTTCAGATGCTGAAATTTTTATATCAATGATTTTCATATGCCTATGACGTCAAATGACGTCACACTTGACGTTGTCTTCAAAAGTTTTTACGCGGTCTACAGCCATTATTTCTTGACCGATTTTCATCAAAATTTCACAGAATGTGTATGTTCGGCTGTAGTTATTATTTCTTTCTTGCAAAGGAGGTTGTTATTTAAATAGGTTGCTGAAGGTCTAGAATCACGACGAAAATTTTATAGCCTTTATCTGGGGCGATGAAATTTTAGAATTTATGATTTTTATATTCCTATGACGATAGATGACGTCAAACTTGACATTTGCTACATAAGTTTGTTCGCGCTGTCATTTCTTGACTGATTTTCTGGAAATTTTTACAGAATGTTTATATTACTTGCTAGTTGTACAGGATTATATACGTTTCCCAAGACTCGAAAATACCAAGGTTCTGTGGTTAAACCAAGTTTCGAACTTTGGACCTTAAAATGTATGTAAATATTTTGTAGCTACTATGTGGGCTAGAAAACTGAAATTGACTCATCATAATTATGCTCCTTGATGTCCTCTTTATATTCTGAGACATATGACGTAAAATGACGTTATGATGTTAAAAGCAATTCTTAAACAAAAATAAACGGGTTTTCAGACCTAGGGCCGTATTCATAAAGCTCCTTAGGAGAAAAATTCCCTTAATTTCTAAGATTTTCCTTAAAATCATAGAAATTTCCCTTAGTTATTAAGGATTTCTTAATGTTATTCATAAAACACCTAAGGTGAAAAAATCCTTAACTTTGATATATTTTCTCCTTAAAATTTAAGGAATCTCACATGTTGCCTTAAAAATTAAGGAAAAAAGTTAAGGGAAAAATAGTGCAAAAAAGATGGCCGACTAGCAGACGAACTTTGCATCCATTGATTTAAATATTAACTTTCGTGAGTAAAAAATATGCTTTACAGAGTTTTGTGTCTGTATACTGCCATTACTGAATTATGTCCCTTTAAGCGGTGCAACTAATTTACGCCATCGGGCAATATATACGCCATCCGTTCAACATTTATAAAAAATTGTTTGCATCCCCCGTTTTATTACGTGAAATCTATGTATGATAAATCGCCATTATTTTCATCAAAACCATTTGAAACATGTGTGAAAATATCGTTCGGAACTTTCATGTTTTTATATCTACGCTTCACTA
This sequence comes from Solen grandis, assembly GCA_021229015.1. Classification (NCBI taxonomy): domain Eukaryota; kingdom Metazoa; phylum Mollusca; class Bivalvia; order Adapedonta; family Solenidae; genus Solen; species Solen grandis. The sequence goes on along the minus strand of CM037790.1, from coordinate 31,048,944 downwards.
CTTTATTTTTATCATGAGTGCAAATACGGTGGCAAAGTTTTATGTTTTTGTTTATCATTTTTTCCAAGCTCGTTGATAAGAACAACAATTTAGAAAATAATAAAATATTAATTTTATGCAAATTGAATTTAAAAATACTATGTTCTTACGCTTTCTGATATCTACTAAGAAAATCCCATTTAAAATATAATTTTAAATTACTAATAAAATAAATGAGTAACTATCCTTTATATTGTGGCAGTATACAGTCACATATGAATATTCTTCATTTAGCATTGATATTATCAATGTTATACTCATACTCCTATATTATAATCAAGCCTGTAGTTATAAATAGAGGAAAAAAATTAGGAAATTTTTACCAGTTAAGGATTTTATTTCCTTAAAAACTAAGGAGCTTTATGAATACGGCCCCTGTACTCTATATTTCTTTACTGATTTGCTTCAAATTTTCACTAAAAGTGCAGCCTAGCATCTCATTGTTAAATGTATTTTCCGTTTCCGGAAAATCGTAAATGTCAAGGTCATATATCAATTATCTTTTTTTCCTTTGATCTTTAATATCTTAAACACGAAAAACATTCTATCGAGACAACATGCGTACTATTATTAGTGCCTTTGAAGCTCTTTCTGGTGACAAGTTTTTGAAGGAACAGTAATGGCGGAAAAGAGAAAACGGCCCTACACGTAGTGCAGGAAACTGCATGCATCTCGAAAAATATTGATATTCGTAAATATCATTATGAACATGATTTATAGCCCAGTCAATTTCTTCCTTTCGAACGATATTTAAAAAATCGAAGGGTTGTTATGAAGTTATCGGCGATGAAGTAAAAGACATGAAAATATTATTGCAGATTTCTGCCGTTTTCTCGTGGTTTAACCGTCTACAGCTCTAAAGGCAATATGGATAGGTCAATACATAAAGTATGTGAAATGTTGAGGATTTAAAGACCTTTCTAACGGTACCTTGCTTTTTAAAATTTGACATCATATAAGAAAATTACATTGCAAATAAGAATTTCTGATAATAACCATATTCGTGTAAATGCTCATTTTAAACGCAACTAATAAAATATATTTTCTTATTTTTTTCAACATATCTAGCGTTGTATAGTACATATCAAGTTAAAAGCTTCTGTTCATCAGTGATGTAACTACATGTATGTTTTAATTTTTAGAGCCAAATTACGGAGGTTTTAAAATGTATTTTAGTTAATTCAGATACCACTGGAATGTCAAATAGTTATATGTATATAAAGTAGAATGTTAAGACCTACTGGGCCTCACTGTAAACAATATAGGTACCGTGTTTACCTGTGCTAATATGGGCCACGGCCTAGCATGTTTGTTATATATATATGTAGTTTCCTTTTATATGAACAGTCTAGTCTATAAAAATTATATATTTGATTTTTATTGCCTTTAGTTCATTATTGTTAACTTAATACACAGACAAGTAAAGTAGTGAATTGAATGGGTCTAGAAAAATGCTCGTTGTTCACAATCATGTCCACCTTTTATGAAGAGAGATAATGTTACGTTCTTTAAATGAAAGACAAGGAAGAATTGTTTTATATTAAAGAAAAAACATGTGAAGTGAACTAAGCCAAGTTTAGCACAAATTTTCTCAATTATGCAATTCAGGTATCATACCACAAGGAACGTTAATTTGGGATGGTAACATTGTATATGAACAAATTCTTTTAGCTGGTCAGGTTTTAATTGGGTTGCAGCACAGAAAGCCATTTTTATTTTGTTGGGACAAATAAAATCTAGTTTGTTTTTTAATCTACTTCAAGAGTTAATTTCAATAAGTTGCCATTGCCCAAGCAATATGAAAATTAAATTGCCTCGACAAAACATTTTAAAAGTATAGATATCATGGCCTTACCAAGTTTCGAACTTTGGTCTTAAAAATATATTTCAATGTTACAAAGGCACTTGATGTGTATATCGGCCCAGGGTCTGCTTTTTATTTCCTCAAGGATTTTTCTATTAAGTAACTTGGTTATGACGTCACAAAAAGACAAAATAGCATCTTTTTGAAAGATTTCTTTCGCTCTGGCGACATGATGTTTGATTAAATCTTAATGACAATTAAATTGCAGCGACAAAAATGTTTAAATTTATTAATTCAATCATCTTTTATTTACAATGAAGTCAAATAACGTCAGATTTGATGTCAGCTTCAAAAGTTTGTTTACGCTCAAGAGCCTTCAATTCTGGTCGGATTGTCATGATATTTTACAGAAGATGTATGTTAGGATGTAAATATGCATTCAAATTTCCAAATTCGAAAAGATAAGGATTTCCTGGCAAAACCAAGTTTCGGACTTTGGTACTTAAATATATTTTAACGTTACAAATCTCCCTGATGCATTAGAAGCATGAACATTGGACAACATATCAGCCCAGATGTCTAAATTCTATTTTCTGAAATATTTTCTCTGAAGTCACGTGGTAATGGCGTCTTTAATAAAGTCACAAAACATTTTTTCAAAAGATTTCTCTCTCTCTGGCATCTTGAATTTTAAGCCATTTAAAATTCATTAAAGTTCTTTATATAAATTACTTTTAAAGGCGATGATTTAAATATAAAATCTTAAATGATTAAGCACCATCTTTCCATATTTTCATTGAATTATATATTCAATCCATTTGAAATAAGCAAACGGTAAGCCGTTCGTTTTTGTTTTTTTTTGTTTTGTTTTTTCAGCAAACGACCTTCTAGTTTCCTTGTTTTTTTGTCATAATTTCATAAAGTTCTAAAGTTGGGCCATTTTCACCACTTAGTGAACTTAGTCCTTTGTGTGAAATTGTTTAATTATCAACTTTTAAAAGTAAAGGAAATCCAGATAACAGGGTATTTTTCAGCATGGAATTAAATTGTGATTACACGTTATCATGAAACTAAATGATTACAGAGTGCATGTGATTGCATAACAAGCTATAATCATTTACAGTTAATTATGATTACTGATTATAATTACCCCATCCCTAGCACCAGTTATATTCTTGAAACTATAAGATGATCTTGTGGAACTACTTTTCAATAATGGTTGAATTTATTACAGGATTAGCAAGCAGTACCTTTGTACCTGTAGCAGCATTGCTGGATCATTACCCTGATAATGAAGAAGAAAATGCTTTTCAAGTTTGGATTGACTGTTACAGTATTTGTTGCTATGTATATGTACTTTGCCATCAAAATATCAGCTACTGATGAAGAAAAACATGTCTCTGATGTCAGTGCAGACAAAATTAGATTGAGTAAAGACTTCAGTGATGTGAAAGAGTTGGTTGTAGAGAGAGCAGATAATTTAGTTGATGGCAGTGAAGATGGAAATGACCTGGCAGAGTTAGCTGATCTTGACCAGCGGTCAGATATAAGGTAAGGTATAGGTCACAGTGGCAGACCAAAATAGTTCGATTTAAATCACGTGAACAGATATAAGGGGATACTCAAAATATTAAGCTCATATGCAAGGTTTCAGTGATTGGTGGAAAATGATGACAAAATTCACTAATTTAAGACATTTGATAGACTAACTCACTACAACAATTCAGGGACTGTCCTGATAGCAAAGTGTTTCATGCACCTGTGTTCACCAATGCGACAAGAAGAGGTGCAGTGCCTAAATACCACAACTCTACAGGTCTAATTTTAGAATTATTTTCCTTTTTATTTTATATTTCAATTTTTGTCGGGGGCATAACTCATAATTTATGCAAGGTATTGATACGAAATTTAAAGATCAACCACAAATATTTTATTTTCATTATTATCTGTTAGAATATATTAATGTAAGTCCTTCCTTTTGCAAAAAGAGTATGAACGTGGTTTCCCTTATGAAAATGGATGAAATGGGAAAGGTTTTAGAAAAAGTAAAATTTTCTTTGTGTTCCTTTTAAACATAAATAGAAGCGCTGTAACAAAGAATCGTAACTAGCTGGACTAGATTTTGAATTAACTATCTTTACTTCATATAGACCTATTTTGACGCATTGGCAAACAGAACAGAATCAGGGTTTCCTCTGTTTTCTAATACATTATTGCAACCCTGACTCTACAGAGACACATTATATACGTGTATGTATATATATATATATATATATATATATAGGTTGTGAGTATCAGAATTGTAATGATTAAGAATAAATCCCTGTCTTGAGTATGTCTCCATTACTACCGGTATATGAAGTAAAGTCTAATATTTGATAAACTTACTTAAATGGCATTCATTTGGCATCAAATATTTGATATTTGACTTACTCAGTGTTTTATCACTCAGTGTTTTATCACATTTTACGGACTGTCAAGACCACCATCCTTAAAGATATGTAACAAGCAGGCTAGCATTATATATTAAACCTTAGTTTAGCGGTCACCTCTGCTAAACGGTCACTTTCTCTTGTTTCCCTGACTGATCGCTTAAGACAGGTTTGACTGTATTTACTTTTTCCCCATCTTTAAGAAAAGGTCCAATATCTGGATCCATATGATTAAAGGGTGTGAGAACTTTGCTAGAAAATCGGACATCGTTATTCGATATTCAATGTCGAGCTACAGGCTGACTTCGAGCCAGGACTGACATCGAAATTCAGCGAATATTGACCTACGTTCGAATATCGAGCAAACTCTGACAACGTTATTCACCACCATATGAAACGCGAATATCGACCTATCTTTTTTCACCACATATGAAATGCGAATCTGAATTTCGATGTCAGGGTTGGCTCGAAATTCGCCGCCAGCTCGATATTCGCATTTCTTATATGGTGAATAACGATGTCCGACTTGTCTCGGTATTGGAACCTAGTTCGATATTCGGCGGCATTAAGTTTTTGAATTTCGATGTCATAGCTGGCTCGAAATTCGTCTCTTCCTCGAGATTGAATATAGAATTACGATGTTAGATGTTCTAGTCAACTTCTCACACCTATTATGAACAAAAGACACTTCTGAAACAAATTGTCCCAATGTCTTTACCTCAGCCCTAATTTCAATAAAATCATTGGGCACATCTTGATGATTTATCAATACTGCAAGAATCAATTAAAATTTCATTTTAAACTCATTTATATATAATAAAGTGTATTTTGAAATAAACATTCGTTTTTAAAATATTGATTTTAATCAAAGAAGTTGATATTTAATCAAATTAATGCAATTTATTTGTTTGTGATAGATCACCCTCGAGCCAAACTGCTATTAATGGAAACTGAAGCTCATTTACTTTCAGCAAATAATTTTAAGTCTACTTTGCATAATTGCATTTAGAATTAAATGAATGAATGTACCGGAATAAACTTTATTAACATTATCATTCAACAGGTTTTTTACTTAATTAATCCCCCCCTTTTCGTATGAGAAGTACAACACAATCGCAAATGGATGTCAGAGGATCAGATAAGCTCTAATTGAATATCCAAAAAAATATCCGAGTAATTTACGAAATATCATCCTGCAATTTTTAAATGAATTGAGTAACCAGTCTATACATGTAATATTGTATCTTATATAATATACATTGCGACTCAATTTTTCAGAAATCAGAAAATCAGACAGTTAAAAAGTAATGAAATCTCTAATATAAGTGGTTTATATGGAATTTAAGCAATAGCAGTACAGGTTATCTGCCAGTATCATATGTAGGTAATTTAATTTATAAAATTTATTATATTTACTCAAACACAGCTAATCTGTTTCTCTGGACATGTTTCACAGCTAAGTGTTCTATAAGAAATTATGACACGTTTTATATGTAGACTTTTTAAAAAGAAAATGTAAAGCAATGTATGTGAAGTTTGAAGACCTATCTATTCAAGATTAAAACTGACAAATTCTTATATGCACAGGAATACTGAACACTTCAAGGAAGGCATACATCTGAGTGTTGTGGCGTGTGGGGACCGCTTTCAAGAAACTGTTGTAATGCTTAAGTCCGCGGTCCTGTTCTCACGGGCAAAACTCTTCTTCCACATATTTGCAGAGGACAGTCTGCATAAAGATTTCAAGGATCAGGTATGTTGTTTAGCTGTTTATCAGCCCTTACCGGTGTCGGCTATTGTCTATAATTTTACACTATGTTTATATAAGTTGCTTACTGCTGTGGGGTTGATACCCAGTCCGGTTAATTGGAATTACCATGTGAGAAGGCCTTCGTAATGTTCTTGAAGGTGGAAAGTTCTACCTGTGTGCCAGTTAGGTGTCTACCTGGTGTCCACCTGTACTTAGCTGAACATCACTATTTGAATGAAATACTAATACTGTAACAGCAAATAAAAACTCAAAGCTTTAGATCTCAGCATGAATAAGTTTAAAAGTGAAGTGAACTGTACAGAATTTTGCCAACACCTGTGTGTGTGGGTTACTCATTAACTGATCTGGTTTTAAAATAGTCCCAAGGCCCTTTCCTTAATAAACCTCATGAAGTAAATAGTACTTTACCCTTTATCAAACGAAATTGTATATTAATATACAAACGTATAACTCAATGAATATTAAGTTACTCAGAACTTAAAATAATGTTTGATAAAATGACAGGGTTGTTTCTAAGTTGGACTCATGGATTTTTCTTTGCTGTGCAGACTGTAGAATTTGAGCTATGAAAGCCAGCAAACAGAGGGGACCCTGATAAGAAAGGTCCTTGAAAAAACTGTCAGGTCCAGATCGGCATAGAAAAACGTGTTTACATAAGATAAATGTGGATCTTCGGTATCTTTTATCTTATGTTAATGTACATCTTATGTGACCAGTCCTGGTGGTTGTATTGTTATTATGTCCGTCCTGTAATTAGAAGATTGTAGGTTTTATTCCTGCTGTGAAAAAAACACACTTTAAAATGTACTTGTATATTACGAGTATATCAGCTACCTGCATGCATGGTCTGTATAGCGTGATATCCAAATTAGGCAACACTGTATATCTTAAGTCATGTAGACAGAATCCCCAAATAACTGATATATTGCCAGTTGGTCATTGAACTCAAACACACATGTTATGTTTGGTTGCATTCAGTCTACATGAAACCATCTACATGAAATAAAAAAAAGATGATTGATTTTCTTCTAACCTTTGTTTCCACTCACTAACATTTACTTTATTGGGTTTATATTTCGGCATCTACATGGTTGTCTGTTGTTGAAGTTATGTATTGAATATCATTCACAGTTTTCTTGTCTGACAAATATTTTCTCAGCTTGTAATCCGTTTTATAGAATCATAATTGTGTTTAATAATTAAAAGTTTGAATTTTAAGCCAATGTATGTTTACCACTATTCATCCATATTGAGTAGCTAGAGTTTTGGCCCCCAGCCTTCCGAGAGAGGATCCGGTACAACATCTATAACATCTCCTTCCCTACATCACCGAGCGGAAAACCAGAAGAGTGGAAGAATGTCTTCAAACCCTGTGCCACACAGAGACTTTTCATTCCTGTAAGTTGCCATCCAACTATGTCACTGCCAGACCATTCTTAGGTTTTCTTTCCTTGACTAGGTGAAATATTATGAAAATCAAGTGACAGCCTTTGCTGCAATACAGATTTGGTTCATTTTAGATTGTAATTTTTTATAAGTTACTGGTAGCACTAAAGAGTAAACACTTAGTATACATCTTGAGTTTTCAGTAGAACACCGGAATTGAATTTGTATATTAACACTCTCAGGTTGTTTGTAAGTGCTCATTAAATCACTAAATATTCATTATTGTAACTTTATTTTTCACACCACTATTTATATGTTTATACAAATATTAATCTTGCACTTGACCAGTATATGTTACATTGTTCTTTGTTGTTGATGTGTATTTCCCCTGAACGAGTTATTGTTCTTGTGGGGCTGTATATCATCAGCTAAACAAAAAAGAGAGACTATCAGAAAGTAACAGGCTGTTTCGGGTAGGTGTGAAGAACGATATACCGCCCTAAAGAAAAACAATCCGACATTACGAAAAGAGAGAATATGTATTTAAATCAGATCAAATCTTTATTTGCAAAATCAACACAAAATATACTTTTACCAAAGAAATAAAAACATAGGGAGGGGATCACACACACACACACATGATTAAATACAATCAAATATGAAGAATGATGCATGGATAATTTCACTGCAACATAGAAGAATACATAGAAGTCCTAATCTTGACTGTTGTGTTCCCATCATAACATGGCAAATAGATAGGGATGAATTTTATATGTGGGTGTTGGCATCAAATGATGGGACCTTGTTTTTGAATAGTGATAACTTGCAGGTAGAACCGAAATTAATTTAACTTTTGGTCGTTTGATGCTCACCCTTTCTGAAACAACTGCTGGAATGCTGACAACAAACACCCATCTGGTTGTATGTACATGCACATAGAATAGTTGTATGTACATGCACATAGACTGTAAACATGGGATCAAACTAACGGATACTACAAATGCATAGTCTCAGAGGCAAGTCTTTTCCACCAATCTAAGGTGCTAGACACAGAGGTCAATCCTTGTTCCTCTCATCTTTTATACAAGTGGATGGTCATCATAACCCGTAACTTGCAGATTGGTTGGGCTGCTGACTTCATCACTGCAATTTACACCTGGTCCGGTCTGTTTGTTGACAGGCCATTAATTTTCTCACAGTGATTATTATATCACACCCCTTATAATCATGTCATTTATTGTTCCCGTGATAGTTCAGTTATTAAAATGTACTTTACAGAAGTAGGGGCTATGTAGGAATCATGCTAACCATGTCCTTTTCCATCCTACACTCACATTACATGAAGACAAGGCGAGATGCTGGGATATTTAATTCTAGGTTAAATAGGATTGATATCTAGTGGACTGGAAAAGGGCTTGGCTTGTTAGCCTATTTGTAGCTACCAATCCCAGTGGCTGAGTGGTTAGAGTGTCCGCCCTGGAATCGGGAGGTCGTGGGTTCGATCCCTAGCCGCGACATAGCAACGTCCTAAAACATTGTACTGGTATAGCTAACTCCCTTGGTTGGCGTTTAGCATATAAGGGTATTTCCAGGACTGGTTGGCCCGGTAGTTCGACCAAACCATGGTTATTATGATTTACATACATGTATTTAAAAGATACTATTTAATTTTAGGGCGTCTTTTAGAAATGATCGATTTAAGTAGATGCTCGTATCTTGCTGCTTCTCATAACCTAATGTTGGCGAAATAAAATTACAGGTAACATTAAATAAAGTAAATTAAAATAAACTTATCTTTGTCATTCTTTTAAAAACATATAAACCCACAAAACAGCAGATGAAAAATCAATTATCTAAGCACTTACATCAATGATATTTCGTACATGCACATGTATACATACATCGGCCTAAATCGTAATATTTCCTGCATATACTCTGTTAACTTTTTCTTTTGCATAAAAATATTGCGAATAATCCACATACATAGCACAATCAGATGACATAAATAACAGCTCAAATGAAACAAGTAACATTTAACACATGATATGTGCTATTGGTGTTAGACCAGATGAAAGCTTCTCACTGTTATTGTTTTCTTTCTTTCTTTCTTTGTTAACGATTTGCATAATTTCAATACTATTGTTCAATGAACGTCCCTTTCCAAACATTCTGATAATACAAAACTTTTAAACTCTTCTATGCATATGATATTATAATTTTAGCTGAATCAGCAAAGGATCTACAAATCGTATTAAATTTGGGTGACAAATATTGTAAAATATAGAAATTTACCGTTAAAACCACACAAACTAGTTTTAATAATCTCCAAAGGTAGGATGACAAATCGCGATTTTTTTCTAAATTAGACATTGTAAACGAATACAAATATCTAATTATTATTATTTTGGAAATTATTTTAAAAACAATGATTTCATTGTAAACAGGCCACTAAAGCTATGTTTTGCATATTAAAAGAGAACCAAATATTTATGTTTAAGTATTGATTTGCAGATTTATCTTTTTAAAAAAAAAAATTGGTTAAAAAATTTTTTATTTTTAAAACAAAAATTATTATATACGGAGAAACAGGTGTTAAACTACTACAAATTAACAGACATAGATTCACGTATGTTAAGTTATTGGTCTAAACTTATTATCAAAGATCACAGTTTTCATTATAATGTATAGCAACTTTATGTTATGGAAGATGTTAGAATTACAGACTTTAAAGGAATGAAACATAAAAAATATTCTCATCAAATGTGGACTATTTAATGTATGGGAATTTCAAAAATTTCCAAATACTCCATGGTTTCAAAAAAGTGTTTTTAAAAACTTAACTGATCTATTTTTGAATATGATTTTCATTAATAAAGAATATAAAAAAAAAAATGTACTAACTACTGATTTTTTATGGAAATTTTGGATTTGAAGATATCTTGTTAAAACACCAGCAAATCAGTTAAAATTCATGGTAAAATTTAGAACTAGAAACACTTATCTTCCAGTAGTTCTAAGTTGGTTCTTGGTAAAGATCTAAATGACTGACTATGCAGTCTATGTGATAGTAACAAAATTGGAGAGGAGTTCCATTATTTCTTAAAAATGCCATTCACTTTTAAATGACAGGAAAACGTCTCATAAACGAAGTGTTTTATAGATTTCCAATGTATTTCTTTTTAAACATTTGATGAACTGTAATCTAGAGAATGAAATCAAATATCGCAAATTGTGTCAATTCATTAAACAAATTCTTTAAAGGTTAAGTCAACAGTAGCATGCCTCCTCCTCTCTTCTCGTGATTCATTATGCATCCTGCATCCGTTTCTTTACTACATTGTCATTTATGTCAGCCTCGTTCTTTACTTTAAAAAATGTATTTTTGCTTTTTGTATTCTTATTTTGTCGTAAGTGGCATGAGCTTTTGAAATTAATAAACTTCACATATCCCAGGTCGAACACTACGGAATTAAGAACAGTTGTGCCAGGAATGTGAAATGTATTAGAGTTAAGTTAATGGTGTTCCAGTTTTCAAGTCACCGAAGTTGGACTGAAAACAAACAATTTATAGCTGGGTGCTTCCCTTCCCAAATAAGTGTGTAAAACGCGCGTTCAACGCGCGTGAAAAAAAAGCTGCGGTATTGGCACTGCGTTTTAAGTGCGTTTAAAGTGAATAAAAATGAACAAAAAGTGTGTTTTTTTTCTGTTCAAAAGTGCATTTTTTATCTGGAAAAAATCACTTAAAACGAACTTAAATGCGTTAAAACTGTGTTAAAAGTGTTTTTCAATCAGATAAAAACACTTAAAACGCACTTGTGTTATTACTGCGGTAAAAGTTTGTTTTCTGTCCTAATAAGTGTGTCTTTTAGTTCACTTATTTTCTGTGGTAAAAATGTGTTTTTTTCTTTATCAGAAGCTTTTTTTCTGCCTTCAAAAGATGTTTTTGAGTCAGAAAAATAAAATTAATTTGCTTCAAAAACAAACTTCTTTCAGCAAAAGAAGGCATTTATTTTGCAGAAAAAAAAACTTTTTTCAGCACAAAAATAGGTGTTTAAAATGCAGAAAAGATGCACTTTGTAAATGAAAGAAATTTTTTTCTATCATGATGATATTTCTTGTATAAAGGTGTAAAAGTACATAAACAATTTACATGCATAATAATTAGTTTTAAAGCTCAACCGTTTATTTGATGTACATAAAATGTGATTCATAATCATGGAAATCTGTTTTGAAACACATCATTAAATTCTTGAATGCAATTACTGTTTTATTTCCAAATAAAAGCTTTAATAAAAGGTCAAAAAAAGGAAGGAAAAAAAAAGGTCCTGTGAAATATCTTCAATATTTTAAAAATGAACAAACTCCAGCATAAGGTGTATGTATATGGGTAAAAAATGTGTAAATAATTTTCAAAAATTATGGCTAAATAAATCTTAAGATTATATAGAAAAATGACTGAGAAGAAAAAACAAGAGTGCAGTGATGCCACAATATACGCCGCCACAAAATATAAAGACCAAGAGGGGTCTTTAAATTATTGCTTTTAACATTTCTGTAAGCATAACCTCATAATGAAGTCTGTAAGTCCAATTAATTTAGCTGAACAGAGATAGAACCCTAAAAATGCTTCCAATATGACAGTAGGTCAAATAGCAGTATCAATTTGAATCCTTTTTTCTTTCTCCCCAATAACTCTTGCAAAAATCACTGTACCAGAAAATCCTTGCCTTATGCACTTTTACCTGTTTAGAAACTTGAGTTGTGTTTTAAAGAGACCATGTTTAGAAAGGCATAACTATTGCAAATATTGATGAACATCAAAGCCCCTGCTTTGTGCATATCTACCCAGTATAGTAATGACACTGCCCAAGTTTTGAAAAGATTAGGTCAGAAACATACAAGAAATTGCATTCACAAAGCTGAAATATCAATCAGCTAAAAAGACTAAGTTTCAGGGGACACAAATCTTACAAAAATTAATGTACCGGAAAATCACCACTTCATGCACATCTACCAATTATTGTAATGATATTGACCAAGTTTTGAAAAGATTCATTCAGAAATGTAGGAGGAGTTGCGTTCACAAGGCTGCAATATCAATCAGCTACAGAGACTAAGTTTCAAGGTACACAAATCTTGTAAAAATCAATGAACCATAAAATCGCCACTTCATGCACATTTACCCATTAAAGTAATGACATTGACCAAGTTATAAAAAGATTCATTCAGAAATGTAGGAGGAGTTGCGTTCACACGGCTGCAATATCATTCAGCTACAGAGACTAAGTTTCAAGGGACACAAACCTTGTAAAAATCAATGAACCGGAAAATCACCACTTCATGCACATCTACCCATTATAGTAATGACATTGACCAAGTTATAAAAAGATTCATTCAGAAATGTAGGAGGAGTTGCGTTTACAAGGCTGCAATATCAAACAGCTACAGAGACTAAGTTTCAAGGGACACAAATCATGTAAAAATCGATGAACCGGAAAATCGCCACTTCATGCACATCTACCCATTATAGTAATGACACTGACCAAGTTATAAAAAGATTCATTCAGAAATGTAGGAGGAGTTGCGTTCACAAGGCTGCAATATCATTCAGCTACAGAGACTAAGTTTCAAAGGGACACAAATCATGTAAAAATCGATGAACCGGAAAATCGCCACTTCATGCACATCTACCCATTATAGTAATGACATTGACCAAGTTATAAAAAGATTCATTCAGAAATGTAGGAGGAGTTGCGTTCACAAGGCTGCAATATCATTCAGGTACAGAGACTAAGTTTCGAAGGGACACAAATCTTGTAAAAATCAATGAACCGGAAAATCGCCACTTCATGCACATCTACCCATTATAGTAATGACATTGACCAAGTTTTGAAAAAATTCATTCAGAAATATAGGAGGAGTTGCGTTCACAAGGCTGCAATATCATTCAGCTACAGAGACTAAGTTTCAAAGGGACACAAATCTTGTAAAAATCAATGAACCGGAAAATCGCCACTTCATGCACATCTACCCATTATAGTAATGACATTGACCAAGTTTTGAAAAGATTCATTCAGAAACGTAGGAGGAGTTGCGTTCACAAGATATGGACGTACGGACGTACAGACGGAGAAGATGACGCCAATATACGACCGCCTCCGGTGGCGTATAAAAATGACAAATGTCATTTTTTTTTAAAATTTGTTCTGTTCACAATAAGTGTAAAAAAAAAAAACACTAAAGGGAGACAATTAAAAAGTAACCCTGATTATCATTACAATACTGCAACTCACAATTTATTTTTAATTCAATTTTCATATTCATTACCTCAAATAATTGGAGTTATTTGGATATGAAATAAAGGGAGGTAATACAAAATTGGACGAGGTACTGTAAAGTTATTTTAAAGTAAAATTTAGTTTCTGCACTTTCATAGCTGTTGTCTTCTTATATATGAAATTCAAAGTCAAAACTGTAGAAAAGTTTTCAAGTATGTAGTAAAAAAATTATTCTCTGGACATAAATTCATTGTAATACATTTGTAATACATGTATCAAACTAGAGCTCCGCAGAGTGGCACAAATGCTTGTCTGTTTTACATGTCAACAAAAGAGGTCCATATTTGCGATTTCAAGTAAGAAAACCATAAGGTGTGAAGAGTAAATGTAAGTATGAAAAAGAAAAAAAAATACACAGTGTAGAAGAAATGTAATTGCTTTGAACATACAATTTTAACAAAATTTCTAAGTTAAAAAGGGGCATAACTCCAAAAATTTTGCTTTCAGAATAATGCCCCTTGTTTTACAATTTCGCCTTGTCATGATTATCAAGCCTCCCAAGTTTTGTGTTGATAACTTAGTTTTCAAGACTTTCTACTTAATAAGTAATTCTGACCAAAATTCTAAGTTAAAAAGGGACGTAACTCAGAAAATATAGCTTTCAGAATAATGCCCATTGTATAAAAACTGCACCTTGTCATGATAATAAAGTATTCTAAGTTTTGTGTTGATACCTTTAATGGTCTTTGAGAAATAAGCTACATTAAAGTTTTTGCATGACAACAACAGTGGCGAGATCATAATAGACTTTTTCTTTGAAACAGACATGCTAATTCAAAAATTGGTCTCGGTAAAAGTTACAGTTCCTGGTTTCTGCATTTCCCAATCTCACCATCTACTTATATTTTATGTTTTGCATTAGCCTTGGGTAGTCGATGCTCATATTGTACTGCTTCTGACAGTCAGTCCTGAAGGATAAAGGAAAGGCTTACATAAGCTCAAAAGATAAGTAGTATATTTGTCACATATAATATGATCAGGTTTCTTAAATTTCAACAAACAAAAATTCATTTGACAACAAGAAAATGTGTCTGCAACATTGATGCCACGCTTGCATAATGTTGGTCACAACATAGTATTTGCCTTTGTATTTAAAAGTTTATATCTTGATGTACATTATGTATCAAGTTTCATGATGATGTGAATTCATCTACATCGAAGAAAAAAAAAGGCTTAAACATAAAGTTAAACCTGAGGCAGGACAACTTATTTCACCATGTTCATTCAAGTGTTTAATATATGTCACAGCCAAAAACATTTAAAAATTAAATAGTTCATATCAAGGTGTTCATTTGTAAAAATTTTCATGAAGATGTGATATCATCTTAAAAAAAAAACAAGAGGCCCATGATAGCCCTAAATCGCTCACCTGAGATAAATAGGTTGACCCAAGGAACATCTGTACCAATTTATTTTAAAATCTGGCCAGTAGTTTTGAAGAAGATGATTTTTAAAGTTTTCATTTTTTTTTCTTCTTTTTGCTGCCATGGCAACCAGAGTTCTACATGGATCAAGTTTATTTTAGGAACTTTTGTGAAGGTTGACCCAAGGATCATTCCTGCCAAATTTAATCAAATTCTGTCCAGTGGTTTCAGAGGAAATGTTGTTTAAAGTTTTCCCTATATACATATAAGGCAAATAAGAATATGATTTTTAAAGTTTTCATTTTTTTTTCTTTTTGTTGCCATGGCAACCAGAGTTCTACATGGATCAAGTTTATTTTAGCAACTTTTGTGAAGGTTGACCCAAGGATCATCCCTGCCAAGTTTAATCAAATTCTGTCCAGTGGTTTCAGAGGAGATGTTGTTTAAAGGTTTCTCTATATACAAGGCAAATAAGCCCCGCCCCTGGCGGCCATGTTTTTTTACAGATCGGAATAATTTTAGCAACTTTGGTAGAGGTTGACCAAAGGAACATCTGTACCAAATTATTTTGAAATCTGGCCAGTAGTTTTGAAGGAGATGATTTTTAAAGTTTCAAATTTTTCTTTTTGTAGCCATGGCAACCAGAGTTCTTCATTGATCAACTTTATTTTAGCAACTTTTGTAGAGCCTCACCCAAGGAACATTCCTACCAAGTTTCATTAAATTCTGTCCAACGGTTTCAGAGGAGATGTCGTTAAAAGCAAATTGTTGACAACGGACGACGACGGACGACGACGGACGAAGGGCGATCACAAAAGCTCACCTTGAGCACTTTGTGCTCAGGTGAGCTAAAAAAAGCTAAAAAAGTAATGGCAAACCTGAGGTGTGATGAACGGACACACAGACTTAAAATCTACCCCCCCACACACACACCTGCCTATGGGTTATAGGCATAAACAAGAGGCCCATGATGGCCCTAAATCGCTCACCTGAGATAAATAGGTTGACCCAAGGAACATCTGTACCAATTTATTTTAAAATCTGGCCAGTAGTTTTGAAGAAGATGATTTTTAAAGTTTTCATATTTTTTTTCTTTTTGTTGCCGTGGCAACCAGAGTTTTATATGGATCAAGTTTATTTCAGGAACTTTTGTGAAGGTTGACCCAAGGATCATTCCTGCCAAGTTTAATCAAATTCTGTCCAGTGGTTTCAGAGGAAATGTTGATTAAAGTTTTCCCTATATACATATAAGGCAAATAAGCCCCGCCCCTGGCGGCCATGTTTTTTACGGTTTGAAATTTTTTTTAGAAACTTTGGTAGAGGTTGACCTAAGGAACATCTGTACCAATTTATTTTAAAATCTGGCCAGTAGTTTTGAAAAAGATGATTTTTAAAGTTTTTATATTTTTTTTTCTTTTTGCTGCCATGGCAACCAGAGTTCTACATGGATCAAGTATATTTTAGGAGCATTTGTGAAGGTTGACCCAAGGATCATTCCTGCCAAATTTAATCAAATTCTGTCCAGTGGTTTCAGAGGAAATGTTGTTTAAAGTTTTCCCTATATACATATAAGGCAAATAAGAATATGATTTTTAAAGTTTTCATATTTTATTTCTTTTTGTTGCCATGGCAACCAGAGTTCTACATGGATCAAGTTTATTTTAGCAACTTTTGTGAAGGTTGACCCAAGGATCATCCCTGCCAAATTTAATTAAATTCTGTCCAGTGGTTTCAGAGGAGATGTTGTTTAAAGGTTTCTCTATATACATATAAGGCAAATAAGCCCCGCCCCTGGCGGCCATGTTTTATTACGGATCGGAATAATTTTAGCAACTTTGGTAGAGGTTGACCCAAGGAACATATGTACCAATTTATTTTAAAATCTGGCCAGTAGTTTTGAAGAAGATGATTTTTAAAGTTTTCATTTTTTTTCTTTTTGTTGCCATGGCAACCAGAGTTCTACATGGATCAAGTTTATTTTAGCAACTTTTGTGAAGGTTGACCCAAGGATCATCCCTGCCAAGTTTAATCAAATTCTGTCCAGTGGTTTCAGAGGAGATGTTGTTTAAAGGTTTCTCTATATACATATAAGGCAAATAAGCCCTGCCCCTGGCGGCCATGTTTTTTTACGGATCGGAATAATTTTAGCAACTTTGGTAGAGGTTGACCCAAGGAACATCTGTACCAAATTATTTTGAAATCTTGCCAGTTGTTTTGAAGGAGATGATTTTTAAAGTTTTCAAATTATTTTTCTTCTTGTAGCCATGGCAACCAGAGTTCTTCATGGATCAACTTTATTTTAGCAACTTTTGTAGAGCCTCACCCAAGGAACATTCCTGCCAAGTTTCATTAAATTCTGTCCAGCGGTTTCAGAGGAGATGTCGTTTAAAGCAAATTGTTGACGACAGACGAAGGGCAATCACAAAAGCTCACCTTGAGCACTTTGTGCTCAGGTGAGCTAAAAAAATGGATAAAACCTATGCATACACAGAAGCACACTGTGTGACATTCCAGTTATTTGCGTTGATGAAGTATATTATGCAACAAGTACTTACATAAAGTATGGACACTCTGTACAGATCTTCACTTCCAGTAACCTGACCTCTTGTAGATGATTGTTCATTTGTTGATGGATGATAGAATCTGTTGTACAGTTTTCATCTGTTCAAAAATGGATCAAATAGACACATGCCACTAAAGTAACATTTCAAATCAAGTAATGTGCATGTACATGTACTTGCATAATATTGTTTGAATACTGTAATCAAGTCTATTTAATCAATCATACCCTTAAGTCAAAAGAATGTAACAAAATAATCTGGACTCAAATAGGTACACTTTAATAATATTTATGCACTACCTGTGACTCAAGATCATGTATTCTCTTCTGTAACTTACTGATCAATTCCTAGCAGTAACACTAATGGGGTCTGCTTTCGGGTGAATTCATTTGACAGTTTTTAATTATGGAAGAAGTAGCAAGCACTCAGAAAAGGAGAGATGGTGGACCAGTGACCTTAATTTAGTTTCATTCCAATACTTTGAACAGTTTTCTAATAATGAGCTATGGTTATAGTGCTAGGAGATGCTAGAAGAGAAAAAGAAAACAGATACACAGATATTTCAATTTAGAAAAATTAAAATTCAAGGAATTTATGATGACCTCCTTGCTTTTTACCTCAAATAGCAGTGTACTAGTCTGTGACAGGGGTGCAGCTGTAATATGGCTTGTAACAAGGGCTGCAGTGATGAGGTTTTCGACAGGGGCTTCTGTGATGTGATCTGCAACAGGGGCTGGTGTGTCATGGTGTACCGTTGTTACATGGTATGTAGCAGGGGCGGCTGCTCTTATGTCATCTGTGACAAGGGCAGCTGTGATGTGGCAGGCGGACACGAAAACGTTACGGACAGACAGACAGACAGACGAAGACCATTCCTATAACCCCCCTCCCGCTTCGCGGCGGGTGATTAATAATGTTAATATTATGGTCTCTAAAAGACGTGTAACTTGGTAGGGATTTTTCATCCGGTTAAGCAGGGTTACCAAATATTATACATGTATCTGAGTACCGGAGTAAATGAACAAAGCCTACATTTGAAAAGTCATTTATTGATATCGATCTTTAAATAGTCATGTAATACATTACCACGATCTAGGAATGTAAATGAAAACGCAAATGGATAATTCATATTTATTTCATACTTTTTATCTTCAAATGCATAAAAGATCAACATATGCAATCTATAAATCAAGGAGCAATATATATCTTAACTGAAAGCATTTACCTGTTTGATAAGGATCAGCCCTCCTTTAATTATTAACAGGTTTCACATACATTCATATAAAATCACCAAAAAAGACATTCTGTCCCTTCGTTAATGTTAGCATGATAATGCCAAGATCAGATTAACAATTGGACGCTAATTTCCTGAAAACAAGTTTGTAGACCAATACCTGTCATATCAAAACGTCATTTTGTCCAATCCTTAATGTTAGTATCATAATGCCAAAGTCAGGTTTTGAGGCAGATTTCCTGACATTAAGTTTGGAGACCAAAACCTGTCACATCAAAAAGACATTTTGTTCCATCCTTAATGTTAGTATGATAATGCCAAAACAAGATTTAAAATTGGAGGCAGATTTCTTGACAGATTTCTGACACTAGTTTGGAGACCAAAACCTGTCACATTTGTCCCACTATTAATGTCTAAATCAGATCTACAACTGGTGGCAGATTTGCATTAGAAGTTCTTTAATGCAGCTATTATTTCAAAATATTTCCTTTAAAAAATGTGTTTTGAGTTTTTTAACTAGATTTTCCCCCATTGAAATGGCCTAATTACTGCCTATACTTGTTCACTTCAAGTAATAAATTAATTTTTACTCAACATTCTATATGGATATCGAAGAATAAGAGAAAAATCTTTAAAAAAAAAAATGTTTTTTCTAGTTTGTACAACACAGTTAAGGACGTTTTCGGTAGTAATTTATGCGCATCACTTAAGCGCATCTAGGGGAGATAATCGTCGACATTTACTCTTCAAAAAGGAGATAGTTGAATAGCATTCGGACATTTCACTTTGCGTTTAAGTCTTCAATTACGATGAGCCAACAACTACGGATACGCGGTCAGTTTGTTAAACTAGATGTGGGTGTTCCTCAGAACACTTGTGTCGCCTGCATTTAAGCATGTTTGATGAAAGAATTGACTAGAAAATCGATCTTTTGACAAATTATTGATAAAGCATAATCTATTTTGTGAGGTACAAAATAACACCAAATCACACACACACACACACACACACATATATATATATATATATATATTTTTTTTTTTTTGGGGGGGGGGGGGGGGGGGGGGGCGGGGAATAAAATATTCAAACAGTGCAATATGTAATAATTTTCCCGAGCACTTTCGACTATACAGTCTTCATCAGAGGAGTGTCAGAATGACTATGAATTCAAAACATTAACTGTAAGAAAAATTATGACGTCATTAAGCACTTATGACGTTAATTATATATATGTTGCAAGTTTGTAGTCATCATTATCATTATTGAGTTATCATTCTTGTGTACTGCGTGTTATGCACCACACAAGAATTAAATCCAAAAAAATAAACAAAAGGAAATAACTCCAAAAATACAACAGTTATCATTCTTGCACAATGCACTCCATGAGATCTTTCCATCTATGAAGTTTCAAAGCAATATCTCAAATACTTTTTATGTTATGCTCCTGACAAAAATAAAGACTGAGAATCAACAAAGGACAATAACTCAGGAGAAAAGAAAGTGAGAGTTATCATTTATGTGAACTGCACTCCTCTTCAATGAGATCTATCTATCTATAAAGTTTTAAGTCAGCACCTCAAATACTTTTTGAGTTATGCCCTGGACAAAAAAAATTTACAAAGGGCAATAACTCAGAAAATATTAAAGTCAGAGTTATCATTCTTGTGCACTGCACTCCACCTCAATGTGATCTATCCATGTTTTAAGTTTCAAGGTGATACCTCAAATACTTTTTGAGTTATGGTCCGGACAAAAATAAAATCTCAGAATCAACAAAGGGTAATAACTCAGAAAATACGAAAGTCAGAGTTATCATTCTTGTGCACTGCACTCCACCTCAATGTGATCTATCCATGTTTTAAGTTTCAAGGTGATACCTCAAATACTTTTCGAGTTATGCTCCGGACAAGAAAGTGTGACGCCGACGACGACGCCGACGGACAAAGTGATCCCTATGTGTCTGCCATGCTATGCAGGCGACACAAAAATCAAAGAAAGAACGATCTGATAGAATAAGAGCAGCATCCCAGCTGTACCGTCAACCTGTTAAATCAATTTCTTTGGATGATAATGGATATTTAAAAAGAATTTTTATGATTTTTTTTTATAGTTTTGGCAAATTGGTTACCATGGAAATTTCATTTTTACAAAAAAAGTAGCCCGACAACCTTACTTTTTCTTTTCATTTTTAAACTCGCCATTAAATTCTACTATGGATATCAAAAAATAAAAACATTCTATAAAAAGGATTATTATTTAATCTTTATTTATTTGCAGAACATGTGTGTTTTTTCTTTCATTTTTACCCTGTGAGGAAATTCAAAATGGCTGTATTGTGTTGAAAAAATGTACAGATGGAAAAATTACTTAATTATACCATAAAATAAAGTTATTTTGTGTGCAAATTCATGTTTGTTATGTTTGTGTAAAATATCTGGAATATTTTAAGTAACTTGAATAAATTAGGCCATTTTGTAGGATTTCACCAAATTGGTTAGCATGGAAACTTCATTTTTACTAAAAAAGTAGCTCGACAACCTTACTTTTTCTTTTCATTTTCGAACTCGCCATTGAATTCTACTACGGATGTCAAAAAATTAGAAAATTCTATGAAAGGATTATTATTGTAGAAATCTGTAGAAATCGTCCTTAAACATTTTTTTTAAGTTCAACAAATCTCATCCCACTTGTGTATTGTATAAAAAATATCTTCCTGACATGCATTCATATCAATATGTAACATTGCACGTAGGTGTGACTTTCATACTAACCCTAACATCCAGACTCTTATCAACAATTACACAATCATATGTATATCAACAGATTGGATTCTTTAATATTTACAAAAAGACATGAAAATAAAAAGATAAAAAATATTTTGGTCATTTAGTAATAACATTTGATAAAACAAGTGTCAGCCAATGACACATTCATTGAACAGCCCTGTTCTACTTGAAGCAAGACATTCATTGAACAGCCCTGTTCTACTTAAAGCTCAGACATTCATGGAACAGCCCTATTCTACTTGATGCTCAGACACTTATTGAACAGCCCTGTTCTACTTGAAGCTCAGACGCTTCCACTGAACTGCCCTATGCTATTTTATAAAGCTCACGGATTTAGGACAGATTCGTTGTTTTGTTTTGCTACATCTACATCCTTCAAATAGACTGCCATTCATTCAGGGACTATGTGAGCATGTGGCAGACCCTCAGGATATTACAAGGACTTGGAGAAAATCAGTGCAACTGTTTCTTTATATACGTTGTTACCGTACTGTTGCATTATACCATGTTTTGTTCTAAAACGACTGATGCATGCCAAATCATCAAATTTCAGTTGTTTACACAAAATTAATATTGCTTAATGATACCATACAATTTATATCATTTCACATAAACAATATGTATTTTAGAATATTTCAATATTTCAATCAGCTATTTGTCCTGCAGCGGTGTCAATTATGACAAGTGTACTTGGCAGTTAGGGAAATATATATTTCTGTAACTTTATTAAAAAAAACATCATTTTCATTCTTTTTTTCAAAATAAGAAACTATATGTTTAGAGCCTGTACTACAGTATAACAACCATATTGGGGTCCAAGTCTAGGTACTGCATAATATTGGAACAAATCATTATCATGTGAAAGAGCGCCATTAGTAAACTGTACACATCACAAAAGATTTTATGTCCGATGCTGGACCACACTTTATTGGATTCCACATTAAATTGAGTCAGCTTCAGTGGATCAACACTATATTGACACTGGGTGCCAAATGTAATGAAAAAATCTAAAAGTATAACAGGACTAGTCAATGACAAATGTCAAACTGAACTGTAGTACTTGTTCCCAAATACTGATTAATACTCCTATTTTGTAATTTGATAATAGTTATAATAATAACAAAAGCAAAGCAAAACATATGAAATACTGAAAAATTTAGAGGGAAAATCTAATACTTTGTGAAAACTGAAATACAGAAGGGTATGTTCTTTATCAAAATGTCAACAGTAAGACTGGAACCAATTAAATACAAATTATAAAAACAAAACATAAATTTTTAAAAAAAATAATAAATGAAGAAAATAGAAATATGGTAATTAAAGATTGCAGGCAAAATATGTGTACAGTCAAAGCATTGTATAGGCATTGTCATATATATGCCATGTATAATTTGCATCAAATTACCATCATAACAAACGTTCTGGTCTCTGTATACATAATCACAGATTTTGGTTCCCACAATGTCATGATTTCAAAATGAGTTTTGAAAAAGTTGCTGGATCCAGCCTCTAAGTCTAAAAGATCCCAGAGTCAGGTTACAGCAGCATCTGTAACAGGGAACCAGCATTTAACAACAGGAAATAAGTAAACACATGGTCAATATTGCAGTTCTCTGACATTTTATATTTAATTCCTATATATTTTTCATTTTAATTTCTTATTCAATGTATGTCTATCATTTATCATTTTCAACTATTATTTTTACAATTTTTGTTTACAAATGTTTAATTTATGCAAAATTCTATCTGGTTTTGAAACAAATCATATACATTTATATGTGTAATAAGAAGATGTATATCATCATTTGTTAAATGCCATCATTTGTTAAATTAAGATAGTTAAGACACATATGCATTATAGCTTAATGACAATATAAAACTGCCCTAATATGCTTCGAGGCACAATAATACATGTATCTACAAAAAATAGATTTGCATGAAAAAGAAATTGTGTTTCATTATATTAGCAGTATAATAAATAAATGTTGTTGTTGAATTGGGGTATACCGTCGCTGCGATAGTATTTCAATCATATAGCGACGTCCAGCTAATTACAGGTGGAGGAAGACCCCGAGTACAGAGGTACCCGAGTAGAACCACTGACCGACCGCAAGCCAGCTGGAAGGCTTCCTCATAATAAATAAATACCGGTACTAATTGTGATTAAACAGAAAATGAGGTTTATATCCCATAGACCAATGAATTAGGCATAATTTAAAACAAGAGGGCCATGATGGCCCTGGATCGCTCACCTGAGTATAGGATTACCCAAGGAACATCTGTACCAAAACGTTTTGAAATCTGGCCAATAGTTTTGAAAGAGATGATATTTAAAGTTTTCATATTTTTTTCTTTCTGTTGCCATGGAAAACAGAGTTCTACATGGATCAAGTTTATTTTAGCAACTTTTTGTGATGGTTCACCCAAGGTCATCATCATCCTTGCCAAGTTTAATCAAAATCTGTCCAGCAGTTCCAATGATGAAAAAGCATATTTATGCATAAACAATTTTGCTAGGAACCAAATGTTGCATTGCAAGCACAATAACATTGACATGGTAAAAATAAGCACACACAAAAGGAGACATGTATGACATACAAATAAAGAATCATGTTTAAAGATATTGTATTTTCAAACATACCATCAAAAGAAGAGAAGCATAAGATATCTTACAATGGAACTTGAAGGATGGACTTACAATGATGTGTAATACAACATGTTTATTTCCAATTTTATTGCCTTAGCTATATATATTTTTAAACTACATTTATATTATACTATCTGTTTATATTCCTTTTTTTCACTCTTTAGTTTACCCCATGAATATCCACATACAAATTCATGACTTGATGAATATCAATTTACTGAAATTCAAATGGTATATGAAACAATGGATTTTTCTTTACCTAACACGAATGGAGGAGACCCTTAACAGACAGTTCCTACACTGAGGTGTCTAATCTTGCTCTGCTCTATTTGCCAATGCATCAAAATGAGCTGAAGGGTTAACCCTTTCCCTCATAGAGGAAACCATGAAAAAACCTATGCAAACAACATAAAACCAGATCAGCCTGCGAGTAACTCGCAGGCTGATTAGGTTTTATGCTGTTCACTGCTCCTCAGTGGTCTGGAAATGAGGACTTTATAATTAAATTTGGTAAGGTTTAACTGTGGTTTTCTGCAGATCAGGCTTTATGTGGTACCTATTGAGTGCGTCAAAATGAGTCTATATGAGGGAAAGGGTTATTAAGATGGTTTACACATGAGGCATGATACAAATCATCTAGAAGTTTGTCATAATCTGTCCTTGTGTGCTTAGGGTGTTTGACACTATCATCATATAAAGTAAGACTTGTACTGACAAACTAACAAGGAACATACAATATGCCACAAATATTTGTACAAACAATAACAACAAAAATTATAAATACACCTACATGATGAAACAAGAAATCGTAGCAGAATACATAAATATTCAAGAAAATTAAGCATAAATGATCACTAAAATATTAAACAAGTAGAAAACACTATACAATGTTCACAGAAGCTGTATTACATCTAAAAAGAGCATGCATTGTCTTAATGTTCAGCAAATCTTGATTACATACAGAAAAAGTGAGTGACTTACAAAGTTATCCCCCTTTCTCATCGTAAAAAGAGTTATTTTCCCTTCTCATCTATTATAGTACTTCAAATATAGCTGTAAGTGATAAAGGGTCAAACATGTTTCCATGGAAATATAATAACAGAGACCTAATATGATTGGTATTTACTTTTTATTTAACTTAAATACATGTAACACAGAAACAAGAAAAAAAGACAATATTAATTAATTATTTATCAGTGCTTTATTAATTCTACTTTTTTAGCATTGCTAATTGTAGGAAATGAAGTATACATGTACTAGGACAGGTACTATAAGTTAATGGTACAGTCTTCATTACGATAAACTTTTCCATAAATCAGTCTTCATCAATAGTTAATTTTACAAAATAATTACAGAACTAATTAGCCTTTATTAGTTAGCATTACAGATTTAATGGTCTCCATTACAGTTCACTTTACAAATTAATTTGTCTTCATTAGTTCGCATTACAGATTATGGTCTCCATTACAGTTACTTTACAGATTACAGTCTTCATTTCAGTTCACTTTACCGATTTATTACAATTCATATTTCAAAAACATGTATACTTTCAGTGTTTTATTTATTAAATGTCTTTACTAAATAAAGCTTACAATAATCAGACAACTTTGGGTTTTTTTCTGTTACCAGCAGGAGGATTTAGATAATTATGAGCTGATAATGACACCATCATTTCAGATGCATTATTTTCTCATTTCAGTAATACTCCATGTATTTCCAATTAATTCAAATTAAAAATCTCCATTTGTGACTGAGCATAAAATTTTGTCTAACACAGAAATTTTAACCCAACAAAAAAATGAATAAAGAGGTACATTGTCAGAAAAACCATGTTTGCTCAATACGCTTTGCTTCTTAATCAACCGTGGGATATTTTTTATGGTTAGCAAAACTTCGTACTCATGAATAATTAATTAGGAATTTCATTGGATCCGTTGCAGAGGCAGCATGGCGACAGTAGAGATCATTTGACCAGTAAAACGTTCAGGATTTTGGTAAGTCAGCTTTGTTCTACAATGTAGAGTTGACATCATGCTCCTCGTCTAAGAGTAGCAGTTAATCTTGCGGGAAAAATGAGTCAGCTTTTGCTTTTGTAATTTCAATGAAGAGTATTCAAAGTACTTTGTGTGATTTCATTGGTCAGCAAGTAGCTGATTAATATTTATGAAAACTAAGTTTTGCTAGCTCAGAATCCTACAGTGTATACAGAAGTGATAACGGCAAAAATACCATGGGTTTTCAATGACGAAGAAGGTACTGACAAGAAATCTTTAAAAGAAGGGTAACAAAATACATTTTTGCGATGGAAAGAGCAGGTACAAATGTATGATGATGTTGACAACATGAACAGGAAATGGAAATTTACCTTCAACAGGACAGCAAACAAGGTTCCGAAAATGAAGTAAGGCACAAATGTGATTGGCCCTGTCTTTTTAACTTTCCTTTTTGTGATCCATTGAACAAAACTCCTCTTTTTCTCAGAGAAAGGCGGATAACGGATGCTGAATAAGGCAAAAACAAACACAGGTTGAGTATTTTGGTTATATACAGGCCAGGATCAGTGCTACATGTACCTGTAATGGCCACCAGTTCTTGAAAATACCAAATGTATGTTAGCATGATTTGTAAACTCAAACTTAATCAAGATCATTTGATTCAGTAGTATTTAAGTATGGTATGGGTGTGAGCTTACAATCATACTAAGGTATTTTTTCCAGAACTGAGGGCCAGGAACTTATTTAATCTATCAATATTCTGAATGTTGGACCCAGACTCTGGAAATGCACATTTTCACAGACTAAAATTTTTAATATATCAGTGACAAAAATTGCATTTTTTGATGAACAGAGACACAATCCTTTCTTTTCTCTTTTAATATTTAGAATGGTGAGCCTGAGTCTAGACTATAGATTGATTGATAGATTAGATTAGACAGGATCCGAGGATTCTGATAGATGCCTCATTATTTTTAATGCAATATCTCTGATGAATAAAACTTGTCCTGTGTACTTGTCTGGTTATCTTTAAAAAGATTTCAGTCTTATGCCTCATAATGAACGTACCTCAAATGAAATAAGAACCTACTTAGAATTACTGGAATATTGATTTGTTTACAGAGATTCAATGCAACTGTATTTGCTAGAATATTTCTATTTGCTTTTTATTATTACTATTCATTATTCCAATCCTGAAAATCTCTGATAAACAAGTTCCCCCACCCCCAACCAAAAAATAAAGAATTTCAAGAAAAATGAAATGAGAAATACAATCATATTCATGCTTGATAGCATCTAATTAGTGTTGTTTATGTTTTTTCTTCTTAAATGCATATGAATCATGCTTCTTCTTTCTTTAAAAGTAAGATAACCGATGGACATATTCAATATTCTTCTGCTCTTGTTTTGAGGAAAAAAAAGAGAACCATCAAAATCAGAATACTGTTTGTCAGAACACAGAATGAATCCAATATACAAATATGAAATATGTGTTCAAAACTTCCATAGAAAAATACTGTATGCTCACATTACCGATACTTGAATACATGTATGTAAAAGATACATGTTTATACATGTGTTTTGATAATATTTTATTCAGAGTGACTGAGTCCTCCACAGTGACCTCCCTTGGACAACAGGCCATATATTGTTCTCAAAAATAAAATATGGTACTTATGTATGGTTTTCAAACTCTGCACATTAATTTCAATAGGGATTTCAGTACTATACTCAAATTTGAGCCCGAGATTGTTTTCCAGACCATGGGGCCTGCTATCACGTGATAGTCACATGATGGATGTCAAAATAGGGGAAATAATTCTTGTTGTTGTTGCTGTGTTGGAGATGGAGTTAATTTGTGTAAGAAACCTGTTTGGAATATTAAAAGGATTTAACAAATTATTATTTATCTCAAGCAACCATGATGAAAGTTTTGAACATTGAATACATATATCAGTCTGTACATTGGTTTGTGCTTAAACAAAATCACAGGAACAAGTGTTGAAAAACCTACCACCGTAAAAATGTTACAAATCTGAAATCAAACACTGTTGAACCATGATCAGTCTTCACATGTGACACAGATGTTATAATTTAACAATATCATCTCAGCACATTTATACCATGTTTGTTGCCCTTTGTCCTACCACACCACACCACACAATTTATTTTCATAAAAAATGGATCAAAGATAGGGACAAGGCAAACACTTATCCTAATTCTTGAGTCCTCTTTAACCTGACCTGACATTGATGTTATTACATGGGCAGGAGACATAAAAAACAATCAGTATGTTCCTAATAAATGTAAGCCAAAATGTTGAAATTTAAGGGGCCATATAGCTTTACAACATAGGGAGTTCAGTCTAGATATGAAACATATCTAATTGGTATGAAAAAAATTAAATGGATATTTTAACCCTTAAACCTCATTAATATTCTTGTACTACCAGTAATTCATGAATATTCATGTACTACTGGTAATTCATGAATATTCATGTTACTAGTAACAGTAATTCATGAATATTCATGCACTATCGGTAATTCATGAATATTCATGTACTACCGGTAATTTATTAATATGACTTGATTAGTATTACTTGATTGAATTTGAAATGGTATAGAAACAATGAACTTTTCTTAGACATACGACTGTGTAGAATCTGAGCTACAATACTGCCTGAGCAAAAAAGGGAGACCCTGATTAGACAGGTCATGGATGCTCTGTTTGCCAAGGCAGACATATCATATTAAATACTAACCAATTTACAAAGATATATGTATTAAAGGAAAAAATATGTGAACTTCAAAGCTAGGGCTGACCATAAAACTGTTCCAGCTCCTTCTATATGCTCTTAGAATAGTTTTGCAATCAGCCCTCCCAATACTAAGACAATGAGACAGGAAAGACAACAAGAGATATAAACACTACATTCATAAAAGAACATGCCACACCCATGTGTAAATGCTATAAACATTCCATCTCAATGCTGACATCACACCTTAAATCATGATATAACACAGCTGGTTCCCTTTGGCTGCTTCCCGTGCCCCTGTACCATCTGTACAGTCCGCAACTTGCCGTTCGAAAATGGTGGATAACGCACTCTGAGTTAGAGGAAACACAAATATTCTTTTGTAATTTCTCTTTTCCTTTTATTTTTTTTTGGATAGATTTCTCTTTTTTCAGCTTTTACATAACATATTTTCACATGGAATAAATATTCATAAAAGTAATGAAATGCATTGTACACTTTCTCCATTTTCAAGAACACAAATCTTATTTAATTGTAAAATTTATAATTAAAGGAAAGGTTAAAAAAATTTTTTAAAAAATCTGAGCAACTACCTTATATGATCCTTTCAAGGAGCTCTCTGATCTGGGTCTGCTCTGTTTACTTTGGCATTAAAATACATCTACATGTGGCAAAGGTCTAAAGACCACTGCTAAGATTTGCATTCCTTGAACCTAAGCTCTCAACATAAACTTACTTTAATTATTTGAATTATCTCCATTCAATTTTTTTTTTAATAATGTGAATTATACACAAAAATATATGCCAAACTTATTTTATCAGAAAGACTGAGCCAAGTATTGTACCCCCCCCCCCCCACATACACACTATAAAAAAGTGCAGATTATATTCAAATATTTGTATGTATAAGATTTTTGTTTTTGGATGCTGGATCCTCACTCAGGATAAATGAGACAACATTAAAGTAGAAACACGAGAAATGAAATTGAAAGCATTCTATTCCTCGACTTTTCCTTGGCCCAATTTCAATTTTTAATGACCACTGATTTTTCTTTTTTTCAAAGTTTAATTGTATCTTGGCAAAAGTTAACTTGAGAAATGCATGAGCAATTTTTGAATTTTTTGTTTCAGAAAAAATAAAAAAAATAAAAAATTTGTAAACGGTTTTAATTTCATGTGTGAAATCTAGCAATTTCACAAGTGTTTTATTATTCTAATAATTAAAGAATAAATTGCCTTAGTCATTTAATCTTTATCCTGCTGTTCAAATTAATTCTCACAAAATTCCCTGAATTTCCCAAGACATTTTTTTTTTTGCCTGACTGTGAAAACCCTGATTGAGACACATAACTACTCCAATCAATATCTGAATAGACAATCTAATGTTGACTGTTTCAACAATGTGGCACATGTGTAGACTGATCTAGGGTTTGCAGCACTCAACAGTAGCATAAGAATACATAGGTAAAATCTTTGAATCACAAATATCCTGTTTAACTGGTTATAAGCATGCAGAGGTTATCATAATGTTATTATTATAACTTAACATACTCCTTAACCCTATTTAAGTACAAATTAATGACTTGATGAATCAAATATTAATAAACAGAAACTAAACAAGTATATACTGCAATAGATTTTTCTTTGTTGTACAGAATGTGTAGAATCTGAGCTACAGAGGCGACCTTTATCAGATAGCTCCTTGAAAAAGTTGTCTAATCTGGGTCTGCTCTGTGTGTCAAGGCATCCAAACACATATGTACATGTATGAGGTAGTTCTGATATATGTTTTACCCTCATGATTCAAGTGTGTTTCCAAGTTTTCATTAATTATGAAATTAAAGTGATATACTAGCATGATCCATATTTTACTTTTTAACTCTAACCATGCTAAATTTCTTCATTGGACTTGTCCTTTCTTCCTTTTGGACTGTACCATCTGTTGTTTATTGGGGTGCTTTACTGACTGAATAGCAATCAATACAGGCCATGATCACACTGCACAGATGTGCAGGCTGATCTTGTTCTGCATTGGTTTCAAAGGCAGAGCATTATAACCCAATATTTCCCGATCCTATCTTTTTGAGAGATGTTAATTATTGAGGCTGTTAATTAATGCTACAGGTGAGGGCAGGTGGTGGTTGAGTAAGTATAAGCAGAGTAAGCTCCCCTTCACTCATTATCAGACAGAGGCAGCTGATTTGGATAGGGAGGAAGATGTCTTAAACAACCTGGGGCCACTTTCAGTCCTGTCCTTTAAACACATGACCACTAAGATCATGCACTTTACCCCATATAAGAACATTGAAAAGCCAGATAAGAATGAAAACTTTTCTTAAGTCTTAACAGGTAATTTAGTATTACACCATCAACTCAAAGACAAGCTATTAACAATGATAAACCTAATAAGCCTGCTCTGCAAGTTTGATTAATTTCTACTAACCATACTTCATGCCAAAACCGCTGTGGCCAAGTCATACATCAAAACAAAAGGCTTTTCTTTTTTTTTGCTTTCTCTAATCAATATATGAATATCTTTAAGTAATTTATGTCAACTTACAGGTAGTCATGTACTTGAGCATTTTGTAAAACAGAAATGATGGAAATCGTTTCAACTTAATAGAAGGATCACTTAGCACAAAATATTGTTGAGTGAATCAGGCTCTACACTGGCCTCAAGTTTGTTCATATATAAATAAAATTAATAGGTTAACAGTTGAAAAAAGAGCCCCAGGTTGCAGACTTCTTTAACAAATGGCCCTGGAGGACACTGGTTTATTACCTAGTTTGTTACCATAAGGACAGATAGGACCAGATGCCTGAGCGGGGCTTTGGCTTCTTCCCTGAGCCCTGCGCCCAAGCTATTGTGCTCAATTTTTTCTCTGAAAATGGGGGGTAGCGGACCCTGGGGAAAAACAAACAATATTGTTCATCTATGTCATTCAAGTATCTGCTGAATCAATGGGGATAATTGACACCGGCTGAAAAATAAAAAGTGATATATCCTCATTGTCTTAAGCAACCAGAGACAATTTGTCAGTTGTTCTGCAATTTCAGATGACATAGCCCATTTGTAAAAGTACATCTAAAAGCTAGAAATGTGTCCAAAAGACACAGAAGCTCCCATTTTAATATACTGTAAGAAAAGCAAGGGCTATATTCATAATATTTTAGAGATATATAAACATGACTTATAACTCTGTTGTATTAGGTGAAATAAAGAATTCCCTGGGGTATAACCTTCCATGCCTGTGAATGAACATTCCTGTAAATTTTGTGACTTTGACGGGGGTTTTTTTTGGTGGGGGTGTGGTGCTGGTATGGCTCTGAATGGAAAAAAAAGGATGGACAGACAACATCAAAAAGATATTTCCCTTGAAAACCATTGAGGGATATTAAAACCTTAAAATTTAACCCTTTATATAGCACAAAAGTAAGGGTATCTATCTCACTTTCTCCACTTATATACAGTTTTATATCATGGTATATCAAAAACTCAAGATAAGACTGAAGGCAATTCTCTGTCTTGACCGATTTTATATTTATCACCTCTTCTCAAAGGAACACTGATTGGAGCAGTACAAAACTGGATCAGCCTGAAAGTTACTTGCATGCTGAACTGGATTTTTACTGGTCACATAGCATTGTAATTTAACTTAGAATAAAAAGGGATAAACATCACTATCATTTGTAACTGATTCATTTTAATTATTTTTAAACACCAAGACAGTCCATCCATCATGACCTCACACATGTTCAGGGTAAACTTTAATGTTAGACAATCACATAACAGGGCTATAACTATATTGTGCCAATGAGAACTATCACTGAAATTGATGAATGCACCTTTCCTGTTTAGAGCAGTTAAAATATAAGTTCTGCCCGTACCTATTGTAATGGATTATTTCCCATTCAAGGCTAAATCAACTGCCAACAAACTGTATCACAAACAAAATTATGTGTTCTTAAGGCTTTTGTGTAAACCAGGTCAACCACTGACTACCACTTATCCTAGTGTATCTACTGGATAGCCTGTAACCCAGTTTGAATTTATCTGTAAACACTGGAAAGATCTTTTCTATCTCTTACCACTTGGGTAGATAGACAAATGATGTCAGCCTCGGTATCCGGCTATGCTTTGTCATGTCCCCTTAACATGCATAAGTTAGGTAAAAAAAAAATCACCATAAATGGGTTTTTTTCTTCTATTTTTAGTAACAGAGACAATGAAATCTTGGGGGAGTTTCACACAGAAGACAGAATTGACAAAATAAATAAACTGGCATTAATCTGAATATCTGAATCCCAAAATCCTGACAATATGCATTAGATCACTTGATGACAATGATCTTGTGAAGGTTTGATTGAAATCCCTTCAGAAATATAGAAAAAGTTGCGCTTGGAAAATGTTTTGGACAAAATCTTAAAAACCGACATAACTCAGCCAAAAATAATTGAAACACAAAATCACGAAATCATTTGCTGTGGCACTCAATGGAAATAATCCTTTAAAAGTTTGGTCAAAATCTGTTCAGAAATGTAGGAGGAGTTTCACTTGGAAGAAAAGTAATATGCCTGACCGCCCACTGACAGTCACCAATCTAATAACAAGAGATTTCCTTCAGAAAATCTAGTTTAAAAATATGAAAAGATAATGAACTTTTTATAAAACTGGACTAGGAGAACAGCAGCCTGAACATTAATGGTTTCATGATGTCTGGAAAACCATGGGCTATTTCCACCATTTACATACTTATTGACAGCTTCCATCTTCATTTCTCTCTCGACACATGCTCTTTTGTGGGAGAAGGCATCAAACGAGAACTTGCCATGGTAGGCTCCCATGCCACTGTTCCCTACACCTCCGAATGGAAGGGTTGCAACTGAAAATAAAACCATATATGAATATCTTTTTAATACAGAACTGATATTTTACTTCTGATTCAAGCATTCAAAACTCATCATCACATATAGTTTCATATGCAATACAACATCAAGAAAATTTACTAATCAAGAAAATTTACCTTTCATGCAAACTATGAATGAAAACAATGAAGTAGTCATGTTATACAACATACATGTACAGCATACTTAAAAAAAATTGTCTGAAAACTGTATCATTATTTTCATTCATTTGTTCAATACCAAAGTTTTTATTATTATTTGGAATCATTCTCTAAATGCAAATTTAGACATTAAGATTTTTTTGTTAAAATTCATCCAGAGATTGATGTCGAAATACTCTTGTTTATTTACATCTTGAATTGGTAAGTTTTCCCGTAGACGGTCTGTAATCAGAAATAAATTGAATTTGAAAAACTGTCATCAAACTTTGTTTGTCATCATTAACCGAGACATATGGAAGTCTATGGAAAACATTAGAAAATTGACCAAGATATAGTCAAACTTGTCTTAAGCTGTCCTTCATGGGAACCAAAGAAAGTGACCACCTAACAGAGGTGGTCATTAAATGAAGGTTAAACTTATAACAAAATGCTTGTGAGGTAATATTAAAACTGACCGCTAAATGGAGGTTCACTGCTTAATACAGAGGGCCATTAATACAGGTTTAACTGTATACAGAATATGCAAATCAGGTATTTCTGTAAACAACTAAATGAACTTTAGTAAAATATTCTTCCTTAACTATGCATTGAAGTAATGTTGTCATCAACGAGTATGTATAGATTGCATCTCTTAACAAAACTGCAACAAACATTTTGCTTTTCTGTCTGAAGAATACACACCGGTTTTGGAAGAATAATGGCCCTTAAAGCAAATGTTACCCTGTCATTTTTAGCCTAATTGAGTAATTAACCCTTAGAGTGTCTTGAATTTGAGTTGTTTAACCAATGAATTGGAAAGTATTTGGCTATTTGTCTATTTTAAGTTGAGTAATTACTTAAAGACACAGGCTATCTGTTCCTCTGTAATGCTTTGATACTCAAAACTTTACATGCTCCATTTTTTTTTACCAGTAGAATCTTATATTTCCTCACAAATCATGGGGAAGATACACTTTTTGGAAGAATCAATGGTGAAAAAAATTGTCATACAAGCTCACTGAGAACATATTCAAGCCAGTAGATGTTAAATTCCCTACCCGAAGCATGCATGAGGCAGTCGTTGGCGCAGAATCCTCCCGAGGAACAGCAGCTGGTCATCTTGTCAATTATTGCTTGGTTGTGAGAGAACACATACATGGCCAGGGGCTTCTCTCTGTAATACATGTATATGTTGCTTGTTTTACCTTTACCTCATTGCTCTGATGCTTTGGCAAACATTGTAGACCTAGACCAGACAGCTTCTGGAGGGGGCTGTTTGACCAAGGTCTCCTATGTTTGCTAAAACAATATTGCATCTCAAGATCTTTACAGTCTGCAAAATTCAGTCAATTGATATTAATTAAGTAAAATTGTACATGAGGTAGATGATTAAAGAATGTGTTTCCATCTAACATGGTATAAATAAATAGAATTATTTCTCATATACAATCACACTTGTTCATCCCAGATAAATTCTTTATAGACTTAATTTCTATATGCTTATTTAGGCTGTCTTTGATTTAAAGATTTAGAATATCAAATAGATCTATGCTTTTCATTCAACAGATTGCAAACATGATTCAGATTGTATGCCTGCTTTTTCTTGTTCTTCTGTTTCATGGACATATGGCATGATACCACACCCAGTCACATTATCCTGACACTGGGCTTATCAGTCCTGGAACTCCCAAGCACAATACATATACCAGCACCACATGTAATTTTGGTATGTCCTGGCAGGGGATTTAACCCATAACCTCCTAGTTACAGGGTGAACACTCTAAACACTTGGTTACTGGAGCCGGTCGATCTTCTGTATTTCCAGAACACTACTGGTCGTCTCTGTGTATACCAGACCACTGCTGGTCAGTCTTCTGTGTATACCAGACCACTGCTGGTCAGTCTTCTGTGTATACCAGACCACTGCTGGTCAGTCTTCTGTGTATACAAGATAACTGCTGGTCAGTCTTCTGTGTATACCAGACCACTGCCAGTCGGTCTTCTGTGTATACCAGACAACTGCTGGTCAGTCTTCTGTGTATACAAGACAACTGCTGGTCAGTCTTCTGTGTATACCAGACCACTGCCAGTCGGTCTTCTGTGTATACCAGACTACTGCTGGACGGTCTTCTGTGTATACCAGACTACTGCTGGACGGTCTTCTGTGTATACCAGACTACTGCTGGACGGTCTTCTGTGTATACCAGACTACTGCTGGACGGTCTTCTGTGTATACCAGACTACTGCTGGACGGTCTTCTGTGTATACCAGACTACTGCTGGACGGTCTTCTGTGTATACCAGACTACTGCTGGACGGTCTTCTGTGTATACCAGACTACTGCTGGACGGTCTTCTGTGTATACCAGACTACTGCTGGTCAGTCTTCTGTGTATACAAGACCACTGCTGGTCAGTCTTCTGTGTATACCAGACCACTGCCAGTCGGTCTTCTGTGTATACCAGACTACTGCTGGACGGTCTTCTGTGTATACCAGACAACTGCTGGTCAGTCTTCTGTGTATACAAGACCACTGCTGGTCAGTCTTCTGTGTATACCATACCACTGCTGGTCAGTCTTCTGTGTATACCAGACCACTGCTGGTCTGTCTTCTGTGTATACCAGACCACTGCTGGTCAGTCTTCTGTGTATACCAGACCACTGCTGGTCAGTCTTCTGTGTATACCAGACCACTGCTGGTCAGTCTTCTGTGTATACCAGACCACTACTGGTCAGACTTCTGTGTATACCAGACCACTGCTGGTCAGTCTTCTGTGTATACCAGACCACTGCTGGTCAGTCTTCTGTGTATACCAGACCACTGCTGGTCAGTCTTCTGTGTATACAAGACCACTGCTGGTCGGTCTTCTGTGTATACCAGACCACTGCCAGTCGGTCTTTTGTGTATACCAGACTACTGCTGGACGGTCTTCTGTGTATACCAGACAACTGCTGGTCAGTCTTCTGTGTATACAAGACAACTGCTGGTCAGTCTTCTGTGTATACCAGACCACTGCCAGTCGGTCTTCTGTGTATACCAGACTACTGCTGGACTGTCTTCTGTGTATACCATACCACTGCTGGTCAGTCTTCTGTGTATACCAGACCACTGCTGGTCTGTCTTCTGTGTATACCAGACCACTGCTGGTCGGTCTTCTGTGTATACCATACCACTGCTGGTCTGTCTTCTGTGTATACCAGACCACTGCTGGTCGGTCTTCTGTGTATACCAGACCACTGCTGGTCGGTCTTCTGTGTATACCGGACCACTGCTGGTCGGTCTTCTGTGTATACCAGACCACTGCTGGTCAGTCTTCCGTGTATACCGGACCACTGCTGGTCGGTCTTCTGTGTATACCAGACCACTGTCAGTCAGTCCTCTGTGTATACCAGACCACTGACCACTGCTAGTTGGTCTTCTGCATATACTAGACCACTGCTGGTTGGTCTTCTGTGTATATCAGAACACTAATGGTCAGTCTTCTGTGTATACCAGACCACTGCCAGTCGGTCTTCTGTGTATACCAGAACACTAATGGTCAGTCTTCTGTGTATACCAGACCACTGCTGGTTGGTCTTCTGTGTATACCAGACCACTACTGGTCAGTCTTCTGTGTATACCAGACCACTGCTGGTTGGTCTTCTGTGTATACCAGACCACTGTCAGTTGGTCTTCTGTGTATACCAGACCACTGTCAGTCGGTCTTCTGTGTATACCAGAACACTAATGGTCAGTCTTCTGTGTATACCATACCACTGCTGGTCAGTCTTCTGTGTATACCAGACCACTGCTGGTCAGACTTCTGTGTATACCAGACCACTGCTGGTCAGTCTTCTGTGTATACCAGACCACTGCTGGTCAGTCTTCTGTGTATACCAGACCACTGCTGGTCAGTCTTCTGTGTAAACCAGACCACTGCTGGTCAGTCTTCTGTGTATACCAGACCACTGCTGGTCAGTCTTCTGTGTATACCAGACCACTGCCGGTCAGTCTTCTGTGTATACCAGACCACTGCTGGTCAGTCTTCTGTGTATACCAGACCACTGCTGGTCAGTCTTCTGTGTATACCAGACCACTGCTGGTCAGTCTTCTGTGTATACCAGACCACTACTGGTCAGACTTCAGTGTATACCAAACCACTGATATCTCTATGCAGTTAGTGCAGGGGTT
Organism: Solen grandis; assembly: GCA_021229015.1. Lineage (NCBI taxonomy): Eukaryota > Metazoa > Mollusca > Bivalvia > Adapedonta > Solenidae > Solen > Solen grandis. The sequence continues at coordinate 31,010,619 of CM037790.1, read as the reverse complement.
TACTTAAGGATTTGACTTTCACTTGTCCAGGGGGCAAGTTACTTTGAACATCTACTTGCCCCCCAGTGAAAACAGGTTGCCCAATCTTGAAGTTAGTTGGTGTTTGTTAATGTTAAAAACTCAGTTTGTGCAATGTTAAGGTGGATTTTAGTTAATATGTATCCAAGACAATTTGCAAGCATTTTACCCCTGATATACTATAGAAAATAAAATAAAAAAAAGAAAAATTTCATTTACATAAATAAACTTGCCCGCTGGGCTATTTTCTTTGAAAAATCACTTGCCCACAGTGATTTTAACCCGGCACGGGCAAGTGGGCATCCACTTAAGAAAACCCCTGTAGTGGATAATCAAATGATGTTATTCTAATATCACTGTAAAGGTCCATTATAAAACTGTGGCTTCCAGTATGTTTCAAATTCTGAAATTCATTAACATGATGCTCACCCATCCACAATGTGTGCAATGGCCTCGTCTTCATTTTGGACTGGAACGATTGGAAAAACAGGCCCAAAAATCTGAAATTATGAGAAAATATAATACGTCCACAAACTGAAATATTTGTATTTTACTTCATCACACAATCATGATACAGTACAGTGGGTCATTTTCATTAGAAGCAACAGTGTAAATTGGACACACCAAAAAATTTGATTTACATGGAAAAAAAAAAAAGAGAGTCAAATTATGTTCTCCTTGGAGAAAATAACTAGATTTTCATGCAATTTGAACGACCAAGAGAACATGATAGTACATTTAGTTTCATAATTTCCTCTCAGACTGTTGCCATAGTACTGTATTCTTTATGATGCATAATGTACCTATATTTTCATCCCTTAATGTCAAGATCTTGAGTCTCAAGAAGAACATTTTCAACCATACAAATTAACAAACAACACCTTGCTGAAATTCATAGGAACAGAAAAATACAAACAGTTCAATAGACCAATACAGAAACAGGAAAAACAGTAGGGATTATTCTGTTGGAAAAAAAACATCAGCAAAAGAAGAATCTGATTCTGCCAACAGGTTTGAACTTGTGAGATTTAAGCCTTATATATGTTTACATGTTTACAAGGATATTTCTCTCATTTGGCAGATTTTATTCAATTTTAAGCAAAAAGGAGTAATTCTCTCAAAACCTCACCTAGAATGATCCCATGGACAAACATTCAGACCAATACAGAAAGGCAAACAGTTAAGGCAACCAAACACAGACAAAAAATAAGACAACCAGACAAACCAAACACAAATGACCAGACATACAAACAATTGAACAAACACAGATAACCATACATACAAACAGACAACCAAACAGACAGACATACCTCCTCCTGCATGACAGTGTCAGAAAATGATACATTGGTCAGGATAGTAGGGGCCAGGTACTTCTGGGAAGGGTCACAATCTCCACCTATTGCCACCTTGCTTCGCGCACTTTCTACCACTTTCTGCAGGCGTCTGAAACAACAACATGTTATCTAAACAATATGGTATTTATCTTTATACTGCTGCAGTTTTAAATCAATATTTAATCTACAAATAATCAATCAACCAACTAGCACACCATGTGAATGTTAACCCTTTACCTCTTAACCTATTCTTGTGCAAATTTATGGCTTTAATGAAAAATCTGTGGAACAATATTGTCTGACCAAACCGTGGGGATCCTATTTTTAGAGCCCCTTCCACGGTCATTTGGGTTAACTCTATTTAGCAAGACATCAAAACATGTCTTTATGAAGTTAAGCGTTAATATATAACATTGTACATGTATAAATGACACAAGAAACTTCTAGGTACTCACTGTAAATGTCTGTCATTAACAATACGACAGTAGTCAGGTGATTTGGCGGGACCATCAGGGTAGAACTCTCTCAGTGTAGCTTTCATTTTCTCTACCAGGGCATCCTGTTGGCATAACATGTGAATGGGGGCTCAATAATAATAAACCTAAATAAGTGAAAATTCTGACAGGATTCAAATTAAGGATCAGCTTATTTCAATATGTAAACATGAAACCATATCACCATATTCACTTATGGATACACCATAAGTCACTAGTAACAACAGCTGTCTAAATGTGTGAATTTATTTTTCTAATTTTCAACAGAAAACACAATTTACTAAAAACATATTTTTACACAAAAGAATATTCAATGGTAAGGTATACACATATATGAGTTAGAAAGACCTGTTCTGTGTGCTAAACAAAATGCATATGTCAAAAAAGTAACTCAAAACCCAAGACTTATAATCCTTGAAATAAAATATATAAGATTTTTTCTAAGAGTTTTAATTAAAACCCATTAGATCATTCACAACTGTTAAACTGATAAAGCTTTTCATCAAATTTATTTATAGTATTTTGCAATTAAGAATTTAACCTAGAACCTGGACTTGACTGCCCTTAAACCACACCAGGACCAGTGTTCTGAAGGTTAAGGACATTGTGATACAGGACTAGCAGACAGAACTGCAGATTTGAAGACATAGGATTAAAAATGAAAGTGAATGTTTGTGGAAGTGGCCTATTTTTATGCACACAAAAGGTCAGGTATTCTGACCCATGACCTTTTTTTCCAAGTTTAGCAAGTTATTTTCTTTTTCCAAAATAGCCAGCAAAAGCCAGTTTGCAAACCCGCAACTCACCTGTGTTTCCTTGGTACACATGATGTAGTCCGGGGCAATGCATGTCTGTCCCGCATTGACAGTCTTAGCCCAGAGGAGACGGTTGGCGACACACGCCAGGTCTGAATTACTGTCCACATATACAGGACTGGAAGCACAGAAACATGATTACCAGGTATTATGCTGGAATATACTTAAGGTCTTTTTTTTTTTAATTAACATTTTATACACATCAAACTTTTTTCTAGTCATATATAATGGACCTATCCAGTGTTGACAGATGTATTCAATTTGATTTACAGTCTATCAAGAAGCTATAATTGGATAACAGGTAGTCAATGATTGACCTGGTTTGTACAAAAGAACATTAAGATAGTGTTTGATAGCTGCTTACCTAGCCATGATAGGAATAACAGGACATAAATTTTCCCTGCTCAGAACTGGAAAGGTGCATTCTCCCAATCTTTTCTATAACTACATAATTACATAACAAAACACAGTAAGATACCATTCTGTATGCTAACAGATCTACATCACATGACAGCCTTACCACTTGCCACCCAGTTCCAGGACAACTGGAGTCAGGTGCTCAGCGGCAGCCTTCATGACAATTTTGCCCACCATGGAGTTACCAGTGTAGAATATCAAGTCCCATTTCTCTTTCAGCAGGGCAGAGGTCTCTGGTACACCTCCCGTCACACAAACCACAGCTTCCTGGTACACAAATATTATCGAATATGTTACCTGGCATACAAATATTATCTAATATGTTACCTGGCACACAAATATTATCTAATATATTACCTGGTACACAAAAATTAACTAACATGTTACCTGGTACACAACAAGAGCTGTCAGAGGACAGCATGCTCGACTATTCAAAATGCTTGTTGGTAAATCAAATGAAATCTATTTCAATTCTTGCCCTTCACATACCCTGTACATAATAAGTCAAAAATGATATACATGTACCTTGATAGTCTGATACCCCTTAATATTTTTATGATGTCTAAAATCAATCAAATGCCTAGTTACTGAGACATAAGCACAATAACACTGTGCATGCAAAACTTTAACCAAAAATACAAGTTAGAAAAGGGCCATAATTTGCATCAGTCCAAAAGTTATCCCCCTAGTTTTCTGATGCCCTTGATGACACTCCTTAACTTTCTAGTCAATTCCACAAGCAATTTCTGAGATATAAGCTGGATAGTAGCTTGAACGTAAAAATTTAACCAAAATTTTAAGTTAAAAGAGGGTCATAATTTTTAATATATTCCATCAAGTGTTATCTTCCTTTATAGTATGATACCCCTAAACATATTAGATGTTTCAAATCAATCCCATGCCTGGACTCTGAGACATATGCATGAAAGTACCTTGCGTGCAATACTTTAACCAAAATTTTAAGTAAAAAGGGCATAATTTAATATATTCCATCAAAAGTTATCTACCTTGATAGTATGATACTCCTAAACATATTAAAGATGTTTCTAATCAATCCCATGCCTGGATACTGAGATATTAGCATGAAAGTACCTTGCATGCAAAACTTTAACCAAAATTTCTAAGTTAAAAAGGGGCAATAATTTGTAACATAATCTATCAAGAGTTATCTACCATGAAAGTATGATACCCCTT
>CM037790.1:30956247-31006247 GCA_021229015.1 Solen grandis | reverse complement strand
ACGCTGAAATTTTGATTTCTATGATTTTCATATGCCTATGACGTCATATGACGTCACACTGGAAATATGCAACAAAAGTTTGTACGCGGTCTACAGCCATTGTTTATGAACCGATTTTCATCAAATTTTCACAGAATGTGTATATTAAGTTCTAGTTGTGCATCCCGGTGTCCGTTTTTCAAAATTCGAAAAGTCCAAGGTTCTATAGCGATTCCAAGATTCGAACCAAGGTCGTAAATTTTCAAATTCTTATAAAATCGGTCCTATTTGAGATAGAAAGATGATATTGGGTCAGTATATAGGTCTCTGGGAGTCTTAAACATTTTGTGAAAATAAATGTCATATGACGTCACGTGACGTCATTATATGATAATGAATTTCTAATTCTAACAAGATTATTTCTATATCTTGAAATTTATGAAGGGCAATGAAAAATTAATGCCGCATGCTTCAGATGCTGTAATTTCGATTTCAAAGATTTTCAGAAGCCTATGACGTCATATTACGTCACATTTGAAATTGACTACGAAAGTTTGTACACGGTCCAGAGCCATTATTAATAAGCCGATTTTCATCATATTTTCACAGAATGTGTATATTACGTTCTTATTGTGTATACCGGTGTCCGTTTTTCAAAATTCGTAAAGTCCAAGCATCTATGGCGGATCCAAGATTCGAACCAAGGACGTCAATTTTAAAATGCTTATAAAAACTGTCCTATTTCCGATAGAAAGTTGAAATTTTGTCAGTTAGTAGGTATCTGGGTGTCTTAATAATTATGTGAAAAAACGTCATATGAGGTCACGTGACTTCATTTTACATATATTTAGGACTTTCTGCCTAAAGCAGAAAGTCCTATTGGGTTTGTTATGTTTATTATTATTATTATTATTATTATTATTCTTTTCTTCTTCCTAACTAAACGCTTATTTTTATATGTTGCAATAGTCCTAGGACGATGAAATTTTTATGGCTTATTAGTCACGTGAGGAAATTTTGATTTCAATGATTTTCAGCACCCTATGACGTCACATGACGTCACAGCTAAAAATAGTGAAAAATGGTGTTCGCGCTCTACAGCCGTCATTTATGGTCGGATTTTCTTCAAATTTTTACAGATGGTACATCTTGAATCAAAGGTGTGCATATCCTGTCAGCTAACCGAAATTCCGAAAGACCGAAGTGCTGTGGCTGAAATAAGATTCGAACATAGGACCGAAAATTTCATTTTAGGATAAAAGAGCTTCAGGATGAGATAGAAAGTTGAAACTTACACAGTTTGCAGTTCTGCAGAATTTCTACAAATATTTTGAGGCGTGACGTCATATGACGTCATGTGACGTCATAAGCATACTTCTTAATTTTCATTTTAGGGCAATGATTTCGACATGATGCCAGTTGTTCAGAATAATGAAAATTTCAGAGTTATGAAAGGAAAGTATGCGCTTTTGAACAAAAGCATCTTCAGTACCCTATGACGTCATGTGACGTCACAGCTAAAAATAGTGAAAAAAGGTGTTCGCGCTCTACAGCCGTCATTTATGGTCGGATTTTCTTCAAATTTTCACAGATGGTACATCTTGAATCAAAGGTGTGCATATCCTGTCAGCTAACCGAAATTCCGAAAGACCGAAGTTCTGTGGCTGAAATAAGATTCGAACATAGGACCGAAAATTTTCATTTTAGGATAAAAGAGCTTCAGGATGAGATGGAAAGTTGAAACTTACACAGTTTGCAGTTCTGCATAATTTCTACAAAAATTTTGAGTCGTGACGTCATATGAAGTCATGTGACGTCATAAGCATACTTCTTAATTTTCATATTTGGGCAATGATTTCGACATGATGCCAGTTGTTCAGAATAATGAAAATTTCAGATTTATGAAAGCAAAGTATGCGCTTTTGAAGAAAAGCATCTTCAGCACCCTATGACGTCACATGACGTCACAGCAAAAAATAGTGAAAAATGGTGTTTACGCTCTACAGCCGCCATTTATGGTCGGATTTTCTTCAAATTTTCACAGATGGTACATTTTGAATCAAAGGTGTGCATATCCTGTCAACTAACCGAAATTCCCAAAGACCGAAGTTCTGTGGCTGAAATAAGATTCGAACATAGGACCGATAATTTCATTTTAGGATTAAAGAGCTTCAGGATGAGATAGAAAGTTGAAACTTACACAGTTTGCAGTTCTGCAGAATTTCTACATATATCTTCAGTCTTGACGTCATATGACGTCTTGTGACGTCATAAGCATACTTCTTAATTTTCATATTTGGGCAATGATTTTGACATGATGCCAGTTGTTCAGAATAACGAAAATTTCAGAGTTATGACAGTAAAATATGCCCTTTTGAACAAAAGCATCTTTAGCACACTATGACGTCATGTGACGTCAGAGCTAAATATAGTGAAAAATGGTGTTCACGCTCTACAGCCGCTATTTATGGTCGGATTTTCTTCAAATTTTCACAGATGGTACATCTTGAAAGTTAGGTGTGCATATCCTGTCAGCTAATCGAAATTCCGAAAGACCGAAGTTCTGTGGCTGAAATAAGATTCGAACATAGGACCGAAAATTTCATTTTAGGATTAGAGAGCTTCAGGATGAGATAGAAAGTTGAAACTTAAACAGTTTGCAGTTCTGCAGAATTTCTACATATGTTTAGAGTTATGATATCATATGACGTCATGTGACGTCACAGACTAATACTTAGTTCTTATCATTTGCACTGATTTCGGAATATAATGTCAATTGTTCAGCATGAACATGAAATACTACCAGAGGTGAGTCATTACATGAAACTTCTATCTCCTGCTTTTTGCATTAACACAGCTTGCAGAAAGTCCTATCATTCGTTTTCACGAATGACATCTAGTTATTATTATTATTCTTTTTTTCTTCCTAACTAAACGCTTATTTTTCTATGTTGCAATACTCCTAGGACGATGAAATTTTTATGACTTATTAGCCACGTCAGGAAATTTTGATTTCTATGATTTTCATATGCCTATGACGTCATATGACGTCACATTTGAAATATGCTACAAAAGTTTGTACGCGGTCTACAGCCATTGTTTGTGAACCGATTTTCATCAAATTTTCACAGATTGTGTATATTAAGTTCTAGTTGTGCATCCCGGTGTCCGTTTTTCAAAATTCGAAAAGTCCATGGTTCTATAGCGAATCCAAGATTCGAACCAAGGTCGGAAATTTTTAAATGCTTATAAAATCTGTCCTATTTAAGAAAGAAAGTTGATATTTAGTCAGTATATAGGTCTCTAGAAGTTTTAAAAATTTTGTGAAAATATTTCTCATATGACGTCACGTGACGTCATTATATGATAATGTATTTCTAATATTAACAAGAATATTTCTATATGTTGAAATTGTCGAAAGGCAATGAAAATTTAAAGACACATGCTTCAAACGCTGAAATTTTGATTTCTATGATTTTCATATGCCTATGACGTCATATGACGTCACACTGGAAATATGCAACAAAAGTTTGTACGCGGTCTACAGCCATTGTTTATGAACCGATTTTCATCAAATTTTCACAGAATGTGTATATTAAGTTTAGTTGTGCATCCCGGTGTCCGTTTTTCAAAATTCGAAAAGTCCAAGGTTCTATAGCGATTCCAAGATTCGAACCAAGGTCGTAAATTTTCAAATTCTTATAAAATCGGTCCTATTTGAGATAGAAAGATGATATTGGGTCAGTATATAGGTCTCTGGGAGTCTTAAACATTTTGTGAAAATAAATGTCATATGACGTCACGTGACGTCATTATATGATAATGAATTTCTAATTCTAACAAGATTATTTCTATATCTTGAAATTTATGAAGGGCAATGAAAAATTAATGCCGCATGCTTCAGATGCGGTAATTTCGATTTCAAAGATTTTCAGAAGCCTATGACGTCATATGACGTCACACTTGAAATATGCAACAAAAGTTTGTACGCGGTCCAGAGCCATTGTTTATGAACCGATTTTCATCAAATTTTCACAGAATGTGTATATTACGTTCTTATTGTGTATACCGGTGTCCGTTTTTCAAAATTCGAAAAATCCAAGCATATATGGCGGATCCAAGATTCGAACCAATGACGTCAATATTTAAATGCTTATAAAAACTGTCCTATTTGAGATAGAAAGTTGAAATTTTGTCAGTTAATAGGTCTCTGGGTGTCTTAACAATTATGTGAAAATAAACGTCATATGACGTCACGTGACGTCATTTGTTTATTATTATTATTCTTTTCTTCTTCCTAACTAAACGCTTATTTTAATATGTTGCAATAGTCCTAGGACGATGAAATGTTTATGGGTTATTAGGCACGTGAGGAAATATTGATTTCACCCCTACTGCATATATGTAGCCATATCTCAATAAATATCGATTTTTGTAAATATATGTATGAATACGAATTATAGCTGAATAATTGACGTTTCCAAAGATATTTAGTTTATTAAAATTGGTTTACGCAATACAAAGTTATAAGCAAAAAAACTAAATGAAATGAAGCTAATTTTGCTGATAATATGCTGTTTTCTTGAGGTTTAACAGTCAGTATCTCAGAAACGACTGAAGATAAGTTTATACATTATGCATGTAAAATGTAGCATGTTTTAAGAGCTTTCTAACGGTACCAAGTTTATTGAAATTGGACTTCATATAAGAAAGTTACATGGAGAATAAGATATTTCATAATCATGCATCATAAAAATATGGAAAAGGTCACGCGCAGGGGTCACCAAGCTAAAATAGTTGCGCAACGACTTAAAAAAAAAAAAAAAAAAAAAAAAAAAAATCAAATTGCAATTGATGGGCTATATCTTGATTTTTTTTTTTTTTTTGTTGTTTTTTTTTTTTTTGTCGAATGTTGACTGTTTCCAAAATAAGCATTGAAGTTAATACATGTACAACGGCACAAGACAAAAATCCGTATTTGCAACACTATGTAGCTAGCGAGCAGTTTGCAAGCCTTGAAAAATTCACACGCAGCCCCACATTTTAGACCATCTAAAAACTGCATTGTTATGCTAACGATATTCATATTGCATCAGTTTGTAGGCTGGGATGTTACCTTTCAAAATATCACCATAGTTCGAAATTCCAGGAATTTATGGCAAAACTACGGAAGCCCAAACACGCCAAAATCGCTAAATACGATTAACTACGTTACAGGTGTCGAAAGGATATAGCACTATACAAATATTCAATACTTCTTCCTAATGAGGCTAAAATTAAACAAGGTTACAACTGAGCTGGAGTGATGAAATTCTATGTGTGATGAAAGTTAGAAACTTACATTTGAACACTGTTTCATTTTTCTTTCATGTCATATGACATAGTATAAATGTTGTATGTAAACTACATGTGCAAGAATTATTATGTCATCTTCTATATATACTATATAAAGCAGATGTTGCAGAAAGTCCTATCATTCGTTTAAACGAATGACATCTAGTTATTATTATTATTATTCCTTTTTTTCCAACCAAATCTAAGAGTTAATTTCGGTAAGTTGTCAGTGTCTAAGCAACATGAAAATTAAATTGCCTCGACAAAAACTTATAAATTTTTAAATTCAATAATTTTTAATTTTCAATGACGTCAATTGACGTCAGATTTGACGTCAGCTTCAAAAGTTTGTTCGCGCTCTAGAGCCTTTAGTTTTTGATATTTTATCTTGATATTTTCACAGAAGATGTATGTTATGATGTAGATGTGCACCTTATCTTTCAAATTTTTAAATTCGAAAAATTTAAGAATTTATGGCAAAACCGAGTTTCGAACTTTGGTCCTAAAACTATTATTTAATGTTACAAAGGCTACTGATGAGATAGAAGCATGAAAATTGGACAGCTTATTGGCCCAGAGGTCTACTTTCTTTTCTCTGAAAGATTTCCTTTTAAGTCACGTGGTTATGACGTCATTTAATAGATAAAATCCTATTTTTTCAATGATTTCTCTCGCTCTGGCATCATACATTTTGAGTCAATTTTAATGAAATTGAAATTGCAGCGATAAAAAAGTATCTTTTTATACATTCAATCATTTTCAATTTTCATTGGCGTCATATGACGTCAGATTTGACGTCAGCTTCAAAAGTTTGTTCGCGCTCAAGAGCCTTCAATATAGGTCCGATTATCTTGATATTTTTACAAAAGATGTATTTTAGGATGTAGATGTCCACCTTGGCATTTAAATTGCCAAATTCGAAAAGATTAAGATTTTATGGCAATACCGAGTTTCGAACTTTGGTCAAAAATTAAATTTAAATGTTACAAAGCCCCCTGATGCGTTACAAGCATGAAAATTGGACAGCATATCGGCATAGAAGTTTACGTTCTATTTTCTGAATGAATTTCTCTTTAGTCACGTGATTATGACGTCATCAAAAAGACAAAAAAAAAATTCTTTTTAAAAATTTCTTTTGCTCTGGTATCATGAATTTAAAGTCAATCTTAATTATATCTTCAGAATTGATAGAGTTAAAATTGAAGTGATGCATACTGCAAGAAATGTTTGTTATGTCACGTGATTATGACGTATATTTAAAAAAAAAGAACTTAAACTGTTCAAAAATTTCGAAACTTAGTACGTTCATAAGGTCTTGAAAATTTCAAGTGATTACGTCATCAAACATGGCAGTTATTCATGTTTGATGGAATGCCTTCTTGAAAATGTGTAAACAAACCTGTTCGCATTCTCAAAGATACTTTTTTTTCTTGATTAATAGAACGTTAGCTGAACAGCGTCATGAGTATTGATGCCAATCTAAAGCATAACTTAAAGAATTTATGTTGTGTCACTTGTTTATGACAACATTGATTTGTAAGCAAAATATATTAAAAAGATCAAAAGATTGTATATATTAACTTAAATAAGTAATAATGCCGTACCTTAACAAGCACAAAAGGTCCAGAAAATTTCAAGTGATTACGTTATCAAACATGACTTATTCATGTTTTTCGTAAAAGGGCTAATTCATGGAAACCCTATTAATTTGCAGAAAGAAATGTAAGTGGTCATTGGGTTGGTCGAGCAAGATCCGATTGTTCTTTTGCAGGAATGAATGCCTGCGTTGAATTGTGAATTTTGATACGTTTTTGAATATGCAATGAATACATGTTAAGTCATATGCTTACAAAGAAAATGATATTAAATAAAGAATGAAAAAAAAAATCGATTGAATAACGTAAGAAAACAATTCTTGAGGATATTATTATCTTAAAATTTTCCTGTTTTTGTTTGTTTGTTTTTTTGTTTTTGTTTTTCTGAATGATAGAAAACGGGTGCATAATCAAATAAAATCCATATTTATGCTTTCTCAGTATCTTCTTAAGAAGATGTAAATAAAAAAAAAAAAAAAAAAAAAAGATTTAAAGCTTATTTTTGAACATAATCGTAAGTATATATTTAAGATAATGATGATTTACGTATTAAATCATACATTATTATGCATCATTATTCCATTTTTTTGTATTAACTTATATATTTAATACCTTTGAAATAAGCAAACGGAAAGCCGCTTCGTTTGTATCTTAAACAAACGACTTCTAGTTCTGTTTGTATCTTTCGAAATATCACAAACCAATATGTACAAACTTGAGCCTTTGAGGTAAGAAGAGAAATTTGAAATGCAGCGAAATACGATTCCAAAATTTGCACCACTCCTTAATCTGTATTAACTCTTTCACCAAATTTTACAAGTTTTAGTTTTTCGAGTACTCTTAAAAGAAATTAAAACACCCACACATAACCTCTCTGCCAATTCAGCTGAACTTACACGTACGTCCAATAAGGCAAATAAACCAGACAATAGGTACACCGATATTTTTGCTGCAGTTCTTTGGGTATGAAAATTAAGCATTCTGTATGACTATATATGTATGACTAGATATGTCATAGGCAAAATACAGACAGACAATATGATTAATAGCTGTAAACTTTGCGGGTTTTGTCATTTAAATAAATACATGTACATAATTAATAATATGATCAAGTCTATCACATTAAGTTGATAAGGTAAACTAAATCCAGTGCCTTTCGATATATCAAATGAAAAATAACAATAATACAAATAAAAATAAAACAATGAAAATAGAACAAAAATATACAGAGAGTCTTTGATTTGTATGAACAGAGTCACTACCTTGGGGTTAAAACTGACGCCAGAAATGTGCCAGGGGAAATCGTAAGAACTTTGCGATTGAAATTTTTTTTTTAAACTGCTACACTGAAAGTTACACTGAGCATATTCCTTGAATCACTGGCAAATGGAACAGTCACTACCTTGGGTTGCTTTTTTCCCCTGTACAAACAAAAATGTTATATAATACAGAACATTCATAAAAAACAACAACATAAAAATAAAGACATATTTAATACGTTGTTCTCTGTGCGTATCATGGTCGCCGATTAATGTATGGTTTATATAAATAGAATATAATGCCTTTCACAAAATCTTTTTTTTTCCATTCTAAATGTACTTTATGCTGATGATGGTTTACTGGTATTGAACAAGTAAATGCTTCATCAATAAATTTATCAATTTGCTTTAATTTATTTCAAGAAGAAATCAGAAATATACATTCGTTGTTCATTTCCCTATAAAAGCAACCTGAATGCACTGAATCGATTTAATCTGACATATATCAGTTCTAAATTAGGAATATTATTAAAAACTGTCAACAAATACAGATGGTAATATACTAGTCTGCCATTCTTTCTGGGTTTATTATAAGAAGACGTTCATATACTATTGCAAGCAAACTCAGATGGTTACATTCTCGCGTTTGGAAAAACTTATCTTAATACATTAGAATTTGGAAGTTGCCCTACAGGGACCATCCATGTAAAATGTCAGCGGTAATGCTCTGAGCTGAGGAATAATGTGGTATTTTGTATACATGTATGATTTATACCAAGACTTAACTGTTGGTTTTTTCCCACCCTTTTTTCCCCTGTCGAATTGGACGCATTGACGTGCGTGTTTATGCCTGCAAACTATATGTTGTTGCACTTTGTTCACAAAGTTTAATAGTCCTTAAACTTAAAATGATGTCTTCGTTTATTTTTACGGAATTATCATTTCGATTAAACGAAAAGTTTATTTTATGGAGACATAAGTGCGCAGCAGTAGGACTTAATTAGAATCCACTACATCAATTATGGCCTCCGGAACATCTTCCAAAGAAGAGGAACAATAATGAAGCACAAACCGTTGCGTGTTTAAAGTTGCGTCACGCGATACTTACAATTCCGGTTGCTCAGAAAAGCGTAAAGCCCTTGTACAAAAGTATTTATTTTGAATTTTCAGAGTTGTTATGAAGCTTTATGGTTGGTATAAATTTGTAGTTGAACAACAACTGAGATTTCCTGTTTGACGGCGAAGTCGTTTATCCGGGTATTGTGTACCGTGTGTACTAAAAGTAGACTTAACCAAACACAGTTCACATGTTCAGCTACGTGTATATCTATGTTGTTGCAATTATTCATATACAGCTGCAAAATTAATGTATTTGTATTATGTATTTGTATTTATGTATTTTGAATAAATGTATTTGTATTATGTATTTTGCATAAATGTATTTGTATTGATGTATCTTGTATTTCCTTATACCGGTCACGTTATATAAATATTTTTTTATCCAAAAGTACCGTACGAAGGTGTGCAGCTTGTTCAACACAGAAACCGTCGAGACGGACTTTGTACAATTGTATGAGAAATACATTCGAACAAAGGAATTTAATCTTACAGATAAATAGAATACTTTGAAATTTGAGTAAATATTGAGGAGAAGGTAATTGTAGAAATACACAGACTCAATTTTTGTTTGCTTAGCTTTTAACGAATTTTTTACGACTAAATTTCACATCGCGGCTGGGATTCGAACCAACCCTCGCGGTTATGAGACAGGCGCTGTGTTCACTTTTTTTTTTTACATCTCAACTGTTTCTTTGTTCAATCGTCACAAAATTTCTTAATACAGAGATATCAGAATGTTGGTGTTTTGATCTAGTTTAAATATTCATAATCGTGTGACAACGCAGAACTAGACATAAATCACAATTAATCACAACAAATTTTACGAGGCGGATCGTGTTTAAGAAAACAATATACAGTTTTATAGCGTATTGAGGCCCACTGAAACTAGACTCTTTGTGAGAATGAAAGAAGTAATGCTAACATGGTGTCCATAAATTCCCGACACGTATAAACCACGTTATTTATATAACAGAGTTGACAAGTAGCGAAATGTGACAGAGAGATTCGCTATTGCTGTATTGTAAGTTTTGATTTTATTACAAATGGTACACAAATATATTTATAAACAAGAGGGCCAAGATGGCCCTTGGTCGCTCACCTGAGAAAGATGATTGCTTAAGAAATAAAGATGCTTGAGTGTAAAAGTGAAATTTGGCTTTTTTTATGGTGAAATGGGTATAACTCCTAAATTTACAAGTCAATATCAGTTATAATTGAACCCGATTGTGAGATTATGGGCATAAACATTGTCTTAAAGTTTAAAAAAGATTGTTAAAAAAATGAAGTTGATAGAGAATAACCAAAGTGAAATCTTGCATTTTTTATATTAAAAGGGGCATAACTCCTGACCTAATAGACGGATCTCAGCCATAATCGAACTCAATCGAGACCTTATGGTCATAAGCATTGCCATAAAGTTTGAAGATGATTGCTCAAAAGATGAAGATGCTAGAGTGTAAACAAAGTGAAATATGGCATTTTTTGAATATTAAAAGGGGCATAACTCCTGACCTATATAATGAATCTCAGCCATAATCGAACTCAATCGAGACCTTATGGTAATAAGCATTGCCATAAAGTTTGAAGATGATTGCTCAAAAGATGAAGATGCTAGAGTGTAAACAAAGTGAAATATGGCATTTTTTGAATATTAAAAGGGGCATAACTCCTGATCTAATTGACGGATCTCAGACATAATAGAACTCAATCGAGACATTATGGCCATAAACATTGTCTTAAAGTTTGAAGATGATTGCTTAAGAAATAAAGGTCATAGAGTGTAAACACTAAAAATTGTTGACGCCGCACGCCGCACGACGGACGACGGACGCTCACGGGATCACAATAGCTCACCCTGAGCTTTGCTCAGGTGAGCTAAAAAATATTTTACTTGGATTTAATTGTTGTGTCCCATCGAGAGTAGGTGTCATAGTGATCACGACATAGAAATGTGACACGATTACCCAGACATAACTGATTCTGGACCAAACAGACGTGGAACTACCCGTATTTACTGAGCATCAAGCACAAGAAAAACATACACATGTAATGTAATGATTTAAGTATGTCGCAGTCGAGGATCAAAATCACTTCAAAGTTTTATAATACTGAATATGAAAATATTTAGCATTCCATTTATTTTTTTGTTTATTCACGTATGTGAACAAGTCCCGATGTTTGATCATTATTAGGTAACATAAAAAAGTTCATTTGAACCAGCTCAAATTGCTCTTAAGGGGTGACGTAGCAGACTTGCGAACCGATTATTGTAATTGGTTTTTGGCAGATCAACAAAACATGTGCTTCATTGACAGGCTTACAGGTTTGAGTACTACTACTACTACTAAAACATATTTCAATTTTCAATTGTGTGTTGGTTTGTTTGTTTGCATATAGAAAATAGCACAATAGCAGCTTTTGAGTCCCTGCAGTCCTCTAGAAATAGAATAGCCTTGTTTGCCTCAAAAACTTTCTTCGGTAGGCCTAAATGCCCCACATTCAAGGGAAACATGCCAAAAACCAGTACTGGCAAGAGTTGTCCTAATACGGTAGTAATGTTCCGTATGTGATGGCAGCATGGCGTAAAACTCAAACTCGTTGAGGTACGACCCGTGTATGATATAGCAGAAGCATCAAACTTCAAAATACTCAACTGCACACTGCAAAATACCTTCAAAATATTATTTTACCTCCAGAAAATGGCAAAAACTTATAAATTTAATATCAAAACAACGCGAGGAGTCTCTTTGGGTGTTGGTTTTATAACTTTATTTCAGGATTTCTTATGACACATATTAGATGAAGCGGCATTCCCTATAAATGGGCGATTCCAAAAAAGAAGGATTTTATACTTGGGGAAGGTTATTTCTTATATTAAGAGAACATGCGCTTGTGGTATGAACATACACGCTATCTCATCATGAACACTGTACCAAAGTAGCTGTTACAGCCCGTGTCCATTCTCGTGAATAATGCATAAATCCACATGAGAGTTTTTACTCATGTTCATAAAACAACAACAATCTGAATTCAAAACAATTTAATCATTTTTCTACGTCTGGTATATATATAAAATGACAGAAAATACATATGAACATCACCGTATGGAGACTTTCCTTATAAACTAACTGATACATGGAAACAAGTGTACAAGACCTTACGGACGTTTGCTACAGTTTTCTACATTTTCTATATAGACAAAGAAGAAAAATCTTAATTCTTTCATAGATTTTTTTTAATTTTGCATGATTATAGAGAAAGATAAAAGAAACATTTTTACGGAAAAAAAGTTTGGGGTCTGCGTCCTAATTTTTGAGTTATCAGCCCCTGAATGTGATATTTTAGCATCTTGAGGCCATGTTCAAGGGCAAATAACACAAATAATAACAATTAGCACCTCATTACGTTTCAATATCAATGTTCAGTATTTCATTCCCCGTCTCTGAACAAAATCTGAAGAAATTCTATGTGACAGATTTTATAATAAAATCACTCTTGCAAACATTTATCATTTTTCGTCACATTATCTTTCTTTTTTTCCAAGAAAAATGCAATATATCTATAATTTTGAACAAAGCAGAACTCCTTTGCGATCAATTGGTTTCAAATTTTGCCTAATGACTTAAAGTAAAATAACAAACATTTATAAGAAATTATATAAGCTGTCAGTGAAAGTTCTTTTGTGTTATCTGCCCTTGAACTTGGCCTCAAAGTGCCAAAATATCATATTCAGGGGTGGATAACTCAAAAATCAGGTGCAGACCCCTGCATTTTTTTCCATTTTTTTTGTGCCTATATAGAAAATGTAGAAAACGTCCTTAAGTTAATACAGCATTTTCTCTCTATGACAAACAAATAAATACATAAACAAATCAAAATTTATGACTTCTTCATAATTTCAATATGTGTAAAAAAACCTGTAATCAAATGAAACTGCATTCGAACACAAAGGCATTTTGAGAAATTAGAAGCAATCACATCATTTTTCATTTTTGTTTTTAAAATAAAGAGTGAGGGAGTTGCTCAGAAGATTATTAATAAGGGCCAAATATGGATGATGGAATCACACTCAGATCACATAATAATAGTATTATCTAGGAATACAAATTTCAGCATTTACATATTACATGTATGCATTTTCCCAGTAGTTATAGCATTGAAATGATATATTTAATGTCATTTGATCTCCAGCTGTATTTATGATATTATCTGCTACAGTAAAATTGTAATGAATTCTAGAGATTTTATGGGGGAAAATGAAACACTTGCAAGGCTGGGAAAACAAAAAATATACTGTATCCAATATCAATGTAAAGTTTAAGAAGCTTATTTTCCAATTTCACATTTCTTTGAATATTACAAACAGTATCCAGACTTTGATTTTGTAATAATTTCAAATAACTTTTATCTTATTCTGTATTCTAACTGGGCATCTATTTAAATATTACCGATCACTTTCATGATTATGATCTGTTAAACTGGTATGTGCCAATATGTAAAACAACATAAATGATAACAAAATATAACATTCTTAAGTGGATTATTGTGTCAAATTTATTTCTTGTAAAAGACATAAGTGTAAAATTGAACTTAACACAATTGTAATTGGTTGAAAATGCACAATAAAGCATGCAGATTATGACCAAAATATGATGATGAAAATAAACTTTAAAGAAATAAAAAACCAAAATTTTAATGTACATGTATTATGAATCATACTGAATACATAATCCATGCAGAAGTACAGCAAGATCATCTAAATATCACACTAAAACTGTACCTGCCATCCAAATTTTGAAGGTCATATATGGCTCTAAAAAATCTATATAAAATCAAGTGAACCCTTGGGTTTTGACACCAGGGCCATGATTTGAACTGATCTGGGTGAGGCTCACTAGTAAACATTTTAACTCAAGGCTTTGTGGTTTCGGAGATGATCTTTTGAGGATTTTCCTTTTCAAGTCTATATAAAATCAAGTGACCCCTAAGACTGGGCCAATTTTGACCCCCGGACCACGATTTGAACAAACTTGGTTATTGTTCACTAGACCATATTACACAACAAATATCTAAACTCTAGGCCTTGTGGTTTCTGACAAAAAGATTTTTCTAGTTTTTCTGATGTAATTCAATGTAAAATCAAATGACCCCTAAGGCGGGGCCAATTTTGACCCCAGGGCCATGATTTGAACAATCTTATTAGAGGTCTACTAAGCCATGTTACATACCAAATATCTAAACTCTAGGCCTTGTGGTTTCTGACAAGAAGATTGTTCTATTTTTTCCAATGCAAATCTATGTAAAATCAAGTGACCCGTGGAGTGGGGCCCAATTTTGACCCCAGGGTCATGATTTGAACAACTTGGTAAAAGTCCATAAGACAATGCCACACACCAAATATCTCAGCTCCAGGCCTTGCGGTTCTGGAGAAGAAGATTTTTAAAGATTTTACTTTAAAAATCTTTTTTTAGCTTCTGTGAACCAGATATGCAATGGACCGGAACCATATGAACAACTTTGGTAGAGCTTCATGCAAGGAACATCACAGGCAATTTTCATCAAATTTGGCCCAGTTGTTTCGGAGGAGATGTCATTTGAAATAACTGTGGACGCCGGACAGCCATTGATCCTAAAAGCTCACCTGAGCACTATGTGCTCAGATGAGCTAAAAAGATAAAAGAATTATTTACAAATGATATCTGATTTTCATATCATTATAATAAAAAAATAGATGAGGGGCCAAAAAGAAAAACAGTTTGGTTTCTGGTCTTCCGACCAACCCTCCTTTTTCATGGCCGACCCCCCCCCTTTTTTTTTTTACATTTCCGCCTTTTAAAATCTGTCCTTCACTTTTACTTTTCAACTTTTTTTTACTATATAAAAACAAAAAAAAAACATATCCCTACCTACCTTCTTTTTTTCTGGCTGGAGACCAGAAACAGAACCTTTATTTTGACCTGGCTGTAAGAAATTTGCTAGAAGAGAAAATTTAAACATATCAAAATAAAAAAATATATCCCAGACTTAAATAAAGCTAAGTGACTAATAGTGGCTATGGTCTAATAACTCAATACAATTCAATACAAGACCTATATATAATATCATTACTTTATACCTTAGAGATTTAAAACACATAATGTACCATACTTTGTGTCAAACAATTCATTTGTGAAAATTCCATCCTTTTGTGACCTTAAAACAAACTAAAAATATATACATGTTTAACAAATTACTACATGATTTAAACAACAAGGACTTACTAATTAGTTGTAAATTCAATATAAGATGATGTATTTCAGGTGTGTTAGTGGTCATCTGGAAAAAAAGCAGCTTTCCTACCTCCAATATGGTATTTTATCATATGTATTATATGCTTCCTAATATTTCCCAATTATCAAACAAATACACTTATCAGAAAATTCATTTTGTTACCATTTGATAGTTTTCTAGTTCACAGACTAAAGACCTATAAAACAAATATTGGCAACTAGTCAAAATCTCACAAAAGCAAGCAGCATATTGTCCAAATCTCGCAAAGTCATGTTTTTAAGTATCTATTGAAGATATGTGAAAGTAAATTTACCTTATTCATTAAATGTTTAATAGATCTTTGCACAGACAGACCAAACAAACAGACATATGGATGAAAACTAACTCCCTTAGACCACAGAAATGATTAAAAGACCAATGTCAATGTATGCAAATAAATAACAACTTAAATCCGGGCATCCAAGTTAGCATGTACTTATATATAAATAAATAACAACATAAATACGGGCATCCAAGATAGCATGTACTTATATATATTCATTTTATGTCAAATGTGCATGTTCATACTGGATCAACTAAGGATGTAAACATTGGTTCAAATATGTACATAATATGCAGGTAAAATAAAGGTCTAATACATGCATGTACATAGTGTGTAAAATATGAACATACAGGTTGTGTCAAATATGCATGTACACATTATGTACACTATGCATATTCATATTGTGTCAAATACAAATATTCATACAGGGTAAAACATGTATATAGAGACTGTGTCAAACGTACAAATACACACTGTACCTGTTGTTCCTTGAACCAGATGTTTGTTTTAGTGACAAAATTAGTTAACATTGTGGAACACTTGTTTAAAAGTATAAAAAAAACTCCAGTTTTGAGCCTTTTACAGAAGAAACGTGTTTAATTGTTTTGATATAAAAATAGATTATCCTTACATGCTTATCTATTATATGAAGCTTTAAATTTTAAAAAAAAAACCATAAAATACCAGGCTTATTGTATCTATTTGTGACTTTTGACCTTAAACTTTGACCTATGAATCTTATCAGATGCCTGCACATTGTTTCATCATGTGGAACAAATTTTACCGCGTTATTTAAAAATCCTTCATTGCACAAGGACCTTCAGCCTTCAGTCCAATGCTATTTGTTTTTTTACTTTTTCCTCCGACCTCCAAGTATGACCTTGATCTTTGAGTTATGAACCTGTGTGCCATCTCATCAAACTGATCAACTGTACCAAGTTATTTCAAAGTATCAGAATGCTTGACAAATTTGTTTTTTGGACAAGGAAATATGATACCGATTTAGCCTCACTTATAATCAGACTTTTCTGTTGGAAAACTGGTTGAAAAAAATAAGCATCAACATGTGCATGACTTTCTATGACATAATTTTAACATGGTTACAAAGAGCACAAGCACTGACTAAACATAAATGCCCCAGGCAAAATAAGGCTCTAAATTGCCAGTTTTAAATTTTTTTACGAGTAATCTTAATTTGGCATGCAGTTCACAATCTGATTAAAAAAAGAATAAAAATTGACAATCAATCACTGATCAACATTCCTTACAATTTGCACAACTTAACATAAAGAAATACATTTTGCATTGACTGATTTGTAAAACAGCGAAATAATATGGCCAGTGCATTCCATCTAAAATGTCCTTAAACCTGACACAAGATGTCACATAATAACAGAACAGTCTAAACTGCCTTAATCATCAATAGTCTCACAGCCTTAAACTGTCAGTTTGAGATACCCCCTCCCCTAAACACGCACACCCAACGAAAATCCTTTTTCTGCTAGATATTTTGGAATCGACAAAAACCTGTCATAAAGGCCAATGATTTTAATAAACCATTTCACAAATTTTGAAAATATCAGAATAGAAATTATTGTACAGCCACAGAAATAAAACTGTAAAAGATCGTATTTGTTACCCATGAAGTTAACTCGATGCGTCACTTGACAGATATGACTTAAAATAGCACCGTTACACACACACGTGTGGAGAGCTAAAAAAATTGATTGTATAAAAATAATAACTTTGCTCATGCAACATACATTTACTAAGAAACGTCTCTTGAAGCTAGCATAAGAAGCTAGCTGATTGGTCTGTTTACTACAAGGGACAAATGGAAGAACCCATCACTATATTTTGTGTAATACAGTAGACTCAATCTTTGGTTGACATGTGACTTTACAAGCATATAAATTTTTAACTCATGTTGACAATTCTATTGAAATGGTAACATTTACGTTTTTATTCCAAGGCTGTATATCTTAAACCTCTTTTAAGGATGAACTGCAATATACCCTATCGAGGGGTGAGAGAAAATATATATGCACTTAGCCTAGTTTCATTCTTGCCCTTCGCTATGTACTTTAGTGACAAGGCATCAGGATAGACAAGGCATCAGGATGACCCTTAATTGACAGATGGTCACCAGCCTTAAACAGCCAAAATGGTCACAGCCTTGCTTTAAACCGGTTTGACTGTATAGAAATGCTTGTTAAATCTTACATGAAAGCTGTATACACGTCCAACACATGGTACAGTATGGGACCATCACTGCTCCAGTTTAACACATATGCCAACATAACATGGTTCAAACTATGTAATAACAATAAATTAATTGTTGCAATGTGCAGTCCAATGTTACACAGTCTCTTGATTGGACCCCAACTACACTGTTGTAATAGATGTACGCTAAATAAAGTTTTGTTTATGCAAACAAGGCTGTATTTCTGCTGGGATTATGATAAATATCTCTGGCAGTTTGGACATTTAGAATTCAAATTTGAGTTTTCTGTGGAATACTTGTGAAGAATTTTAATTAAAAATTAACTTTTTATTTATCAAAATTATTTTTCTCTCCAATTTGGTTGTTTAATTTTTTAAAAAAAATAATCTTTGAGGAAACATTTCATTTAACATTTTTTAAACAGAACTTTCCCAAGCCAAATCTAAAATGTTTCATGAAACCATCTGCAATGAGACTCCTGTCTTTTTTAACTCCAGTGAGAAATATTGCCATGACAGCATACATTCAAGTTAAATGTATTTTTGTCTCTCTTAAAACTGAGTTTCCTTTCATAAGAAGCATGTAATAAAATTGTTCAGGAAAAAGTTAATAATTAACACATATGCACAAACATTAATGATTTTACACAGACTTGTCACAAGTTTTCTGTATTAGGCCATTTCTTCAACAATCTGGACCAACACATCACTAACGATGTTCAGAGTAGGATTAAGCTATATAATATCAGCTGGGCGCCTCAAGAAGGCTGATGAAGAGCAGTTACCAGGGTAACAAGGACACAAATTTCATGAGAATTTCTCAGTCTGATCTGTTTTCATACCTGAAGCCTGTGATTTAACCTGTAGTCAGAGAGTATAATCATCAGCAACTTGGATTCTTTTTCAACCTGAAACTTGACTTGATCTTTGTATTTTTCACAACATTTATGAGTCATTTATTTACTTAAAAATGCCATCTTTGGAAATTTCAATGTAAGGTTATCTGTTTAAATGTGGCTATAGCACACAGCCTCTTTCTTTCCTGCTAAAAGAGACACCCCAAGTTTTACCTGTAATGTGTTTCTAAGTGTCTATAAACAGACAATTCACACTATACATTCAAATACATTAAATCATTATAGGCAAAAGCCCAATGTAAGACTTTGGTGTTTTGTTACACAGGTCTTAGGACTACACTAGTCAATTTTCTTTCCTTTTTGATCATATAAACTTGTCTGCGCACTCTCGATATCAAGGCTCCCAATTTTTTTCTACAGTTACTTTTTTTCTGGTATCAGAGTCTAGTCTCAAAACTTGAAAATATCATTGACTGATTCTGCCTGCATGCATGTACTTCAAAGGGTCTTTTCTTGATCATATCCTTTTTTTTTTTTGAGTCAACAAAAACGAAGAACTGATAATATTGTGTTGCTTGGAAATTCTGACACAGGGAGAATGTAAATGTGACTTAAAACGAAGGCACGTCTTTAATGACCATGGTCATGATCATGATTTAAGTCTGTAACTATTAGTATGACAATGACAGCAATTGTTAATCCAACAACCACTAACACTTGAAATAAAAGTAGTCCTCGTTTGAATGTCTGCGGCTTCTGAAAACAGAAAGAAAACTGAAGTTACTGATTGTTTCTTTGGTTTATACTTAACATAAACAATGATATAGAGAAACATAAAGATAATTCTATTAACTGCATTATGAAATTTGTGAGCAAAAACATAGATAGAAGAGAAAACATTTTTGGAACTGACAGTAAAATCATTGTTGCAGTACTATGTGATGAAATACAGGTACAGGTTATTAGAAATCTACAAAACAACAACAAAAAAATTTCAATAATTCTAGCATTATTATCGCAATCTATGGGGTATAATCAAACTTAATGTAGATACATGTATAAGAAAAATACACACTGTTATAAATTTCATGACAACTGAATAGTATTTACTGACATCTAAATTTACATAAGCAGTACTTTATTGCATTTAAGAGAAAAGGGGACATAACTCTACTGTATATGAAGCATGATTTTCAAACAGATCAAAATGATATGAGAAAAAATATATCACTGGATGACTTTCACTCAACTTTTAACAAAGTGTATGTGAATCCTGAAAAATAAGATGGTGCCAGTTGTTGTTTTTTATGTTCTAATCCAAATTTAAATACCCAAGGAACAAAAGCACCAGTACAGACCCCTCCCAAAAAAAAAAAAAAATTAAATAACCTTTAAGTAATACCTTGCCTTAGTACAAAATACAAACTTTATAAGAAGTATTTAATCAGATATTTTTAAAGCTTCACTGTAGGTTAGCTGCTGGAATTAGAACATAGATATACAGAAACATTATGCATTGAGTTGTTACATATCTAGAGGAGTTGTTAACCTTTTACCTCATGAACAAATTAAAATCTTGATGGATATTCATTTACTGAACTTGAAATGGTATATGAAACAATGGATTTTCCTTTATTGTGCAAACTATGTAGAGTCTATGCTATGATAGTGTAAAAGCAAACAGAGAAGACCCTGAGGAGAAGCAGAACCTGAAAAGGAGGAGACCCTGAGGACCCTGAGGAGGAGGAGGAAACCCTGGGGAGGAGGAAGAGGCCCTGAGGACCCTGATGAGGAGAAGGAAACCCGGGGGGAGGAGGAGGAGAGGAACTGAACCTGAGGAGGAAGAGACCCTGTGAGGAGGAGAACCTAAGAAGGAGGACCCTAAGGTTGAGGAGGAGAACCTGAGAAGGAGGAGACCCTAAGGGCCCTGGGGAGGGGGAGGAAACCCTGAGTAGGAGGAGGAGATCTGGGGGGGGGCCCGGGGAAGAGGAGGGAACCGGAAAGGGGAGGAGACCCTGAGGAAGAGAAAACCTTGAGGAAAAGGAGACCTGAGAATGAGGAGACCCTGAGGAATAGGAGACCTTATAAGAAGGATGAGATCCTGAGGAGGAGGAGACCCCTAAAAGGAGGAGAGGAGGAGGAGAGCCTGAGGAGGAGAAGTCCCTGATCAGAGAGTTCTTGGTCTTGGTCTGGTCTGTTTGCCTAGGTGCCAAAACACATCAGTATGAGGTAAAGTGTTAACTAAATAAATAACGGATTATCAGAACAGAACAGAAAAGAAAAGAATCAAGATATTAGGGTAATGAGCCTTAAAGCACAGGTAAAGGGATATAACACAGAATATCTATAAAGCAAAACATCAAATCAATAATAAAGTTACCCTCTGAAAAAAGAACAAGAACATTCACTGATAAATACTAAAATAAAATCAAGGTTAAATCTTAATCAGTAGATCAATAAATATCACACAACCACAACCAACAGTCTGGTACCTGTTCTTTGTATCTTTACAGTGATATTGTGCCAGTACACCTTGACCCAATCTCATTAAAATCAGATTCAGTATGCTAACTAGATCTGACCACATCGTATAGAGGGTTGTCTCAGATTGACCTTTGTATAAGCCAATCAAATCGGCAGCTACAGAATAATTTGGTATATCAGGGGGAAGTAACCGCATCAATCTCACAATAGGGTAGAAAGATGTCTAAGCAGCCGGGTAGCTCATTTGGTAGAGCATTCGCCCTGTAAGCTAAAGACCCTGGGTTTGATTCCTGATCAAGCTACACATTTTTCTCACCCTGTGACAAATGTTTTACTGAAGTCAGTAGAAAACGTGTTTTTTAATTGGTTTAAAATCGAGCGCTTGTTTATGCTTATAAATACTTAAAAGGTCAATCTGACGTAACCCCTAACAGGATGTTGTCAGATCCTAATCGGGGATAGTAGAGGAGTGCAAATTAGGATATGATCTTAATGAGATTGACCTTGATCTAGTTTGGTAAAGATTGGTTCATTTCTGTCAGAGTTAGAAAGAAGTGAACCTGAGCTGCCCATCCTCCCAACGCAGTTGAATCCATAATAAGTCTGTCATTCTATGTGTATATATTATAGTTTTTTTTAACAATATGCCTATCCAAACCTGCGCTATGGCTCCAGAAAGATAATGTTATGTACAAATGTGTGGATGATGATGATGATGATAATGATGCATAATAATAAGTCCATATAAACAACAATGCTATTTTCACTGCTAGTGATCAATCCTGTAAAGTTTTGAAGATATGGGCAACACAATTTTTTAAAAAATATTCAAGGGCCATAACTCTGCACATATTGGACAAAAAAAATCATGGTATGCAACACTTTTGGACTTTGGCACATAAACAAGTAGTTTTCTAGATATGGCTTTGAATGGGGAAAAAAAGAGTGATGGACGGACAACACCAAAGCAAAATCCTTCTGCTGAACCTTTGGTTTGGTGGGGGATAACAAACTTTGAGAGATCAGAGGGAGTACACAACACAATATTAATTATGGTTTGCTGTTACAATGTGCTAGAAATCTAATTACTCATTAGATATTGTTCCTGACTCTGGCCCAGTCTACTGATAATTAACTTTGTCATGTCTGATTACATTGACAGATATTTGGTATCAGCTGCAACATCCTAAGGTGAAGGCTCTTCCCCCTTGTGTACAAATCTCTAGGAATACATACCAATATCATGAAAATTTTGACATGTGATGTATATGTAATGATGTGACGATTCTTAAAACTTTCCATCAAGGCTTTTAAAATTAAACAACACCTTTTTAAATCAGACAACAAGATAGGCGATCTGTTTCTTTCTCAGACAAATGTGAAAAGTATATTTCATGACAGTGTATATCTATGACTGTAGCTGGCAGATGTTGAAATGATTGATAGCAAACTAATAAGCCACTGAAATAATTTATCAATCACCAGGAAAATCAATCAATATCTATTTATTTTAATATGTTATTACTTTGGTGCTACAAAAATTCTTTGAGGGCTTGGTTCAAAGCTATGGTAACTATATAGATAATATTATATAGAAGCAATTACACTAGTTTTGAACCAATCCCTTGCATTAACTAATGCTTTAAGTCAGGCCTTGCTTGTCTATGACATACATCAGCATGAACAGCATATCTGAGTCGTACAGGGTTACGATGCCATTACTTAAGTTCAACACAGATGTGAGACTGCATGCTCTCAGACTGGTGAGTCCAAAATGACAAGAGAGTTCTTTGGAACACATGTGTCACCTGCTGAAGCATGAAGGAAAAAGTGTGACGGACAGATGACGGAAAATGATCCCTATGTGTCACTTCTGCTTACAGCATGTGACACAAAAATAGACAAAGAAGTGAAGAAGTGAAAATTCTGACAACATAACTCCTGATCAGTCTGCACTGACTATCTTTGTTATTATGTTACAGTTTTCATAATGGAGTACCATCAACTGCCAAGGAAGTAAAGGGTTTTTGGGGAATTTTGTTGACTGGTACATTATGCTTTTTAGTAAATCTAACTTTACACATGTGAACTGAGTGACTTTGAGGCAATTGTGTCTGATAGAGCAATATAATAATAGACTGAGAAGTTGACCTTTGGCTCCCTAAAGTGACCTTGATGGCTGAACCATAATATCCTATATTGCCCCCAGATCTACCAATGTTGTGGTACTGCAGAGAGGTCATGCATGACTGAGTTTGGACCAACGCTGCACAATATGACAAAGGGGTAGAATGGGGTTAGTTATAAAGTATCTGTCACACCTAGCCAAATTAGCTAGCTGTAGCCATATTGGATGCAATTTTGGTACTTTTTAATGGCAGACCATTGGTATTATGGTACATTGCTATTAACAGCTGTAAATTGCCAGAAAATAAGACCTAAAAATATCAACGGCAAGTGAGGGTATATATTTTCTGACATGCTCAAAACTTTCTGCCATTGTGCTGCGGAATAAGCAACGGGACAATAAAAACAATACTTTGGTAGTCAGTAGAGCACCAGTAGCGCCCCAACGTTATCACAATGGGAAGGTTAGTGTAAAAAACTGACAGCCAGGGGTAAAATATTATTTTGTGATTTTTTAGCCCTTTCTTGACAGAGCTCAGTTGATTTCCTTGCCATAGTTAAAAGCGTTTCGGTTAAATCCCTTCGAGGTTTAAAGACCCTTAAGACAAAGATTGATCTAGGTTTAATAATGTTCTGAAAATGTGCCACCATGGTAAAGTTCTCAAACAACCAAAACACACTCTAACACTCAGAAAAACTTTAAGTTATTCTAAAGCAAAGTACAAAGATCAGTTTAAAGACTAAGCATAAATGTGGGTTAAATTCAAAATATTAGTTGCAGGAAATTATTAAAGACGAGAGATTAAGAATGCCGTTAGAGTTATCACAAAGGAATCCTTTCTATTAAATAATACCTTTAGTTTTTAATAACTGCTATGATAACAATAACAGCTATTGTAGTGCCGATAACAACGATGGCATGAAATGGCAAAAGAGCCACCTTAAATCGTTGCTGTACCTGTAAAAACAAATTTCATACAGATATTGTACAGAATAAAACAATAATCAATAAGCAAATTGTGCACAGGTGAGCTAATAAGAAATTAAACTAAATATAAATATTGTTACACACAAAATACTGTTTTATTTTTGTGGACCATATGAAAGATTGTTTTATGCCAAATATGTTACCCACTTTAAATTCTTTTGATTTTAGTGAGCAATTTACAAGATATTGTAGCACTGGCTGGGCTTCCTCTAATTAGAAATTGTAGATAAAAAGAAAAGAGATGAAATATGAACAAAATATAGCCTGTGCTGTAATTTTGTATTGCTGGGTTAAAGATGTTCCTTATTTCAGTAACATTAATACATTAATGATAAGTTAATTCTGTTATCTCATGACAGCCGGCTCATGCTACAGCAAGCACTGTGTTAGCCTGTCTCTTGTCAGCATGAAAAATAGAACTAGATGGGACTTCTGCTACATTTGACAAACACTGAAAGCGAAAAAAGTATGAGGATTACAAATTCCTTCCTTTAAATTGTTTTTGTAGGGCCATAACTTCCATAAACTTTGAAAAATAAACCGATTAACTTGGAGGACATCTCAAAAGTAAATGAAAATCATTTTTTTTTATTAATTTCATTGAACTTGGCCTATTTCTATAAACTATGTAACAAAACAAATTTAATGAAAATGCTTACAATTCGATTGTCACATAATTCGGTCTAGCTTTAGAGGTTTTCAAGATATAAGCAATAATTGAACTTAAAATTGAAGTGATATTGTTCCATAGGATCAAATGCTGCACCTTCAGTAAGAATTAATGCAAATCAAACAAAAAATAAAAACCGTTTAATTTCAACAAAAAATACTTTGGCCTTATAAGGTCACATGACGTCATATGACGTTCATTTTCTCAGAATGTAAAGAAGACTTGAAGACATACTGAAGTTTGACATCAATGCTTCTAATCTTGGATTAGCCATAAAACCTTTGCCTTTTCGAATTTGGAAAAACGGACACCGATTGGCACTACTAGAGCGTAACATACACATTCTGTGAAATTTTGATGAAAATCCGTCCAGAAATAATGGCTGTAGACCGCGTACAAACTTGTGAAGAAAACGTCAAGTTTGGTGTCATAGACATAAGAATATCAATGAAATCAAATAATCATTATCTTAAATATAAGCATTATAAATGTCATGCCCCTGGGACCTTTGCAATATATAGAAATTAACACGTAGATATCAGAAATTCTTTTTGACCTTATGACGTCATATGATGTCAAATGAGGTTCGTCCTCACAGAATAGAAAAAAGTCTTAGAGACTAATATTCAGTCTAAATATCAGCATTCTTAGTCATCTGGAAGTGATTTTATACGTATTTGAAATTTGACGTCAGTGGTTCGAATCTTGGACTTGCCATAGAACTATTGCCTTTTTGAATTTGCCAAATCGGACACCGGAATACACAACAAGAGCAGTACATATGCATTCTGTGAAATTTTGATGTAAGTCGGTCCAGAAAAAATGGCTGTATACCGCGTAATGCCTTTTTGTCCTGACGTCAAATCTGACGTTATATGACGTCACGTTAATATGAAATACCATGCATTCAAAAGCGCATTTATTTATGTATATGCCATTAAATTTTAATTGTCCTGGGAACTTAACAACATATTTAAATTAACACGTATATATGAGAAAATTCTTTTTGACCT
Source organism: Solen grandis (assembly GCA_021229015.1). Lineage (NCBI taxonomy): Eukaryota > Metazoa > Mollusca > Bivalvia > Adapedonta > Solenidae > Solen > Solen grandis. Next base: position 30,980,007 of record CM037790.1, on the reverse strand, counting down.
TATGTCGTCATATGACGTCGAAAGATGTTTATCTTCGCAGAATTTAAAGCACACTAAGAGACTTATATACTATCCAAATATCAGCTTTTTAACTCATATGGAAGCGATTTTATACGTATTTGAATTTTGACGTCAATGGTTCGAATCTACGATTCGCCATAAAACCTTTGCATTTTCGAATTAGGATAAACGGACACTGAAAGGCACAACTACAGTGTAACATACACATTCTGTGAAATTTTTATGAAAATCGGCCCAGAAATAATGGCTGTAGACCGCGTACAAATATATTGAGATGACGTCAAGTTTGACGTCAAAACACATCATAGTCAAATAAATATTATTGAAATGCAATATGTTCTATCTGAACAATATGCTTTTGAATTTTCATGGTGTTCGGACGTTTTCAACATATAAAAATTAACGCGTAAAATTTAGAAATTACATTTCACCTCATGACGTCATATGATGTATATCTTCAGAGAATGTAAAGAAATCCTAGAGACTTATATTCTGACCAAATATCATCTTTCCAACTTATCTGGAAGCGATTTTATACGCATTTGAAATTTGACGTCAATAGTTTGAATCTTGGATTCGCCATAGAACCATTACCTTTTTGAATTTTGAAAAACGGACACCAGAAGCCACAACTAGAGTCTAACTTACATATTCTGTCAAATTTTGATGAAAATCGGCCCAGAAATAATGGCTGTAGACCACGCACAAATGTTCTATCTGAAGCATTTGCTAATAAATTTTCAAAGTGCTCGGACGTTTTCAACATATAAAAATTCACACATAAATATTAGAAATTACTTTTCACCTCATGACGTTATATGACGTCATATGATGTTCATCTTTAAATAATGTAAATAAATTCTAGAGACTTATATTCTGTCCAAATATCATCTTTCTAGCTCATCTGTAAGCGATTTTATACACATTTGAAATTTGACATCAATAAGTTCGAATCTTGGATTCGCCATAAAACCACTGCCTTTTCGAATTTTGATGCACAACTAGAGCCTAACATACACATTCTGTTAAATTTTTATGAAAATCAGCCCAGAAATAATGGCTGTAGACCGCGCACAAATATTTTAAGACGACGTCAAGTTTGACGTCAAAACACGTCATAGACAAATGAAAATTATTGAAATGCAAAAGGTTCTATCTGAAGCATATGATATTAAATTTTCAAGGTGCTTGGACGTTTTCAAAAAAATTTTAAATTAATTCTGTCCAAATATCATCTTTATAACTCATCTGTAAGCGATTTTATACGCATTTGAAATTTGACGTCAATGGTTCGAATCTTGGATTCGCCATAGAACCATTGCCTTTTCGAATTTTGAAAAACAGACACCGGGATGCACAACTAGAGCCTAACATACACATTCTGTTAAATTTTGATGAAAATCAGTCAAGAAATAATAGCTGTAGACCGCGTACAAACTTTTTCACCTGACGTCAAATCTGACGTTATATAACGTCATATGAATATGAAATTCATTGCATCCGGAAGATCATGGTTTGAAATATATGCCATAAAATTTTCATTGTTCTGAGTCAATGGCAACACATCGAAATTAACACAAATATAAGAGGAAGAAAAAAAGAAAAATAAAAATAATAAAAAAACAGTACAAATTCAGAGAAGAAAATTATCAAACAATGCTAACAAGCTATCAACCAGTTAGTATAAGAGGGGTCATCTAAGTAACATTTAGGCTTCTGGATTTTTTTAGGCTTTGTCAAAACAGATCATACAGCTTAAAAAAGACCAATGCTTTATTACACAATGAAAATGTACAAACAAATGCAAATTATAACCAGAGGCTAGTGTGGATGCAACACTATAGCCAGATATTTTAAAATTAAGACTGTTGAATAAATAATGCAAAAACAACTCTTGAAATTTGACCCTATGACCTAGTTCTTGACTCATACTTTTTTAGATATCATGTGGCCAAGTTTCATGAAGATCTGATAAGAGCTGTTGATTTTTTTTTAACGATTAAAGAAGTGATCTAGTTTTTACTTTAGATGACAACTTATTAACACTCATGTAAGATAATCATACAGACAAACAATCTGACAAAATAATTTCCAAAATAGAAAACTTAAAACATATTTTTTTTATGACACCAGAGCATCCATATGTTTGTCTGGTTTTAGACATTCAACATAAGTGGAGGATTTTTACTTGATATATCCAGCTAACACATATATCCATTCTAACATCTAGGGACTGTAGCTCTGACCTTCACCCATAGAAAATCTACATGAAAAATGATCTTAGCAACCAGCATAAACCTAAATCAGACTGTAAATAAATCTGTACAGTTTGGCAATCATATTTCCTCAATGAGAAGCAAGTTGCTGATCGGGAGAGACCTTAAGGCTGACCTAGCCTAAAAATTAATGTCGTCATAACAACAAAAACAAAATCCTGGTGGGATGAAAGGTGAAGATCATATATTCAACATCAGGTTCCTTGACATTTTTGATACTTACTTTTTCACCCTGTCCAGCATCTTCAGCTGGGTTCTTCATTTCATAGGCTTCTCCTCTTTGGGCTGTAAATATATCAGAATAACAGCCTGATAAATATAATACACTTATATCTTGCATCATGAGGTATAAACCATATTACATGTATACTGTAAAATCATAAGTTTTTAATGGGGACTAATTATCACAAATGTCATGGATGGCTTGTTTTATCCATGAATATCAAACTTAAAAAAAAACTGTTTACTTTTTAAATCAAATGTTCTCTAGAACATATAACAACAAACATAAATGGAACCAATGGAAATGCCTTCAATACATTCAATGAAAGTTAATGTTAATGATATACACAGTTGATAGATGTTTGATAGATAATGTATATAATGGTTTTACAGTCTTCCATTGGCAGCAATGTGTCAAAGTGCAATTTCAGTATAAAAACAAAAGTGTTCTTTGGAACACATGTGTCACTTGCTGAAGCCTGAGGGAAAATGTGTGATGGACAAGCATGATGGAAAAAGTGTGACAGACAGACAGACAAACTGACAGACAGATGATGGTAAAAAGATCCCTGTGTCACCTCTGCTTACAAAACAAAACATTGTTGAGAACAAAGAGAACAAACACAGAGAACAAAGAAATCTAACAGAAGGCATGTCACATTTCTATTGAATAAAAAAGGGGGATAACTCTGATTATATAAATGAATGTCAGGGCAAGCAAATCATTTGAACAAAGAAATCTAACAGAAGGCATGTCACTTTTCTATTGAATAAATAGATAAAGGGGGATAACTCTGATTATATAAATGAATGTCAGGGCAAGCATATCATTTGAACAAAGAAATCTAACAAAAGGCATGTCACTTTTCTATTGAATAAAAAGATAAATGGGGATAAATCTGATTATATAAATGAATGTATAAATAATATATAATGGTGAAACTGGCAATAAAAGTTTCAACCGATAATAATACATAAACAATTGTGACAAAATAACAACACAAGATATTGTAGTGATGACATGACATGATAAAATTGGGAAAATGCTACACTAAAGACTAAGCCATAAAAAAGAACATTTTTGGATTGTTTTATTCTACACAAGATTATTCTAAATTACAAATTAGCTGCTAAACTGACATCTTTCTTTTCAAAAATGGATAGAACAGAACAGAAAAAATAACAACAAAAACAACAACAAAATATATTTTCTTATGTAATGGTCCCAACCCCACTCCACCTCTTTGAGGCCATACTGACTGAATTCTATGTTTAGCATACTTAAAATACTTACACTGCAAATATGAATTTTATCCATTGAGTCTTTCAATATATAGTTATTGAAAGGAAATGAAAAATGTGAATGGACAGCTAAACAATGGGTAATTTTTAATGCCCTTTCACCAAGGCAGGGGCATAAAAATAAAACACTGACAGATTCCAAAAACCATACTTCATTTGCATTGAGAGTTACTTTATAAGTGACTTAATAACGACTTCACATTTACTTTCTTTTTAATACATTGTGTAGTATGACTGTCATTAACCTAAAAACTAAAAAAAGTGACTGCCGATATTGATATATTTGATAAATAATGTTCAATTTCATTTCTGCGCTATTGGCAGACTAAGTTGCCTTGATTAGTATGGAGTATACAATTTTTTTTTGTAACCATGCAATAAAGGGCATGTGCACTTTAAACATAAAATTAAAACTGTATGGCCTATAAGGAGGAAATATCATAGTTCTGGCAACATTTTTTTCTTCAAAATAATACACTGTAGATCCATTGTGATGCAAAATTCTATATAACATTTTTCTCTTACAAGTTGTTCAGCTGACTTATTGTGCATTGCATTATATACCTATAATACTGTACAATATAATGTGGTATTTAGACTTGGACAAAACATATAGCCATATAGTGTGGCTGCACCAAACATGACCCACTCATATAAATGGACAGGTTTCTATTAGAAGGGAGGTCATATGTTGCCTACTCTGTATTTCTTTCTGTAGAAAAAATTAAGATGCTAGGGGTGTTTAATATAATGAAACTATAGGACTATGTTCAAGTAAAAAAAATAAATAAAAAAAAAATGCATCTAAAAATGCAGCTATGCATGGCCCTCCCCACTATTTCAGACATGCCCTGGTCTCCAACAGTAGCAGGATACAAGGTACTCATACAGTACTGACGTGCTACAAGTTCATGACCTGTTCCCTTTCCATAACATACATAACTATTGTTGAAGCTAGAAAAAATAGCAAAACACCCTTCCTGCTGACAACAATGTCAAAATACTAAATCAATAAATATCCTTAAACCCAACAGCCTTATTTTAATGCTATCACATTAGGAAATACAAAAATATATAATTTTATACATTCAGTGTTAAACAATATATTAATGTACAAGAAAGCTTGTCATGGACAAGTAAATAATCATAACTTAATTTTCTACACTAATTTGCATGGCATACTGTTTCATAATATATTCCATATTATAAGTTCAAATCATCTGTCTTGAGTTGTTTTTTATTGCTACAAGGAATCCTATATTATGTGTCATTTTTTTTCTTATTACTTTTAAAGCAATTTACATAAATATATCATAACACAAGAGTATTTTCTGGAACACATGTATCACCTGCTGAAGCGTGATGGTAAAAAGTGTGACAGACAGACAACAGAAAAGTAATCCCTATGTTTTACCTCTGCTTACAGCAGGTGACACAAAACTGTATCAAGTTAGTAAAATTTATAACAAATTAGAATATCCTTATGATGATTTATGCATTTTTTCATGATAACTTATCTGATAATAAAATTCATAAAATTATCAAATAACAAAAAAAAAAAGTCTCCCATGTCTATGAGATATATCAAAATTAAATTTCCTAAGCAGGTTTAAACAACAAACCTTGAAAGTTATGGCAATACAATGGTTATGTTATTGAAGGCAAAGGTTCATTTTTATGGTCAAATCTAATATTTTAAATAGTACAATATACACAAGGACAGGTTGAGAACAGATGAATAGGTGGTGTTTCCAAAACCTTGTTATGTGTATAATCTGTGAAATACAGAAGGAAATAGATCTTGTACAGATTTGTTTGTTTATTTGGTTTAATGATTTGTGGAATATTTCATTCATTTTGAGACTATGTCTACTTCAGACAGATATAGTGCTACCACACTGCAGTATCACACCGTAGACATGTGGCATGATACCACAACCAGTCATATTATCCTGACACAGGGTCAACCAGTCATGGAACTACCTTTAGATGCTGAGCGTCAAGCAAGGGAGCTATACCAGTACCATTTTACGACTTTGGTATGTCACTGCTGGGGATCTAACCCACAACCTGTCGGCTCTAACCAATCAGCCACCAGGTCCCTTGTAGATTCACACAACTGGTACACAAGACCAAGCAGCCTAGAGATGCTGACTCAGGAGAGAATGCATAACTGTTATATGGTGCAACATGCTTTACTGTGTGACACTGTGCTACATTTGTATCAGATATCAAGTTGTCTTCAGTATTTCTTTTTTTTTTTTCATGAGTTTAATGGTTTGAAATTATTTCCTGTCAACACATGTCTTTAATATTTATTTCCATTACATGTTGAGACGATAATGTAAATTGTACAAGCCTAAATAAAATCTGTCCTGTGCTTGAACTGTCTTCTATTTAAATATCGAAAAGACCTACTGGTATTCAACAGAGATATGAAACAGTCCAAAATATTTTTTTTTTCTCGAGATGAAAACCCCCCCCCGGATGAACAGGATTTGATCAAGATCCGGTTGAGACGCTTCACATCTTGCTGTGGATACTTATCAGTATCACTCATAAGAGAGAGCTGTGATCTAATGAGATACATACATATTTGGTTTAATTGGCATTAAATTGAAGAAAAATCTCATTATATTTATAATTTATATGAGCAATTTTACACATTTCATGTTATCATGTGGTCACATGATCCTACACCTTGTTGAGCTCCCAGTCCTAATAATTTGTAAACAAGCATTTTTTTTTTTTTTATTATCATGGCCTTGTTTTGCCAAAATAATGATGCAATCTTGAGTTAGAAATGCTGAATTGGGTATATGATAATGGATATATATCACAGGTCTATACTTACTCAAAGTGGCACAAAGAATTATGTAATCATGCAATATTATAACAAACTTTATTACATAATTGGTCAAAATGCAAGGTATTGTATTGTATTGTATTGGGGTTTTCCGTCGCTGCAATAGTATTTCGATCATATAGCGACGTCCAGCTAATTACAGGTGGAGGAAGACCCAGAGTACACAGAGGTACCCGGGTAGAACCACTGACCTACCGCAAGCCAGCTGGAAGGCTTCCTCACATGAAAAATCCGAAGTCCCAAAATGCAAGGTAATTGGAAATCATCACTCCAAAACAATATGTAGATTTTAGCTTCTCGTTTTACTCCTTTTTTGTATTTCCTTGTATTTTGTATAAAATGTATGTCACATGTTATTACAAGTAAAATATGTTTAAACTAAAACAATATATTCTTAGAACTGATCTACAATATACATTTTCATAAAGGACTAATGTGATATCTCAAACAGTAGAATCAGGCATGTTCATTTTTGTGTAAATTTATATAATTATAAAGTGAAAAGGACTTCCCAAGATGTAAATACAAAAGATTTTCTCCCTAACTACCCCTCCACTATGCAATAAATATATTGAGAAGCATGCTAGTCAATAGAAGCCTCATACACTTGTTAGTACAGAACAAAAAAGCAAAATTACTATTATAGCCCAAGATTGGCGAGTTGCCGTCATCTTTCTCTAAAAATAGAAAACAATTACACTAGAGAATTAGTAAGTATTAAATATATCATGTAACAAGGAATTAGTTATTATCAGCTCTGGATGGAAGCCTGTGAAATAAATGCAAAGTAAAAACTAGATGACTAATAGGAAACCCCCAACAGGGATTAACAAGAGGGCCAAGTTGGCCCCATCACTGTTCTTACTGATGAATATAGCTTTAGTTTAATGTTTAAGCTGCATTAAGGATATGAGCCCTTAACTGGGAACCATATTTACAACTTTTTATCATTCAAGGGCCGTAACTTTTGAATAACCTATCTGAGATGAGTCATTACGGTATTAAGATCCTAATACATAGACATTGTTAACATGTTTGATCACAATACCATGTAGAAACAAGAGTGTTCTTTGGAACACATGTATCACCTACTGACGTGTTACGGGAAAAGTGTGACAGACAGACAGACGGTTGGATGAACAGACAGTCAACAGACAAGTTATCCTTATGTTTCACCTCTGCTTACAACAGGTGACACAATAAAATCCAACCTAATATTGGCTTCATTTTGATGCCAGACTTTGTAAATGAACTACTCTCACCTGAGGATCCATATATAAGGACTTTCATAATTCTAAAATTGTTTGTAGAGAAAAATACTGATCATTAGATAAGATTGAAAATTGAGAGATCTCAACCCTCATGTGTCTGGTTCAACTTGGAAACTTTCCAAGGATCAACATGAACCAGACATCCCCTGGTTGAACCTCCCAATCTTTGTTCCAACCCAATGACAGATTCTATCATTCATCCCCTATATAAGATAAAAAATACACTGTCTGTACAAAAAAAAATACTTTCTAAACAATGAGCTTTCAATTAACTTATTGGCATTATACTTACTAATGCTATCTAAATAAATGCAGTATTTCTATCTAAGTCAAGGATTATAAAAAAAATAGGAAAAGAAACAAAAACATACCAGTCACCTTATGTAAACTAGAACTATCACTGAAGGTAATTAATTTTCCCAGTTACTGCTCTGACACAGACAAAGGACTACAATTCTTACAAAATCCTTGACACAGTTATCTGCACTTGTTTGCTGAATAAGCATTATGATGATAAGTCATTATTTCAAGCATGAAGGCATTATCAACAACAGTTTCCAAACTTCATTTAATGTGTGTTGTGACATGACAAGACAGGACGTGATATATCAGGACATGACATGATGGGATGGGATTTGATATGACATGACGGGACTTGACATGATGGGACAAGACTTGACATGATGGGATGGGATTTGATATGACATGACGGGACAGGATTTGATATGACATGATGGGACAGGACAGGATTTGATATGACATGATGGGACTTGACAAGATGGGACAGGATTTGATATGACATGATGGGACAGGACAGGATTGATATGACATGATGGGACAGGATTTGATATGAGATGACGGGACTTGACATGATGGGACAGGATTTGATATGACATGATGGGACTAGATTTGATATGACATGATGGGACAGGATTTGATATGACATGATGGGACAGGATTTGATATGACATGATGGGACAGGATTTGATATGACATGATGGGACAGGACAGGATTTGATATGACATGATGGGACAGGATTTGATATGACATGACAGGACTTGACATGATGGGACAGGATTTGATATGACATGACAGGACTTGACAGATGGGACAGGATTTGATATGACATGATGGGACAGGACAGGATTTGATATGACATGATGGGACAGGACAGGATTTGATATGACATGATGGGACAGGATTTGATATGACATGACAGGACTTGACATGATGGGACAGGATTTGATATGACAGGACTTGACAAGATGGGACAGGATTTGATATGACATGACTTGACATGATGGGACAGGATTTGATATGACATGACGGGACTTGACATGATGGGACAGGATTTGATATGACGGGATGGAAGGTGACATGATGAGCATGATTCCTATAAAGTCCCCACTTCACTTGTGAAGAGGGTCAGGTATGATAAGTCATTCAAGAAAAAAAATTTTTAATAAAAATCTAGGCAATTTAAAGATCAATTTTATAGTGTAAAGTGGTAAATCTACATAATAAAGATCAATAAATTAGTGTTAAGTGGTATATCTACACACCAAAGACAAATTACACAGTGTTAAGTGGTATATTTGCACAGTTAAGACCTATTTTGTAGTGAAAATGGCGATCAAGTGTGTAAATTTGATTCTACAAAATTTATTCAAAAAGACTATTGATCAAGCAGAGGGGGTGCTTTCTGAAATGCCATCAATCAATTAGACTAATTCAGTACAAATTATTCATAAATGAAATGCAGACTAAAAATATATTCTTCATAACTGATAAAAGACAAAGTGAAAATTTCGCAATTAGCTTAAGTCAACAATTAATATTCAAATTCATCAAGTTAATCAATAATTTGCAGTCTAAATGAGCTGATGACATAAGAGGGGCAAAATAGAACAAAACGGTTTCAACACATGCATGTTACACAAAAGGTTTGGCAACACTATTATCACATTACTGAAATGATAAATATCACATGCATGTTACACAAAAGGATTGGCAACACTATTATCACATTACTGAAATGATAAATATCACATGCATAAAGTCTTTCATTCCAAATTTAATGCTTATTTTGTATCATTTACAAACAAATTCATAATTCTTTTCACAATATAATTATTCATCATTATTTACTATTTGCTAAAATCCTTTATTTCTTTCAAAATGCTAGTTAGTTTTATATATGACCCATACATATCTATGACAGGGAGAATAAATAGGTCACTTCTACTAATCAGTATTATTTTCAAAAGACTAAACCTTGTACTGAAAAAAGTCTTAACCTTTAATTCTTGTAATCCTTGAATGAAACAATATCTAAAGCATAATTTGCACTTAAATTGGTTGGAAAAAAAGAAAGAAAATCATTAAGTGAGAGAGATTAATTTAAGGTTTGTTTTGAACTGAACCTTAGTCTTTAATATTATGAAAAAGAACCTCTAAGCTCCAGGGATGCTTAAATGGGATTATGGCTTTAATATTCATGGTTTCTAAATACAGGATTGCTTTATCTTCATTATTTCCTTCAACTTACTTGTCTTCTAAGTCATAGTTTATTCAGACAAACTTCACTTCAGACAGATTTGTATGTGCAACCACGACAACGTGCAATATTCAACAACTTTTGGTATAACTTCCACTCCTTGGCTATCCTGTCTTTTTTTTGTCTGGCGCTGGCCTCTATATTCAACAAGCAATAAACAAAGAAGAAAAGACAAAACAAAGTTAAAGTTTACTTGAGCAAGGGATCTGGAAGTGCAGGATAAAACTAGGCTTGGAAAAGTACAAAACCCTCAACACACTTAGAACATGGGTAAAAATTATTTATGGTACAGTAACCAGGGATGTAAAAATACTAATGGCCTTGCCCAGTGAAAATAATTGCAGGACGAGTGTTTCTTGAGATTAATATCTCAAATTTTGGAAGGGCTTTGCAGGGCAAGTGATTTTAGGAATTTCACATCCCTGATTATGAGCACTGTTCTATGTGCACATGGTAAATGTTTGAAACATTTTGTGGCACGTCAACCTGATGAAGCTTGTTAACTGTGATATCAGTTGATGTCCTCTTATAATAATGTAAACCTATTTTTCTCATGTAGGACTAGAATGTGTCAATAATTCTAATACCATCTTGTGTACATTGGGGCTTTCATTACAAAAGTTAAAACAGAACACTGTATTTCATTGGCTACTAAGTGGCCACAGGGCAAATAAGGTAGATTCTTTCAAACTCAGCAACTTCAAGGGCTATGAAAATTTGTAGTCAGTTAATATACTGAAACTTATCGTGAAATAATGTACCAGACACTGTTCACATGACAAAGTACCGCATTACAGTACCAAATCTTTTTTCCCACTTTTAATTTTTTCACATGTTATGAGCTGAAAGAGGGTAATCTGACAAGCAGTGTGAAAACTTGAAGTTACAGTATACCTGCAGTCTAATATAGTGATTTATTGGCACGCTCGTTAATCCCTCCCGAGATATTTTGAGACTACAATGAGGTAAATGAATCTTATTCTAACCCTGTTTGAAAATCCCAGCTTTAGATTCATGGAAATTGGTCATTTTATAGGACTAAGAGTGGCATACAGTCATCCCACTACCACCAGAAAATGGTTGATCATTATCTGACCATGTGCCTAATGAGACAACAGATAAATCATTTGGATATAATTAATGAATCACCTGTCATCTAATCTGAAAAACATAGCCTTGAAATGAACAGGATACCTTTTTTGCACTGAAGTTGAGTTGTTCAATGTCTGTTTCGTATTTGACTTACAACATATTGTCCAAAAAGACAATGGCTCATGATATAAAACAAAGAAAGATAACCAATCATACACTTGCCAACATTTGCTGAATTTATTATCATTTTTCTGTTTTTCCTGGTTACTGACCAATGCAACCAGGCTAATCAGGTTTTATACTGCTACCCTTCAGTGCCATAGACATCAAATGGAAAAATGATACCATACATATCTCCATCTAAATCACTTTTTCATTCATATACCATGTTATATGGAGTTTTAGTAAGATATTGATCATTTTGTACAATAGGACGGGACAGGACAAGACGCAGTGGGACAACATATATCATTCCTATATATCGCAAAACTTTATTTTGTAATGCTGGACTACACTAATCAACAGACAGTATTCTGCTGACTATTTAACAGCTATAGCCATGCTGCAACAAACAATAAGCATCACAATGATAAAATAGTCACTGTGCTATACAAGACAAAAAAAGTACCTTCAGGGGTTGAGTTATTACTGCCTTTTGATTTGGTTTTTGATGCTTCAGACACTATGCAATGCAAACATGCAGAGATATACAATATTTGTGATTGCTCATATAAAATCAACTAGAGGGCCATGAAGGCCCTGGATTGCTCACCTGATGAGTTTGCTTTCAACAAGGAGCTGAATAATTTGAAAAACCTTCATACAGGGTTACCTTGCAACTAAAATCGGTGCCAAATATAATGAAATCTGGTGGGTAGTTTTGAAGAAGATTTTCAAGTTTTCACTATAAATGTACATATATACACTAGCCCTGTCTCCAACAGCCATGCAGGTTTCTAAATGGATCAAAATAATTTGAAGAATCTTAGTAAAGGGTTGTCAAAGAAACATTAAATTTTATGATCTGGCCAGTTGAAATGGGGAAGATGATCTTAAAAAACGCCTCCTGATCTTTCTCTCTATTGCCATAGAAAACAGATTTCTGCATGGAAGCAATTTCCTTGTAAATGAATCACCAAGGGAACATCTCCCCAGTTTTATCAAAACTGGCCTGTGAGTTTAGAAGGAGACATTGTCTACAGTTAAACTGTTGACAACGGACCAAGGATGATGAAAACCAAACAATGACCGATTACAATATCTCATCCTGAGTACTTTGTGATCTGAAGAAAAGACTCTTTCCTCATTACTTTAGTACTGGTATTCCAAGTACTAGTAACATACCCCAAATCACTGTTTTCATGAAGTATAAAATCAACTGCCTCAAAGGCACAATTATAAGGACTGTTATATACCATTCACTGTAGAAAAGACATGGACTTATTAATAAAAAATGTCTATTTGAGAAATGATAAGTAAATTTCTGTCCATTTTCAAGAAATATTTCATCCTTTGAGTCCTTACAGTTGTTCACTATCTCAATTATTAAAATCTAAACAGTACAATGTTTAACAATTGACAGCTCCAAGGAACAGTATACATTATTCATATTATGCACCAAATGAGATTGTGCTTGTCTAAAAACCTTCATAAAAAAGAGAAGATCAGTTCAAATTATTCATGGGCAGAAACTGATGAAAATAATGGTTGTAGTAAAACTAGGTAAGAAAAGCATATGAAATATAGATAGGAGACTGTCAGTTTTGTAGCTATTTTCTACTGTTCCAGTTCATAACCGTTATGAACAGGGGTTTTCACCTATTACTTAGCATCACATGATATTGTCAAAATTATGCAAGAGTTAGTACACAGTCTGCTTCTTCAAGTTGTGTAAACACATCCTTGGACATAAAACTGTCATGCATTACATATACTGTATAAACACCTGCAGTGTATTCTGTTAAGGTGACTGTTAGCTAATGAATGCGAGTTGGTACCCTGCTTTCATTCTTTACACAGAGATAAAACAGGGGTGCAACCGCTCACATTAGCAACTGTTGAACACACACCTGTTTAGCCTATTTCCTTGTTGTGTTCTGTAACTGTATATCCAGTACAACCTCGTTAAACTAAGGACATTGGGACCGAACGAAAATTAATGATCTAGCCATCATTTGGATTAAAAACAAATATTCTAGGGTGTCTGTATGTCAGCATTTTTTTCTTCCTCTTGAGTTTTTTGAAAATTGCTATGATGTGCAAATCATGAACTGGAATTGTTTTATGGTGGTTTAAACTATTTTTTAATGTTAATAGGGGAAAAAAAGTTCTTACTTCTTACAACTTACACTAATTCCTCTAGATGGTTTCGGGGTTTGATTAGTACTTTGGGGCTTGGAAGGTCCTTTCGATTTCTCACTTCTAACAGGGTTTGAACCCAGAACCTTTGGATCCAAAGACATGTGTGCTATGGACCTCTGTTTCAGGCTATTGTGGATACATATTCAAAGATTAATTTCAATACTTGTTAATAATGGGTCCGTGACAATCAAAAGCCAAATTAACTTAAATATTGTGTGGTATGTATAAAAAGACAGAATGAATCAAAACTGGTGCTCTGTTTACAACTGAGGTGTGACTAGTAGAGTCAATGAACTGAGGTTTAATATTCTAAAGCTTTTCTGTAAGCCACTTTTAGATCAATATCACTTCAGGCAAACTAGTTTTACCTCTTTGAACGTCATAAAACGGCTGACTTTGGCATGAATTACACATAAACAGAAGAAATACTAAACAATATGTTTAGTTTTCTTAACTCTTCATTTCATTAATTCTATTGTACAAGTTTATGATGTAATGGATATGAATTTACTGAACTTTATATGATATAATTATGTGGTATATGAAACAATGGATTTATTTTTTGCCATTAGACTATGTAGAATTTTAGCTACAATACTGTATGTGCAAGAGAGGAGACCCTGATCAGACAGATCCTTCCTGGATCAGACAGCTCCTGATCTGGGTCTGCTCTGTTTGCCATGGTATTAAAATGAATCCATACGTGAGGTAAAGTGATAAATACAGATTTTTGATTTATTTAAAATATATATATAATTGATCAATCTGGATCTCCGACCGTTTTTCAAACAAGACTGATTGTTGACATTTTGTTATTTAGCTTAGATTTAATTTTTTGGTTTATTAAAAGTGGCAAATTTATGGTTTTCAAATGGTTATGCACATTCATACTGAAGACATCTATTTGCAGCAGTATCTGGCTATAATGTTTTACATTTATTTAAAACAGGTAATTATTTGAAATTATAGTTACAGAAGTTATAAAAAATAGTAAAAACTAAATGGTCTACAAACCAAACATGGGTGGAGGTGGAGGGGAGAGAAAATCATCAAGGGGAAATGCTTACATTTGACTAAAATTTTAACCCACAAAAAATCTCTGATATGAAATTTGAGATTTTACACTAATATTAAGTTTTAAAAGGTTTTGCATTGAACATTTCTATCTAAAGCACAAAACAATATTAAACCCAGAATTTGACCGACCATACTGAGAGCTATGCAAAACTAAGACACTTAGTGACGAATTTCACCAAATCTTATTGCTTTAATAAAATATTCAAAATAATTTTTCTTAACAAGTATTATTGGTCAACAAGGTAATTACTAAGTAAACTTATTCAGTATTTCATAAAACAGGAATTGTGATTTATTTTCCTACTTAATCTAAGAATTCAAGAATTACTTAATGCTAATTATTTTCAAAATTGAGCCTGGTATATCTACACTTTATTCACAGACTGAACTAGTTTATCACATACCTTCATATGGAAGTATCCCCGAAGGTGACAAAATTTTACTATACTGCAGTTTGTCAAAGGGAGAGAAACCTTATCATCTCCCTTTGGAAATTATCTTGCTTCACACATACAATAGTTATGGTGTACAATCATGTTTAAAGACCACAACATTGTTGCAAGGAGTATAACAAAACAAGGTACATTGAAATATTTCCAAAACTGAAGACTTAGAATGCGCCACAAACTTTATATATATGTAGAGAAATTTCTTAAGGGTCAAAACTCTAAAACAAATTTGATAAACAAACTCAACATTACATCATTTACAACTATCAATCATCGTGATCACACATGCCAAGTTTCATTGAAGTATGTCCAAAATTGAAGAACAAATTTGTGTTTCAAACATTCAGAGAGACCAGTCAATCAACCAGTATAACCCCATGAACATTTGTTTAGTGGGTTATCATATACATAAAGTAAGGAATTTGTCTACCTTTGATATTTGACAGTCATAAATGTAATGGCCCTATACATTATGAGATGCAGGTACTATTTTGTTAGTGGAGTGATATATGGATGTACGTTGTTAATCTCAGTAACTGCAAGATCCCTGTTAGGCATTATCTACCTTGACATGCTGAAAAACTGCAAACAGTTGGAAATGAATCTGATAGTTAGCACAACAACAGATTTCTCTCCTTATTTTCCTCATTGTATTTGATAAAAGAGAGAAAGAGCATTTACCTTTACTTTTCTGAGAACAGTCATACAAATGACAGACTACCTCCACCAGGAAAACCCAGCCTACGTATACATAGAGGATTATCCTGATATAGTCCGGAGCATTGATAGCACTCAACATGCTGCCCGAGAAAATGTTTACAACTGAAATGAGAAAGCAAATAAAGAAATAAACAAGAATATAGAAGTAAGAAAAACTAGAATTCATTTAATTATTTACTTAAATTAATGTGGTGAAATTAAGGCTATAAATGCCAAATATCTTTGTCAGACCCCAAAGAATTTGACCAGTATAAGGGCTGTACATTTTTGTATTAGAACTGAATTGATGGTCTCATTAAAATTATGACAGCAGTTTGCTGTGATAACAGTAAATCATATTGTTTATCAAACATAAATTTAATATATTTTTAAGCTGCGAAAGGTGTTTGTGTAACATAGAGGTAAAACTGTGATAACTAACAAGGTTTTTGATTCTAAGCTCAAAAGGGGCTATAATTTATGGTCAATTCATTCAAAAGGTACCTAAGTGCTACCCCTGAAAACCTTAATGAATTTTTAAGTCAATCTCATAAATGATTTCTGATAAATAAGCATATTAATATGTTACACGCAGAAATTTTACAAAAATTTGAAGTCTAAACAGAACCATAATTTGCATTAAATTTGAAAAAGAGTTATCTAACTTGTTTGTTTAATGTCACTGAGGACCTTAGAGAAGTATTAAATCAATAAAAGTGTTGGTCACTAACATATATGTATAACTAAGTTGCATGCAAAACTTTAACCAAAGCATAACAGCAACACAGGAACTCTGGCGAGTAGGTTTTCTTGGCATAGCCGAGCTCAGAATAGTTCCTTAAGTTGTAGTTTCTCACCTCCAAGAATATGGGCCAACTCTCCCACACAGAAGTGAGCAACGTTAAATATCGGCCGCTTTGGAGTGCCCGGGTGAGGTCTGAATAGGGCCATGATGGGCTGAAATGAAAACAACATGTGAGAGCTTTTCACTAATACAAACCAGGTTCAATCCCTGGTCAGTCCAAGATGCCTGTAAAAACAAAGCAAAATCATCAAAGTTGTTCTCAGGATAGGTCAATTTCCCACACAGCTTAGCTCCTTCTAAACACTAAAATCAACATAACGTAACTAGCTATGTTGTTAACATTCAACTCAATGTTAAAAAGTAAACTTTTTTTAAGCAACCTCGGTTGAACAATTCTCGCCAATACCATCCCCTCCCACTCCCCCACCATGGAAAAAGTGGGGGGATGCCTAGATCATGTTTCATTAATATGCCAGTATATATTACACGATATATATACGTTCATGATTGTCAGATACTAACCTTAAATGCATTATATACTTACATTTATAAGTATAAGGTACTTTACATTTATAACCATAAGTATTAGATACAATTTTAAGAGGAAAAAAAACTTACTTTTATCATTATCAGATAACACATGTAGATAATTTAGGTTTATATTAACTGTAAATATCAGATGAGTATTTATCTTAATATCAATGATACTTACATTTGTAAGAGTTAAAGCAGTGACAATGATTCCAATGATGGGATGAGATTTTTCAAAAGTTGTTCCAAAAATCTGAAATAAAAATTAAAACACATATTTCTGCATTCTATATAGAATTAAGTATTGGGTACATGAAAGGATAAAAAGAAATGCATAGAACTTTATATTTTGAGAAAATTAGAAATGTGTCAACTGGATATGGATGCTCCTCCTTTCTTACATTTTCTTGACGTCAAGTGTTATAACTTTATGATTTAGTTTATAACTAAGACTTAAATAGTAGCCCAGTGATGGGGTCTCCTGAATGTGTATGTTGTCCAACTCAAAAACTATCAAAATGGATAACCACAAGTAAAAACTCATTTTTTCTCTAAAAAGTATTGACTGTAAAAACATTGTTCAAAATATTGAATTCACTGATGCATTATTTTTGTATTAATTGCTCACAATATGGCAGAAATGATTTAACAGGAAGGGGAGGCAACTGCTACACAGACAACTTTTACTATTATAAGGGGAGACAACCACTGCAAAGTTATAGATCCAAATGATATCTTACCTCAGAATAACCCTTCACATGAACAAAGATGATGACGAATGCGACTGCAGTTAGGAGGAACGTTAAAACCATCAAGGATCGATGTAGCTGTCAAAATAATAAAACTTCTAAGTATACAAAGTTAAATGTTACATTACACATCATAATTTGATGTTGCAGAACTTGAAATAAGAACTATCTAGAATATATCTGAATAAATGTTCATGCATTTAAGTATGTTCAAATGTCATAATACTCTAGCCTCTTGTTTTCTTTTCCTTTTCTCTATTCTCCATACAAAACAATGTTTAAAATGGATACTTAAAGAATTAAAAAAGCTATTCTAAATAGTTCAAATCTCTAAGATAGATAATCTTTTTACAAACTTGGAATATAAGTTTAACAAACATTTCTTCAGAATTTTGATATTCATACAACAATGTCAAAATGTTACGGGTAAAGGCCAAAACCTATATCTTATAGAATCCTTGATATTTATTCTTAACATTTCTTCACAAAATTTGATATTGATCCTGCAATGTTTAAAGAGTTAGCATATCATCAGACCTTTTCAAAATTATCTCAATCAGTAAAATAAGGTCGAAAGGTCAAGGTCAGACTCACCACAAACCAGCGTTTGTTCCCACACCAGTCCGTGCCCTCACCCCAGACTGGCTTGTAGAATCGCGGCATCATGATCCCCAGTGTGGCCAGGGACATCCAGGCTATCACCATCAGTATGGCTGTCAAGATAAGTAGTAGTAGAGCAAATGCAACAGTAGCAGGAGGTGGTGTAATAGTAGCAGAAAATATAGTAGTACATGTAGTACACTAGTCACAGTTGAAGATATAATAGTCAAGCCCGGATTCACCGGGGTGGGGGCGGGGGGCGGGGGGAGGTATGCACAAGTGACCCCCAGCTGGCTTGGTTATACAATTTTCTAGGCTATATTTCAATGAAATTGCTGTGATTTGGGTTAATTTTTGGGCTCTGTAGTGGAAATCCCCCTGTGTGCCGCTTGCTCCCCACCTGACCAGTCACCAGGCCCCTGCTGATAGAGCATTCGCTGTCACATAGTGACTGTGACTGCTTTAATCTGAAGCAGTCAGACGCTTTCAGCTTTATATTGTGTGTGTATATAACAATTAAGCGCTTGAATGTCACAGATGTAGATTAAAGCCCGACAGGTTATTTTAATGTTTTTACTGGGTATGACTATTTTTTTGCATTAAAGAAAAATACTGACACATTTTCCTTAATATCACAATAAGCACAATGCTCTTTCTCTCTCCTACAATTTTAAGATTTATATGAGTATGTATTTAACTGAAAAAAAAAATTGAAATAACAAATGCACGAGAATAGTTTCATTAATGTAATTTTAATCTAATAAGGGTATAATCAATGTATTTTTTATTTCATAAGGATATAACCCAATAATGTTGTTGTTCTGCTGTAAAATGAATTTGTTTTGTTTTGTTGAGTTTAATGTTGCATCAACAGTATTTCAGTCATGTGGAGACAAAATCTACTTGAGACAGATATAGTGCTGCCACATTTCAGTATCGCGCTGTAGACATGTGGCATAATACCACACCCAGTCACATTATCCTGACACCTGGCAAACCAGATCTGAAACTACCCTTATAATTATGCTGAGCACTAAAGCAAGGAAGCTATACCAGTAACATTTTTTGCGACTTTAATATGTCTTAGTCTGGGATTGAACCATCAACTACCTGCTAGGCAGATGCTCTTACCACTCTGCTATGGGAGACAATTGTAAAATTTGTAGACAGAATTAAATAGAAACATTTCAATTACCAACTGATTAAGTCTCTGTTATAAGAAAATCGTTTTTTCAAGTTATTGCTCGAATGTTATAATAAATGAAAGAAATGGATGCTTTTCTTTATATATGACAAAAACTAAGCCCTCTCTGGTATAAAACTACTTGAATATTATTGCTCAGATATTTGTGAAATATGCAACAAAGAAGAAATATTTTCTAGAGTAGAAAGGGACTAACAGATCAAGATTTTTAACAATTCACTTACCATGCAGTTTAATGAGGTTTGTAGAGGAAGCAGTGGCACTCAAATCCTGAAAACTCTGAAAGTCTGCCTTCTGGCTTGAAATAACCGGCGTTGTGTCATGCTTCATTATAAATCCTGGAATAACAAACCGAGGAAATATTGTATTTTCTATAACCTTTTATGATAAACAGATCAAGTTTTAATGCTTTTTATATAACCTGTACTAAAAACATGATGGAAAAAGACAGACAGACAGACAGAGAGACAGACAGACAGACAAAGTGATCACCTGTGTTACCTCTACTTACACCAAGTCCAAATGACACAAAAACCTGAGATAATAAACAATGCATATTTTTTTCTAACTTGTAACAATAAAAATATAATTTTAAGCAATGTGTTGATTTATATAATTAATAATAATAAATTAAAAATGACTGCAAAACTAGGCTAAAGGCATATATTTATATAAGCACTTAGCCTAGTTTCACTCTAACCCCTTTATATAAACTGCAAGGATAAACTAGAATTTGTTTTTATTTTGTAACCTTTAGGATGTACCAGGTTTTTTTCTGGAATCACAAACAAAAAAAGTTTTTCTTCATCATCATTTTGACTTTTTTCAATTAATAGTTTTTGTGGTTTTTTTTCAATCTGTAACCCTTAAGGTTAAAAAGAGACATGTTTGTGTTTTCATTCTTAAACCTGTAATTATATACAAGACATGGTGTTGTTTTTTCATTTCATTCACCAGTAATTATAATAAGACAAGAGGGCCATGATGGCCCTGAATCGCTCACCTGAGTACCATTGCTTCAACTGATGTCAAGGTTTTTAAACAGACAAGGATTCTGATATAACTTAATCTAAAACATTTTACCCCTGACAATACTACACACCAAATACCTAAGCAATGGGCCATATGGTTTCAGAGAAGACTTGGGCGCAGGGTCATTTATCACCGTAGGGCCAAGACTTTGAAAATCTTTGTAATGAACCATTAGCTGCTACTACATACCAAAAATCTTAGCTCTAGGCCTTATTGATTCATAGAAGAAGATTTTTTAAGATTTTCCTATTTAACTCTATGTAAAGAAGAACAGTGAAATTATCAAGATATAATCAACTGATATTTCTATAGGTAATTCATTGAAAAGCATTAAATAACAAGAGGGCCATGATGGCCCTGAAACGCTCACCTGAGTACCATTGCTACAACTGATTACAAGGTTTTTAAACAGACAAGAATTCTGATATAACTCAATCTTAAACATTTTAGCCCTGACAATACTACACACCAAATATATAAGCACTGGGCCTTATGGTTTCAGAGGAGAAGACTTAGTGCGGGGTCATTTATCTCCAAAGGGCCACCATTTTGAAAATCTTGATAATGAACCATTAGATGATGCTACATACCAAATATCTAAGCTATAGGCCTTATGGATTCATAGTAGAAGATTTTTTTTAAAGATTTTCCTTTATAACTCTATGTAAAACAAGTGACCCCTGGTGCGGGGGCATTTATCACCATAAGGTCATGATTTGTACAATCTTGGTAATGAACTATAAGATGATGCTACATACCAAAAATCTAAGCTATAGGCCTTATGGATTCATAGTAGAAGATTTTTTTTAAAGATTTTCCTATATAACTCTATGTAAAACAAGTGACCCCTGGTGCGGGGTCATTTATCACCATAGGGCTATGATTTGTACAATCTTGGTAGTGGCCCATAAGATGATGCTACATACCAAATATCTAAGCTCTAGGCCTTATGGATTCATAGAAGAAGATTTTTTAAGATTTTTCTATATAACTCTAAGTAAAACAAGTGACCCCTGGTGCGGGGTCATTTATCACCATAGGGCTATGATTTGTACAATCTTGGTAGTGGCCCATAAGATGATGCTACATACCAAAAATCAAAAGGTTAGGCCTTGTGGTTTCGGAGAAGAAGATTTTTTCAAGTTTTTCCTATATTAGCCTATGTGAAATCAAGTGACCCCTGGGGCGGGCCAATTTTGACCCCAGGGTCATAATTTGTACAATCCTGGTAGAGAGTCATAAGATCATGCTACATACCAAAAATCAAAAGGCTAGGCCTTGTGGTTTCAGAGAAGAAGATTTTTTAAATTTTAATTTTAAAATCTATTTTTAGCTCCTGTGACCTAATTATGCAATGGACCAGAACCATTTATACAACTTTAGTAGAGCTTCATCCAAGGAACATTCCTGCAAAATATTTTTCAAATTGGCCAAGCCGTTTAGGAGGAGATGTTGTTTGAAGCAATTGTTGACGCCGGACGCATGGACGCACGCACGGACGACGGACGCCGGACAAAAGGCGATCAGAAAAGCTCACCTTGAGCACGTTGTGCTCATGTGAGCTAAAAATGTTTCGATTATGTTTACATATCAATAAAAAGAGCATCCCTTCCTGCCTTTATAATTCACAAAAGAGCAAATCATGGCCAAAATGTGTATCTACTTAAATCAGGATCTTAAACAACTCAAGGTCAATGTCAATCATTTCTTTTGCATCTGTGTTACCACTGTAACCAGGGTGTCAGGAGATACAGAGAGGACATACAGAGAGTAACTCGCAGGCTAATCAGGTTTTAAGCTGTTCACTGATCCTCAGTGGTTTGGAAATGAGAATTTTGTAATTAAATTTGGTAAGGTTTAACTGTTGTTTTCTGCAGATCAGGCTTTATGTGGTACCTATTGAGTGTGTCAAAATGAGTCTATATGAGGGAAAGGGTTAAAATGAGTCTATATGAGGGAAAGGGTTAAAATGAGTCTATATGAGGGAAAGGGTTAAATGGTAAATGAAGCTGTAGATTTTTCTTTGCCAAGTATATTGTGTAGAATCTGAGCTTCGATATTGTAAGAGCAATCACAAAGGCCCTATACAGTAATATAGAAATTGGTTAATATTTGTTACAATAGATTATCGGTTCAATGGGATATGGTATAATCAATAACTTTCCAATTAATAATCGCTTCAACCATTTGTAAAATTCAAGCATGGTGCTCAATTTTAAACAGTTACATGAACAACACAGTTTTAGCTTTATAATGCTGGAGCAGTTAATAGGGTATACTTAGTTCTGGGCCTCATTGTTTAAATAAATAGGGATATTTAAAGGTTTCCAATGGAAACCTGGGTGATATTAAGAGATTTCAGAAGGAAGTACTATGTACACAACACAGTAGACAGACAACACATGAGATGGTATAAAATTTTACAACAACGTCACTGAACATTTATATGTAAATCAATTATTGTTGCCCTTTACTACAGTATCTGATTATCAGTGACTAGCGACAATTGAAACATAACTAGTATAAAGACAACTCCTAAAAGGAGATGAGAGCATGCTCTGTTTGCCTATGCGTCAAAATGAGTCTACATGGAGGAAAGATTAATAAATATACAACTATGGTGTTGACAGAGGTGTGCTTTGAGA